>JAWNOR010000102.1:42500-120000 GCA_035045885.1 Drosophila borealis
CTCTCTCTCTCTCTGTCTGTTGCATGCCTGTCTGCCTGTCTGTAGTCTCCCTGTCTGCCTCTGCCGCTGTGTCTGTCTGCGAGGATGTTGGTATTCCTGCATATCTGTCTGCCTGTGTATCTCTCTCTTTCTTCCTGTGTGTCTGTATGTCTGTGGGTATGCGTGCCTTCCTGCCTGTTTTCCTATATGTCTGTCTGTCTGCCGGTCTGTCTCTGCTGGTATGTTTGTCCGCGAGGCTGTTTGTATTCCTGTCGTTCGGTCTGCCTGACTGTCTGTTTATCTCTCCCTCTCTCTTCCCGTGCTCTGTATGTCTGCGAGTCTGTGTGTCCGTCTCCTCGCTGTAGATATTCGTGTTTGCCTCTTTGTCTGACTGTCGGATTGCCTTTATCGTCTGTCTGCGAATATTTTGTGCTTCATATCTGTCTGCGAATCTATAGGACTCTCTCCCTTCCTCTCTCTCTCGTTCCCTCTTTCCCTTTTTGTCTCTCTTATTCTTTTCTCTCCCTCTCTCTCTCTCTCTTCCCTCTTTCTCGTCTCTCTCTCTCTCTTTCTTTTTCTCTCTCTCTCTCTCTCTTCCTCTCTCTCGATCTGCCTGTCTCCTTTTCAGTCTGATATATGTTTGCCTATCTGTCTGTATGTCTGCCTGTCTGCCTGCCTGTCCGCAATTCTGCCTATCTGTCTCTGCCGGTGTGACTGTCTGCGAGGCTGTAGGTATTCCTGTTATCTGTCTTCCTGACTGTCTGTGTATCTCTCTCTCTCTACCTGTGTGTCTGTATGTCTGCGAGTCTGTGGGTCTATGTGACCGTCCGCCCATCTTCCTATCTGTCTGTCTGTCTGCCAGTCGGTCTGCCTGTCTGTCTGCTTGCCTGCCTCTCTCCCTCTGACCGTGCGTCTGACTGTCTGCGGGTCTATTGGTCTGCCTTTCTGTCTGTCCATCTGTGTGTCTGTCTGTCTGTCCGCCCGTCTGCCTGTCTCTCTGTCTGCATGTCTGTCTGTCTGTATATCAGCCTGTCTGTCTCTCCGTGCGTCTGTCTGCGAGGCTGTAGGTATTCCTGCCTATCTTTCTGCCTGTTGTTTGTGTGTCTCTCTCTTTCTTCCTTTGTGTCCGTATGTCTGTGGGTCTGCGTGCCTGTCTGCCTGTTTTCCTATCTGTCTCTCTGTCTGCCGGTATGTCTCTGCCGGTGTGTTTGTCTGCGAGGCTGTTGGTATTCCCGTCTATCTGTCTTCCTGACTGACTGTGTATCTCTCTCTCTCTCCACCTGGGTGTCTGTACCGGTGTGTCTGCGATGCTGTAGGTATTCCTGTCTATTTGTATGCCTCACTGTCTGTGTATCTTTTCTTCTCTCTCTCTCTCTCTCTCTGTCTGTTGCATGCCTGTCTGCCTGTCTGTAAGTCTCCCTGTCTGCCTCTGCTGCTGTGTCTGTCTGCGAGGATGTTGGTATTCCTGCATATCTGTCTGCCTGTGTATCTCTCTCTTTCTTCCTGTGTGTCTGTATGTCTGTGGGTATGCGTGCCTTCCTGCCTGTTTTCCTATCTGTCTGTCTGTCTGCCGGTCTGTCTCTGCTGGTATGTTTGTCCGCGAGGCTGTTTGTATTCCTGTCGTTCGGTCTGCCTGACTGTCTGTTTATCTCTCCCTCTCTCTTCCCGTGCCTCTGTATGTCTGCGAGTCTGTGTGTCCGTCATCCTACGCTGTAGATTCGTGTTTGCCTCTTTGTCTGACTGTCGGATTGCCTTTATATGTCTGTCTGCGAATATTTTGTGCTTCATATCTGTCTGCGAATCTATAGGACTCTCTCCCTTCCTCTCTCTCTCGTTCCCTCTTTCCCTTTTTGTCTCTCTTATTCTTGTTCTCTCCCTCTCTCTCTCTTTTTCTCTCTTTCTCGCTCTCTCTCTCTCTCTTTCTTTCTCTCTCTCTCTCTCTCTCTCTCTCTCGCTCTCTCTCTCTCTTCTCTCTCTCTCTTCCTCTCTCTCGATCTGCCTGTCTCCTTTTCAGTCTGACTATTTGTTTGCCTATCTATCTATCTGTATGTCTGCCTGTCTGCCTGCCTGTCCGTAATTCTGACTATCTGTCTCTGCCGGTGTGAATGTCTGCGAGGCTTAAGGTATTCCTTTATATCTGTCTTCCTGACTGTCTGTGTATCTCTCTCTCTCTCTACCTGTGTGTCTGTATGTCTGCGAGTCTGTGGGTCTGTGTGACCGTCCGCCCATCTTCCTATCTGTCTGTCTGTCTGCCAGTCGGTCTGCCTGACTGTCTGCTTGTCTGCCTCTCTCCCTCTGACCGTGCGTCTGACTGTTTGCGGCTCTATTGGTCTGCCTTTCTGTCTGTCCATCTGTGTGCCTGTCTGTCTGTCCGCCCGTCTGCCTGTCTCTCTGTCTGCATGTCTGCCTGTCTGTATATCAGCCTGTCTGTCTCTGCCGGTGCGTCTGACTGCGAGGCTGTAGGTATTCCTGCCCATCTTTCTGCCTGTCTGTTTGTGTATCTCTCTCTTTCTTCCTTTGTGTCGGTATGTCTGTGGGTCTGCGTGCCTGTCTGCCTGTTGGTTTTCCTATATATCTGTCTTCCTGACTGTCTGTGTATCTCTCTCTCTACCTGTGTTACTGTATGTCTGCGAGTCTGTGGGTCTATGTGACCGTCCGCCCATCTTCTTATCTGTCTGTCTGTCTGCCAGTCGGTCTGCCTGTCTGTCTGCTTGTCTGCCTCTCTCCCTCCTACCGTGCGTCTGACTGTCTGCGGGTCTATTGGTCTGCCTTTCTGTCTGTTCATCTGTGTGTCTGTCTGTCTGTCCGTCTGTCCGCCCGTCTGCCTGTCTCTCTGTCTGCATGTCTGTCTGTCTGTATATCAGCCTGTCTGTCTCTGCCGGTGTGTCTGTCAGCGAGGCTATAGGTATTCCTGCCTATCTGTCTTCCTGACTGTCTTTGTATCTCTCTCTACCTCTGTGTCTGTATGTCTGCGAGTCTGTGGGACTGTGTTACCGTCTGCCTATCTTCCCATCCGTCGCCTGTCTGCCGGTTGGTCTGCCTGTCTGTCTGCTTGTTTGTCTTTCTCTCTTTGCTCGTGCGTCTGGCTGTCTGCGAGTCTATTGGGCTGCCTTTCTGTTTGTCTATCTGGGTGCCTGTCTGACTGTCTGTATATCAGCCTGTCTGTGTCTGCCGGAGCGTCTGTCTGCGATGCTGTCTGCCTGACTGTCTGTGTATCTCTCTCTATTCCTGTGTGTTTGTATGTCTGCGAGTCTGTGGGTCTATGTGACCTTCTTCTTATCTGTCTGTCTGCCGGTCTGTCTGTCTGCCTTTTTGTTTGTCTATCTGTGTACCTGCCTGTCTGTCGGAGCGTCTGTCTTTGCGTCTGCCTCTCCCTGTGTCTACATATCAGTCGGTCTGTAATTCTACCTGCGAAACTGCAGGTATTCCTGCCAATCTGTCTGCCTGTCTGTCTCTCTCTCGGTCTGCCCGTACGTCTGATTGTCTGCGAGTCTACTGGTCTGCCTTTCTGTCTGTCTATATGTGTGCCTGTCTGTATTTCTGCCCGTCTGTCTGACTTTTTGTCTGCATGTTTGTCTGTCTGTATATCAGCCTGTCACTCTCTGCCGGCGTGTCTGCCTGCGAGGCTGTAAGTGTTCCTTCCTATCTATCTCCCTGCCTGTCTGTGTATCTCTCTTTCTTCCTGTGTGTCTGCGAGTCTGTGGGTCTGCGCGTCGGTCTGCCTGTTTTCGTATGGGTCCGCCGGTAGTTCTGCCTGTCTGTCTGTGTCTCTCTCACTCTCTGCCCGGGCGTTTGGCTGTCTATTTGGCGAGTCTATTTGTCTGCCTTTCTGTCTGTCTATCTGTGTGCCTGTCTGCCCGTCTGCCTCTCTCCCCGTCTGCATATCTGTCTGTCTGTATATCAGCCTGTCTGTCTCTGCCAGTGTGTCTCTCTCTCTTTCTTCCTGTGTTTCTGTATGTCTGAGAGTCCGTGGGTCTGCGTGTCTGACTGCCTGTTTTCCCTTCTGTCTTTCTGTCCACCGGTCGGTCTCCCTGTCTGTCTGTCTGTCTCTCTCTCTCTCCCCGTGCGTCTGACTGTCTGCGAGTCTATTGGTGTGCCTTTCTGTCTGTCTATCTGTGTGCCTGTCTGTCTGTCTGCCTGTCTGCCTGCCTCTCTGTCTGCAGGTTTGGCTGTCTGTATGTTAACCTGTTTGTCTCTGCCGGTGTGTCTGCCTGCCTGTCTGTGTATCTCTCTCTCTGTCTTTCTGGCTTCTGTATGTCTGCGGGTCTGTGGGTCTGTGTGTCTGTCTGCCTGTTTTCCTATCTGTCTGTCTGTCCAACCGATCGGTCTACCTGCCTGTCTGTCTCTCTCTCTGCCCGTGCATTTTACTCTCTGCGAGTCTATTGGTCTGCCTTTCTGTCTGTCTATCTGTCTACATGTCTGTCTGTCTGTATATCAGCCTGTCTGTCTCTGCCGGTGCGTTTGTCTGCGATGCTGTAGGTATTCCTGTCTATCTGTATGCCTGACTGTCTGTGTATCTCTCTCTCTTCCTGTGTGTCTGTATGTCTGCGAGTCTGTGGGTCTGTGTGTCCGTCTGCCTATCTGTCAGTCTGTCTGCCGGTCTGTCTCTCTTCCCGTGTGTCTGTATGTCTGCGAGTCTGTGGTGCTGTGGGACTGTCTGCCTATCTGTCTGCCGGTCTGTCCATCTGTGTACCTGTCTGTTCGTCTACCCATCTGCTTATCTCTCTGATTACATATCTGTCTGTCTGAAAGTCTACCTATCTGTCTCTGCCGGTGTGTCTGTCAGCGAGGCTTTAGGTATTCCTGCCTATCTGTCTTCCTGAATGTCTATGTATCTGTGTCTCTGTTTATTTACCTGTTTGTCTCTGCCGGTGTGTCAGCCTGCCTGTCAGTGTATCTCTCTCTCTGTCTTTCTGGCTTCTGTATGTCCGCTGGTCTGTGGGTCTGCGTGTCTGTCTGCCTGTTTTCCTATTTGTCTGTCTGTCCGCCGGTCGGTCTACTTGTATGTCTGTCTCTCTCTCTCTGCCCGTGCATTTTACTCTCTGCGAGTCTATTTGTGTGCCTTTCTGTTTGTCTATCTGCCCGTCTGCCTGTCTATCTGCCCGTCTGCCTGTCTCTCTGTCTGCATGTCTGTCTGTCTGTGTATCAGCCTGTCTGTCTCTGCCGGTGCGTTTGTCTGCGATGCTGTAGGTATTCGTGTCTTTCTGTATGCCTGACTGTCTGTGTATCTCTCTCTCTTCCTGTATATCTGCGAGTCTGTGGGTCTATGTGACCGTCTTCTTATCTGTCTGTCTGTCTGCCTGTCTGTCTGTCTGCCTTTTTGTTTGTCTATCTGTGTACCTGTCTGTCTGTCTGTATATCAGCCTGTCTGTCTCTGCTGGAGCGTCTGTCTGCGATGCTGTCTGCCTGACTGTCTGTGTATCTCTCTCTATCCCTGTGTGTCTGTATGTGTGCGAGTCTGTGGGTCTGTGTGACTGTCTGCCTATTTGTCTGCCGGTCTGTCCATCTGTGTACCTGTCTGTTCGTCTGCCTGTCTCTCTGACTACATATCTGTCTGTCTGTAAGTCTACCTGTCTGTCTCTGCCAGTGTGTCTGTCAGCGAGGCTGTAGGTAGTGCTGCCTATCTGTCTTCCTGATTTTCTATGTATCTCTCTCTCTACCTGTGTGTCTTTATGTCTGCGAGTCTGTGGGTCTGTGTGACTGTCTGCCTATCTTCCCATCTGTCTGTCTGCTTGTTTGTCTTTCTCTCTTTGCCCGTGCTTCTGACTGTCTGCGAGTCTATTGGTCTGCCTTTCTGTCTGTCTATCTATGTACCTGTCTGGCTGCCTCTGGGTCTGCATGTCTGTTTGTCTGTATATCAGCCTGTCTGTCTCTGCCGGTGCGTCTGTCTGCTATGCTGTAGGTATTCCTGTCTATCTGTCTGCCTGACTGTCTGTTCATCTCACTCTCTTCCAGTGAGTCTGTATGTCTGCGAGTCTGTGAGTCTGTGTGACCGTGTGCCTATCTTTCTATTTGTCTGTCTGTCTGCCTTTCTGTCTGTTTATCTGTGTACCTGTCTGTCTGTCTGCAAGTCTACCGGTCTGTCTCTGCCGGTGTGTCTGCCTGCGTAGCTGTAGGTATTCCTCCCTATCTGTTTGCCTGACTGTCATTATATCTCTCTCTCTCTCTCTCTCTCTCTCTCTCTTTCTTTGTGATACCTTTGTCTGAGAGTATGTGCGTCTGCGTGCCTGTCTGCCTATCTGTCAGCCTATCTGTCAGCCTGTCTGCCGGTCTGTCTCTCTTTCTTTGTGTCTGTATGTCTGCGAGTCTGTGGGTCCGTGTGACCGTCTGCCTATCTTCCTATCTGTCTGTGTGTCTGCCGGTCTGTCTGTCTGCCTTTCTGTTTGTCTATCTGTGTACCTGTCTGTCTGTCTGACCGTCTGCCTGACTCTCTGTCTACATATCTGTCTGTCTGTAAGTCTACATGTCTGTCTCTGCCTATCTGTCTGCCTGCTTGTCTGTGTATCTCTTTCTCTCTTCCTGTGTGTCTCTATGTCTGCGAGTCTGTGGGTCTGCGTGTCTGTCTGCCTGTTTTCTTATCTGTCCGCCGTTCGGTCTGGCTTTCTCTCTCTCTCTCTGCCCGTGCGTCTGACTTTCTGCGAGTCTTTTGGTCTGCCATTCTGTCTGGCTATCTGTGTGCCTGTCTGTCTGTCTCTCTGTCTGCATGTCTGTCTGTCTGTATATCAGCCTGTCTGTCTCTGCCGGAGCGTCTGTCTGCGATGCTGTAGGTGCTCCTGCCTATCTGTCTGCCTGCCTGTCTGTGTATCTCTCTCTCTCTTCTTGTGTTTCTGTATGTCTGCGAGTTTGTGGGTCTGCGTGTCTGTCTGCCTGTTTTCCTATCTGTCTGTCTGTCCGCTGGTCTGTCTGCCTGTCGGTCTGTCTCTCTCTCTCTCTCTGCCCGTGCTTCTGACTGTCTGCGAGTCTATTGGTCTGCCTTTGTGACTGTCTGTAGTATGCACATATGAGTTACATATAGGAAGGCATACTGTACATAACATTTTATTAAGTATGCAATAGCAGCAACACTTTTGAATTAAGACAAACAAACAACCAACCCAAGCGAGCGCGTATATGATCGCCCTCTTACGAGTTAGTCCCAAAACGCTTGGTCAGCATTCTCACGCTGACCACTTTGACAAACAATATCATGAAGATTCTCTCGCTAAGAATACATAAAGATATAAGCGCAGCTATGCGGCTTATATATAAGAATTTGTACTTAGGTAAGAACGAATTGTAAAAGTGGAGTTCTCTGACTGACGTGCATGTCTATCTATTTTAAACTAAACTTCGCACATTACATGTCTATCGGTGTGCTTGTCTGTTTGTCTGCCCGTCTGCCTGTTTGCCTTTCTGTCTGCCTATCTGTGTACCTGTCTGTCTGTCTGACCGCCTGCCTAACTCTCTGTCTACTTATCTGTCTGTCTGTAAGTCTACCTGTCTGTCTCTGCCTATCTGTCTGCCTGTCTGTCTGTGTCTCTCCCCTCTCTCTCTCTCTCTCTCTGCCCCGGGCGACTGACTGTCTGCGAGTTTATTTGTCTGCCTTTCTGTCTGCCTACATGTGTACCTGTCTCTCTGTCTGCCCGTCTGCCTGTCTCTCTGTCTGCATGTGTGTCCGTCTGTATGTCAGCCTGTCTGTCTCTGCCGGTGCGTCTGTCTATCTGTCTGCCTGACTGTCTGTGTATTTCTCTCTCTCTTCCTGTGTGTCTGTATGTCTGCGAGTCTGTTGGTCTATGTGTCCATCTGCCTATCTTCCTATCTGTCAGTTTCTCTGCCGGTCTGTTTGTCTTCCTGTCTGTCTGTCCATCTGTGAACCTGTCTGTCTGTCTGCGCGTCGGCCTGTCCATCTGCCAACATATCTGTCTGTCTGTATCTCTACCTGTCTTTCGCTGATGGTGTGTCTGTCTGCGAGGCTGTAGGTATTCCTGTCTATCTGTTTGCCTGACTATCTGTGTATCTTTCTCTCTTCCTGTAAATTCGAATGTCTGCGACTCTGTGGGTTTGTGTGACCGTCTGCCTGTCTTTCTATAAGTCTGCCGGTCGGTCTGCCTGTCTGTCTGCTTGTCTGCCTCTTTATCTCTGCCCGTGCGTCGGATTGTCAGCCAGTCTTTCTCTGCCGTTGCGTCTGTCTGCGATGCTGTAGTATTCCTATCTATCTGTCTGCCTGACTGTCTATGTATCTCTTTCTCTTCCTGTTTGTCTGTATGTCTGCGAGTCTGTTGGTCTGTGTGACAGTCTGTCTGCCTGTCTCTCTGTCTGCATGTATGTCTGTCTGTATATCAGCCTGTCTGTCTCTGCCGGTGCGCCTGTTTGCGATGCTGTAGGTATTCCTGTCTATCTGTCTGCCTGACTGTCTGTGTATCTCTCTCTCTTCCTGTGTGTCTTTATGTCTGCAAGTCTGTGGGTCTGTGTGACCATCTGCCTATCTTCCTATCTGTCAGTCTGTCTGCCTTTCTGTTTGTCTATCTGTGTACATGTCTGTCTTTCTGCCTGTCTCTCTGTCTACATATCTGTCTGTAAGTCTACCTGTCTGTCTCTGCCTATCTGTCTGCCTGCCTGTCTGTGTATCTCTTTCTCTCTTCCCGTGTGTCTCTTTGCCTGCGAGTCTGTGGGTCTGCGTGTCTGTCTGCCTGTTTTTGTATCTGTCCGCCGGTCAGTCTGCCTGTCTCTCTCTCTCTGCCCGGCCGTCTGACTTTCTGCGAGTGTATTTGTCTGCCATTATGTTTGGCTGACTGGGTGCCTGTCTGTCTGTCTGCCTGTCTCTCTATCTGAATGTATGTCTGTCTGTATATCAGCCTCACTGTCTCTGCCGTTGTGTCTGCCTGCGAGGCTGTAAGTGTGCCTTCCTTTCTGTCTGCCTGCCTGTCTGTGTATCTCTCTCTTCCTGTGTGTCTCTATGTCTGCGAGTCTGTGGGTCTGCGTGTCTGTCTGCCTGTTTTCCTATCTGTCTGTCTGTCTGTCTGTCGGCCGGTCGGTCTACCTGTCTGTCTGTCTTTCTCTCAGCCCGTGCATCTGACTGTCTGCGAGTCTATTGGTCTGCCTTTCTGTCTGTCTATCTGTGTGCCTGTCTGTCTGTCTGCCCGTCTGCCTGTCTCTCTGTCTGCATTTCTGTCTGTCTGTATATCAGCCTGTCTGTCTCTGCCAGTGCGTCTGTGTATCTCTCTCTCTTCCTGTGTGTCTGTAGGTCTGCGAGTCTGTGGGTCTGTGTGACCGTCTGCCAATTTTCCTATCTGTCAGTCTGTCTGCCGTTCTGTCTGTCTGCCTTTCTGTCTGTCTATCTGTCTGCCCGTCTGTCTGCCTGTCTGTATGTTTGTTAATCAGCCTTTCTCCTCTGCCGGTGTGTCTGTCTGCGAGGCTGTAGGTATTCCTGTTTATCTGTCTGCCTGCCTGTCTGTGTTTCTCTCTCCGTCTTTCTGTGTTTCTGTATGTCTGCGGGTCTGTGGGTCTGCTTGTCTGTCTGCCTGTTTTCCTATCAGTCTGTCTGTCCGCCGTTCGGTCTACCTTTCTGTTTGTCTCTCTCATTCTGCCCGTACTGTCATCGAGTCTATTGGTCTGCCTTTCTGTCTGTCTATCTGTATGCCTGTCTGTCTGTCTGTCCGTGTGCCTGTCTCTCTGTCTGCATGTCTGTCTGTCTGTATATCAGCCTGTCTGTCTCTGCCGGTGCGTTTGTCTGCGATGCTGTAGGCATTCCTGTCTATCTGTATGCCTGCCTGTCTGTGTATATCTCTCTCTTCCTGCGTGTCTGTCTTTCTTTCCGTGTGTCCGTAAGTCTGCGAGTCTGTGGGTCTGTGTGACTGTCTGCCTATCTGTCTGCCGGTCTGTCCATCTGTGTACCTGTCTGTTTGTCTGCTCGTCTGCCTGTCTCTCTGACTACATATCTGTCTGTCTGTAAGCCTACCTGTCTGTCTCTGCCGGTGTGTCTGTCTGCGAGGCTGTAGGTATTCCTGCCTATCTGTCTTCCCGACTATCTATGTATCTCTCTCTACCTGTGTGTCTGTATGTCTGCGAGTCTGTGGTTCTGTGTGACCGTCTGCCTATCTTCCTATCTGTCTGTCTGTCTGCCAGTCGGTCGGTTGTCTGTCTGCTTGTTTGTCTTTCTCTCTTTGCCCGTGCGTCTGACTGTCTGCAGTCTGTTGGTCTGCCTTTCTGTCTGTCTATCTGTGTGCATGTCTTTCTGTCTGCCCGTCTCTTTGTCTGCATTTCTGTCTGTCGGTATATCAATCTGTCTGCCTATTCCGGTTTGTCTGAGTGTCCTGCCTGTGTGTCTGCGAGTCTTTGTGTCCTTCCTGTGTGTCTGTATGTCTGCGAGTCTGTGGGTCTGTGTGACCGTCTGCCTATCTTCCCATCTGTCTGCCTGTCTGCCGGTCGGTCTGCCTGTCTGTCTTCTTGTTTGTCTTTTTCTATTTGCCCGTGCGTCTGACTGTCTGCGGGTCTATTTGTCTGCCTTTGTGTCTGTCTATTTCAGTCTGTCTATTTGTGTGCCTGTCTGTCTGTCTGCCCGTCTTCCTGTCTCTCTGTCTGCATGTCTGTCTGTCAGTATATCAGACTGTCTGCCTCTGCCGGTGTGTCTGTCTGCGGGGCTATAGGTAATCCTACCAATCTGTCTGCCTACCTATCTGTGTGTCTCTCTCTCTCTCTCTTCCTCTGTGTCTGTATGTCTGCGAGTCTGTGGGTCTGTGTGACCGTCTGCCTATCTGTCAATCTGTCCGACGGTGTGTCTGTCTGCCTTTCTGTCTGTCTATCTCAGTGCCTGTCTGTCTGTCTGTAAGTCTACCTGTCTACTTGTCTGTCTCTGCCGGTGTGTCTGTCTGCGAGTCTGTGTGACTGTCTGTCTATCTGTCTGCCTGTCTGTCATCTGTGTGTCTGTCTGTTTGTCTGCTCGTCTGCCCGTCTATCTGTCTACATATCTGTCTGTCTGTAAGTCTACCTGTCTGTCTCTGCCGGTGTGTCTGTCTGCGAGGCTGTAGGTATTCCTCAATATCTGTCTCTCTCTCTCTCTCTCTCTCTCTCTCTCTCTCTCTCTCGGTCTGCGTGTGTCTTTTTCAGTCTGACTATGTGTTTGCCTATCTGTCTGTATGTCTGCCTGTCTGTAATTCTGCCTATCTGTCTCTGCCGGTGTGACTGTCTGCGAGGCTGTTGGTAGTCCTGCATATCTTTCTGCCTGCGTATCTCTCTCTTTCTTCCTTTGTGTCCGTATGTCTGTGGGTCTGCGTGCCTTCCTGCCTGTTTTCCTATCTGTCTGCCTGTCTGCCGGTCTGTCTCTGACGGTGTGTTTGACTGACTGTGTATCTCTCTCTCTACCTGGGTGTCTGTATGTCTGTACCGGTGTGTCTGCGATGCTGTAGGTATTCCTGTCTATTTGTATGCCTCACTGTCTGTGTATCTCTCTCTCTCTCTCTCTGTCTGTATGCATGCCTGTCTGCCTGCCTGTCTGTAAGTCTCCCTGTCTGCCTCTGCCGCTGTGTCTGTCTGCGAGGCTGTTGGTATTCCTGCATATCTGTCTGCCTGTGTATCTCTCACTTTCTTCCTTTGTGTCCGTATGTCTGTGAGTCTGCGTGCCTTCCTGCCTGTTTTCCTATCTGTCTGTCTGTCTGCCGGTCTGTCTCTGCCGGTGTGTTTGTCTGCGAGGCTGTTGGTATTCCCGCCTATCTGTCTTCCTGACTGAGTGCGTATCTCTCTCTCTACCTGGGTGTCTGTATGTCTGTACCGATGTGTCTGCGATGCTCTCTCTCTCTCTCTCTCTCTCTCTCTCTCTCTCTCTATGTCGGTCTGTCTTAATGCCTGTCTGTCTCTTTTTCAGTCTGACTATCTGTACGCCTATCTGTCTGTATGCCTGCCTGGCTGACTGTCTGTCTGTAAGTCTCCCTGTCTGCCTCTGCCGCTGTCTCTGTCTGCGAGGCTGTTGGTATTCCTGCATATCTGTCTGCGTGTCCGCCTGTGTATCTCTCTCTTTCTTCCTGTGTGTCTGTATGTCTTTGGGTCTGCGTGCCTTCCTGCCTGTTTTCCTATCTGTCTGCCGGTCTGCCTGCCTGTCCGTAATTCTGCCTATCTGTCTCTGCCGGTGTGACTGTCTGCGAGGCTGTAGGTATTCCTGTATATATGTCTTCCTGACTGTCTGTGTATCTCTCTCTCTACCCGTGTG
The DNA here is from genome assembly GCA_035045885.1 of Drosophila borealis. Classification (NCBI taxonomy): domain Eukaryota; kingdom Metazoa; phylum Arthropoda; class Insecta; order Diptera; family Drosophilidae; genus Drosophila; species Drosophila borealis. Next base: position 54,661 of record JAWNOR010000102.1, read on the forward strand.
TCTATATGTTTGCGAGTCTGTGGGTCTATGTGACCGTCTGCCCATCTTCCTATTTGCCTGTCTGTCTGCCGGTCGGTCTGCCTGTCTGTCAGCTTGTCTGACTCTCCCTCTCTCTGTCCGTGCATCTGACTGTCTGCGAGTCTCTCTCTCTCTGTCTCTCTCTCTCTCTCTCTCTCTCTCTCCCTCTTTCTCTCTCTCTCCCTCTCTCTCTCTCTCTTTATCTCTCTCTCCCTCTTTCTCTTTCTCTCTCTCTCTCTCTCTCTCTCTCTCTCTCTCTCTCTCTCTCTCTCTCTCTCTCTCTCTCTCTCACTCTCTCTCTTTCTCGCTCTCTCTCTCTCTTTATGTCGGCCTGTCTGATTGTCTGTCTCTTTTGTCTTTTTCAGTTTATATGCCTATCTGTCTGTATGCCTGCCTGTCTGCCTGCCTGTTTGTAGAACTGCCTGTCTGCCTGCCTGTCTGTAGAACCGCCTGTCTGCCTCTGCCGGTGTGTCTGTCTGCGAGGCTGTAGATATTCCTGTCTATCTGTCCGTCTGACTGTCTGTTTATCTCTCTCCCTTCCTGTGTGCCTGTTTGTCTGCGGGTATGTAGGTCTGTGTGACCGTCTGCCTATCTTCCTATTTGTCTGTATTTTTGCCGGTCTATCTGTGTACCTATCTGTCTGCATGTTTGTCTATCAGCCTGTCTGTCTCTGCCGCTATGTCTGCCTGCGGGGCTGTGGGTATTCCTGGCTATCTGTCCGCCTGACTGCCTGTGTATCTCTCTACCTTCCTGTGTGTCCGTTTGTCTGCGAGTCCATATATATGTGTGACCGTCTGCCTATCTTCCTATCTATCTGTCTGTCTGCCGGTCTGTCCATCTAATAACCTGTCTGCCCGTCTGTCTGTCTCCCTGTATACATATCTATCTGCCTGTAAGTCTACCTGTCTGTCTCTGCCGGTGTATCTGCCTGTGAGACGGTAGGTGTTCCTGCGTAATTGTCTGCCTGCCTGTCTGTGTATCTTTCTCTCTCTTCCTGTGTGTCTCTGTGTCTGCTAGTCTGTGGGTCTGCGTGTCCGTCTGCCTGTTTCTCGGTCTGCATGTCTGTTTGTCTGTATATCAGACTGTCTGTCTCTGCCGGTGCTGTAGGTATTCCTGTCTGTCTCTTTGTCTGGCTGTCAGACTGCCTATTATCTGTCTATCTGTGAATATGCGGTTCTTCTTATCTGTCCGCGAGCCTATAGGTCTCTCTCACTCTCTCTCTCTCTCCCTCTTTCTCTCTCTCTCTGTCTCTCTCTCTCTCCCTATCTCTCTCTCTCTCGCTCTCTGTCTGTGTCTTTTTCAGTCTGACTATATGTTTGCCTATCTGTCTGTATATCTGCCTGTCTGTAATTCTGCCTATATGTCTCTGCCAGTGTGACTGTCTGCGAGGCTGTAGGTATTCCTCTATATCTGTCTTCCTGACTGTCTGTGTATCTCTCTCTCTATCTGTGTGTCTGTATATCTCTTTCTTCCTTTGTGTCCGTATGTCTGTGGGTCTGCGTGCCTGTCTGCCTGTTTTCCTATCTGTCTCTCTGTCTGCCGGTATGTCTCTGCCGGTGTGTTTGTCTGCGAGGCTGTTGGTATTCCCGTCTATATGTCTTCCTGACTGACTGTGTATCTCCCTCTCTCTACCTGGGTGTCTGTATGTCTGTACCGGTGTGTCTGCGATGCTGTAGGTATTCCTGTCTATTTGTATGCCTCACTGTCTGCGTATCTTCTCTCTCTCTCTCTCTCTCTGTCTGTATGCATGCCTGTCTGCCTGCCTGTCTGTAAGTCTCCCTGTCTGCCTCTGCCGCTGTGTCTGTCTGCGAGGATGTTGGTATTCCTGCATATCTGTCTGCCTGTGTATCTCTTTCTTTCTTCCTGTGTGTCTATATGTCTGTGGGTATGCGTGCCTTCCTGCCTGTTTTCCTATATGTCTGTCTGTCTGCCGGTCTGTCTCTGCTGGTATGTTTGTCCGCGAGGCTGTTTGTATTCCTGTCGTTCGGTCTACCTGACTGTCTGTGTATCTCTCCCTCTCTCTTCCCGTGTCTCTGTATGTCTGCGAGTCTGTGGGTGTGTGTGTCCGTCCTCCTACGCTGTAGATATTCGTGTTTGCCTCTTTGTCTGACTGTCGGATTGCCTATCATATGTCTGTCTGCGAATATTTTGTGCTTCATATCTGTCTGCAGATCTATAGGACTCTCTCCCTTCCTCTCTCTCTCGTTCCCTTTTTCCCTCTTTGTCTCTCTTATTCTTTTTTTCTCCCTCTCTCTCTCTCTCTTTCTCGCTCTCTCTCTCTCTCTCTCTCTCTCTTCTTTTTCTCTCTCTCTCTCTTCCTCTCTCTCGATCTGCCTGTCTCCTTTTCAGTCTGACTATATGTTTGCCTATCTGTCTGTATGTCTGCCTGTCTGCCTGCCTATCCGTAATTCTGACTATCTGTCTCTGCCGGTGTGACTGTCTGCGAGGCTGTTGGTATTCCTGTATATCTGTATTCCTGACTGTCTGTATATCTCGCTCTCTACCTGTGTGTCTGTATGTCTGCGAGTCTGTGGGTCTATGTGACCGTCCGCCTATCTTCCTATCTGTCCGTCTGTCTGCCAGTCGGTCTGCCTGGCTGTCTGCTGTCTGCGTCTCTCCCTCTGACCGTGCGTCTGACTGTCTGCGGGTCTATTGATCTGCCTTTCTGTCTGTCCATCTGTGTGCCTGTCTGTCTGTCCGCCCGGCTGCCTATCTCTCTGTCTGTTTGTCTGTCTGTCTGTATATCAGCCTGTCTGTCTCTGCCGGTGCGTCTGTCTGCGAGGCTGTAGGTATTCCTGCTATCTTTCTGCCTGTCTGTTTGTGTATCTCTCTCTTTCTTCCTTTGTGTCTGTATGTCTGTGGGTCTGCGTGCCTGTCTGCCTGTTTTCCTATCTGTCTGTCTGTTTGCCGGTCTGTCTCTGCCAGTGTGTTTGTCTGCGAGGCTGTTGGTATTCCCGTCTATCTGTCTTCCTGACTGACTGTGTATCTCTCTCTCTACCTGGGTGTCTGTAGGTCTGTACCGGTGTGTCTGCGATGCTGTAGGCATTCCTGTCTATTTGAATGCCTCACTGTCTGTGTATCTCTCTCTCTGTCTGTATGCATGCTGTCTGTATGTCTGCCTGTCTGCCTGCCTTTCCGTAATTCTGACTTTCTGTCTCTGCCGGTGTGACTGTCTGCGAGGCTGTAGGTATTCCTGTATATCTGTCTTCCTGACTGTCTGTGTATCTCTCTCTCTACGGGTTGTTGGGTGGTGCCCCGCTGTCTGTAATTCTGCCTATCTGTCTCTGCCGGTGTGACTGTCTGCGAGGCTGTTGGTATTCCTGTATATCTGTATTCCTGACTGTCTGTGTATCTCGCTCTCTACCTGTGTGTCTGTATGTCTGCGAGTCTGTGGGTCTATGTGACCGTCCGCCTATCTTCCTATCTGTCTGTCTGTCTGCTGTCTGCGTCTCTCCCTCTGACCGTGCGTCTGACTGTCTGCGGGTCTATTGATCTGCCTTTCTGTCTGTCCATCTGTGTGCCTGTCTGTCTGTCCGCCCGGCTGCCTATCTCTCTGTCTGTTTGTCTGTCTGTCTGTATATCAGCCTGTCTGTCTCTGCCGGTGCGTCTGTCTGCGAGGCTGTAGGTATTCCTGCTATCTTTCTGCCTGTCTATTTGTGTATCTCTCTCTTTCTTCCTTTGTGTCTGTATGTCTGTGGGTCTGCGTGCCTGTCTGCCTGTTTTCCTATCTGTCTGTCTGTGTGCCGGTCTGTCTCTGCCAGTGTGTTTGTCTGCGAGGCTGTTGGTATTCCCGTCTATCTGTCTTCCTGACTGACTGTGTATCTCTCTCTCTCTCTCTACCTGGGTGTCTGTAGGTCTGTACCGGTGTGTCTGCGATGCTGTAGGCATTCCTGTCTATTTGAATGCCTCACTGTCTGTGTATCTCTCTCTCTGTCTGTATGCATGCCTATCTGCCTGCCTGTCTGTAAGTCTCCCTGTCTGCCTCTGCCGCTGTGTCTGTCTGCGAGGCTGTTGGTATTCCTGCATATCTGTCTGCCTGTGTATTTCTCTCTTTCTTCCTTTGTGTCCGTATATCTGTGGGTCTGCGTGCCTTCCTGCCTGTTTTCCTATCTGTCTGTCTGTCTGCCGGTCTGTCTCTGCCGGTGTGTTTGTCTGCGAGTCTGTTGGTATTCCCGTCTATCTGTCTTTCCGACTGACTGTGTATCCCTCTCTCTACCTGGGTGTCTGTATGTCTGTACCGGTGTGTCTGCGATGCTGTAGGTATTCCTGTCTATTTGTATACCTCACTGTCTGTGTATCTCTCTCTCTCTCTCTCTCTCTTTCTGTATGCATGCCTGTCTGCCTGCCTGTCTGTAAGTCTCCCTGTCTGCCTCAGCCGCTGTGTCTGTCCGCGAGGCTGTTGGTGTTCCTGCATATCTGTCTTTGTCTCTCTCTCTCTCTCCCTCTCTCTCTCTCTCGGTCTGCCTGTGTCTTTTTCATTCTGACTATATGTTTGCCTATCTGTCTGTATGTCTGCCTGTCTGTAATTCTGCCTACCTGTCTCTGCCGGTGTGACTGTCTGCGAGGCTGTAGGTATTCCTGTTTATCTGTCTTCCTGACTGTCTGTGTATCTCTCTCTCTACCTGTGTGTCTGTATGTCTGCGAGTCTGTGGGTCTATGTGACTGACCGCCCATCTTCCTATCTGTCTGTCTGTCTGCCAGTCGGTCTGCTTGTCTGTTTGCTTGTCTGCCTCTCTGCCTCTTACCTCTTGGCTCATCATCCGATGGGCCACCTCTGCGTGAGTTATGGCGGGTGGGGCGGGGACCCGGTTGTCCACAACGGTCGTTCCGGATCCGCTGGGATCAGATCGGAACGGGTTGACGTGTCCCCCCGGGGGCTGTGCCGCCCTCGCCCATTCCGCACCATTCGAATTCGAGACGCCCTGGCTCAAAGGTCGGTTTCCTGAGTCTTCCACCCTCTGCCTCATGACCGTCTCGTACTCCACGGCCATTTGCGTAAGCTGGGACAACGTTGAAAAATCTTTCCGTCGCACGTAGAGTTTGTATTCTGGGGCGGCATTCTCGTAGATCCGGTGCAACTCCTGCGCCGGCTCGTACCTGGCGTGATGCATAAGAGCCCTTAGCTCTATCAGGTACTCCTTGAACTCTTCGCCTATGCGCTGCCTACGGGATCGGATCTCGTCCTCAAGCCTCTCGAAGTAACGAGGGGGTAAGAAAAACTCCAGGAAACCCCTCCTAAACACGGCCCACGGCACATCCCGTAGCCCACTGCTCAGAAACCAACGAGCCGCCCTGTCGCAGAACACTTCGCTCATCGCCCTGGGCATTCGGTCGAGGGCGATGCCATAGGTGATGGCGCGCTCCTCGAGGTCTTCCAAGAACCCAAGGGGGTCAGAGCGGCCATCGTATCTCATGCCCCAATTCCGAACTTGCTCCGGAACGTTGGGGAGTGGCCTCGCTTCCGAGTGAGGGTATGGTCTAGTGTGGTAAGGGTTACTACTCGGATCGGCAGGGGACCGCCCTACCTCTGCGTTGACCGCAGTTGCTCGGCGTTCTTCATTCCCATCGAGAGCAGGAGCCGCCTCCACGCCCGAGACGGACAAGCTCGGGGTGGGTGCCTGCAAACGGCCGTACAACTGGGAGCTCCTGAGGTCAGGCTCTGACTTTTGACGTGATCGCCCGCCAAAGTCGGGTGGGACGCCCCATGATGGCGGCTCAAGAGTTTTGGCGTACTGAGTTTCCAGCTCGGCAAGCCGAGCCCAAATTTCAGTTGAGTGACCGCCATCCTGAACGTAGGTGGACAGTCGCTCACGCAGCTCCTTCACGCGCCCCTCCTTTTCCAACCCAAACTCATGGGCGATCGCCACTAGCTCCTCTTTGCGTCGCTGGTGAATCCAAAGAACGCCTACCCCCGGGTTTTGGCACTCACCTGCCACCATCCTTTATTTTATACCTTCTTGGTAGCCTTTCTTTTTCACTTTACGCCGATCTTACTCAGCTACTTTTGTTCCTTTTAATTTTCTTTTTATTTTGCCTTTATATCTTCCACCAAACAAAAAAATAATAAAAAAAATTCAGAAAATTTGTTTATTTCAAAACTCGACAAAATGTACTTAAATTTTTCCTTTTCACTTTTAGGCCGTTCCTCACTTGGTCACTGTCTTCGTCTTTATTGTTTCCATTGGTTTATTCTTGTGTAGTTAATTATTTGTTTTATTTCTTTTATTTAAGTTTATTTAAATAATTTTATTTATAAAAAATTTTTTATTTTTATCCACTTATTTTTGTTTATCTTTGGCCACTTCACAAAAAAATAATTCTCTTGCCGTTCTTTACACTTTAACCCGCGTTCATTTGATTCGTTTAGTGCTTGTTTTGTTCTTATTGTTCACTTCGCTCGCACTCAATCTTCAAATGCGACCATTCTCACTGCCCTCGACAACTGTACTCCCGAATTCAACTTTCCATTGCGCGCGGATTGAATTCGTCCCACTGTACAGTCGCTGCCGCGACGCCTTAACGGCCCTTCGACGCCGACGTCGACTGCGCAGCGCGTTTGGGCACCCGTATGCAAGCGTGATCTCGGCGTCGCCCGTCTGTCGCGCGCGCGCTGTACTTTTACGACCGACCGTTATAATTTCGACTCTTTGCTTTGAAAAATGTTCGCTAGGGTATCATCCTGCATCCTGACCTAACCATGCCTAACTCGGCTTCGGTACACCTATACCGTGGCCTCACCCTAACTGCTCCTTCGGGCCGTGGCCTCGCACCAACTATTCTATCGGGCCTCGTACCAACTACACTATCGGGCCGTGGCCTCGTACCAACAACACTAGCGGGCCGTGGCCTCGCACCAACTACACTATCGGGCCGTGGCCTCGCACCAACTACACTATCGGGCCGTGGCCACGCACCATCTACACTGTCGGGCCGTGGCCTCGTACCAACTACACTACCCAAACACCAACCAGTAATGCCCACCCCGGGACCACAATCGCGTACCACATGCTCCCACTCCAGGTTAGGTCGAACATCGGTTAACTTCGATGTTAGGGCAAGCCGAGTCACCAGAAAACAAAGAACTATCCAGTTTCCTCTCGATAATTACAACACATGTACTTTATTTACCTTTTATTTACTATTACTTTATAATCTCTCACGATCTAAGCCCTGCCGCACTATCTTGGAGCCCTAGCGCTACGCTACACACTCTATGCTCTTTCTCGTCTCGCGATGCAGGTCTACTCAGCCTTAACGATCATTCCAAAGTTGCCGGCGCGCTCGCCGGCGAGATGTTGCCTCGGCCGCTCAACTTCGCCGCGAGCTTTCGCAACTTCGCCTCGGAGCTTTCGCTCTTCGCCGCCGAGTTGAAGTTGCGCTCTCGAAGACGGTGTTGAACAACCGATCGACAACGCAAGGTTGCAGCGGCGGCCGGCGATTAAATTCAAATACGCTCTTATAAGGCTAATTATAACATTTGTGGCTCCTTGCCTCTTCACTCAACTAATACGACTACTTTTAATATTGGGGCTCCTTGCCCCTTACAAAACTAATACACAATAATAATGTCTTTGACGGCTTCTTGCCACTTAAATAACTAATACAAAATAATAACATCTTCGACGGCTTCTTGCCTCTTACATAACTAGTGCATAATAATACTAATAATAAGCGGCTCCTTGCCGTGATTTGGTTTTCGGGAACGATGGCTCCTTGATGAAAATTGTGGGGCGGCGGACTTCAGTAGCCGCCTCACAACATATTACGCGTGCAACTCGCAACGCACTCTTAGCGCATTAGACTTCTTTATATATGGTGGCCTCAGGCAGAACTCACTCGCCATCGAAGCCAAATTCGACCTCTCTTCGGACCATCTTCCTTTTCTGGCTATTGTCCACACCAACCCTCTACAGCAGCCGAAAAGAAAAAGGCTAATGCCAACAAATGGGGATGTTGAAAGATTCCAGGCTGAACTCAATAATTCAATCAACCTCAACATGACTCTGTCCTCCCCTGAGGATATCGAGGATGCTTTCGATTATTTCTTGGCGAAGATCCGACAAGCAGCCCAACTTGCTACACATGAAATAGAACCGACCAGACCATCGACTGGCATTAAAAAGGCGGCTACGCAAAGAGTATGTGCGCACTGGTGACCAAAGGGTGAACAGAATTTACAAAAGGATATCCAACAGTCTCCAAAAAGTCCTTGCGGCCATAAGCAACCAGCAGTTTAACAAAAAACTTGCGGACGCAAGCCCAGATGCAAGTTCGAGATACAACCTCTGGCAGCTGACAAAAAACCTAAAGAGACAGCCCGTCCGCAAGAGCCCCATAAAAAGAGAGGATGGTTCCTGGGCCAGATCGAGCTTAGAACGCGCTGAAACTTTCGCCACGCACCTAGAGGAGCGATTTAAACCTTTTGATTCCTTAAAAGAGGTCAAAACACATATCCAAGCGCTTAAGACAAGAAAAGCCCCTTGATCTGACGAACTGGACACCAGCACGATAAAGCTGCTCCCCACCAAAGGCTTACTCTTCATTGTGCTCATATTTAATACGATGCTTCGAATCGGACACTTCTCAAGGCAATGGAAAAGCGCTCTGATCGCCATGATACCAAAACCGAAAAAAATCGCTCACGCAAGTCGAATCTTATTGACCAATTAGCCTGCTTCCGACCCTCTCCAAAATATTCGAAAGAATATTAATGGCTAGAGTTTCGGAGCTGGACTGCGTTAAGCACATCATACCAAGGCATAAGTTCGGATTTCGAAGACGGCATGGGACCCCGGAGAAGCTTCACCGAGTGGTTGATTTTATTCTCGACTGCTTCGAAAACTTCGAGTATTGCGTCGCAGCATTTGTTGACATCAAACAGGCGTTTGACCGAGTGTGGCACAAAGGACTCCTGTTCAAACTAAAGCTTTGCTTCCCCCTCTCTGTTTTATATTTTCCACAGCTTCCTCAAAAACAGAAGATTTGTTGTGGTAGTCGACGGCACGTTTTCTGGAGTCAAGGAAATGCAAGCTGGTATCCCTCAGGGCAGCGTCCTTGCTCCGTGGCTCTACACCATCTACACAGCCAACATGCCGACGGTGGACCCGACGACATTGGAGCACCCCGGTAACTTCAACCTTGCCACGTTGGCTGACGACACAGCAATCCTCTCCAAAGCCAGCTGTGTATACCAAGCCACCGACCAACTTCAAGAATACCTGCACGTATTCGAGACGTTGGCATCTAAGTGGCGAATTGCCATCAACAGGCAAAAGTCGGTATGCTGCACATTCGCGATCCGCAGAGACACGTCGCCAGAAATATTCCTCCAAGGCGAACTCCTTCAGAATAAAGACGGTCACCGCTACCTTGGAGTATACCTTGATCGCAGGCTCACTTGGAGTAAACACATAACAGCATCATGTCACAGTTTACGTCAAAAATTAAAAAGTATGGCATGGCTCTTAAAGGAAAACAGCAAGCTTTCCCTCAGCAACAAGGTGCTGCTGTATAAAACCCTACTGGCTCTAGTTTGGCGCTATGCAAGTAAAATCTTTGGCACTGCAGCAAAATCCCATTGGAGGAAGGCTGCGAGGCTGTAGGAATTTCTGCCAATCTGTCTGCCTGTCTGTCTGTGTATCTCTCTCGTTCTTCCTGTGTATGTCTGTGGGTCTGCGTGCCTGTCTGCCTGTTTTCCTATCTGTCTGTATGTCTGCCTATCTGTAAGACTGCTTATCTGTCTCTGCCGGTGCGACTGCTTGCGAAGATGTAGGTACTCCTGTCGATCCGTCTGCTTGACTGTCTGTGTATCTCTCTCTCTTCCTGTGTATCTGTACGCCTGCGAGTATGTGGGTCTATGTGACCGTCTGCCCATCTTCCTATCTGCCTGTCTGTCTGCCGGTCGGTCTGCCTGTCTGTGTGCTTGTCTGCCTCTCCCTCTCTCTGCCCGTGCATCTGACTGTCTGCGAGTCTCTCTCTCTCTGTCTCCATCTCTCTCTCTCTCTCTCTCTCTCTTTCTCTCTCTCTCTCTCTCTCTCTCTCTCTTTCTCTCTCTCTCTCTCTCTCTCTCTCTCTTTATGTCAGTCTGTCTGAATGCCTGTCTGTTTCTTTTTCAGTCTGACTATCTGTACGCCTATCTGTCTGTATGCCTGCCTGCGTGTCTGTAAGTCTCCCTGTCTGCCTCTGCCGCTGTGTCTGCCTGCGAGGCTGTTGGTATTCCTGCATATCTGTCTGCCTGTGTATCTCTCTCTTTCTTCCTGTGTGTCTGTATGTCTGTGGGTCTGCGTGCCTTCCTGCCTGTTTTCGTATCTGTCTGTCTGTCTGCCGGTCTGTCTCTGCTGGTATGTTTGTCTGCGAGGCTGTTGGTATTCCTGTCGTTCTGTCTGCCTGACTGTCTGTGTATCTCTCTTTCTCTCTTCTCGTGTCTCTGTATGTCTGCGAGTATGTGGGTCTGTGTGTCTGTCCTCCTACGCTGTAGGTATTTGTGCTTGCTTCTTTGTCTGTCTGTCGGATTGCCTATCATATGTCTGTCTGCGAATATGTTGTGCTTCATATCTGACTGCGAATCTACAGGACTCTCTCCCTTTCTCTCTCTCTCGTTCTCTTTTTCTCTCTCCCTCTCTTTGTCTCTCTTATTCTTTTTCTCTCCCTCTCTCTCTCTCTCTCTCTCTCTCTCTCTCTTTCTCGCTCTCTCTCTCTCCTTCTCTTTCTTTTTCTCCCTCTCTCTCTTTCTCTCTCTCAGTCTGCATTTCCCCTTTTCAGTCTGACTATATGTTTGCCTATCTATCTGTATGTCTGCCTGCCTGTCTGTATTTCTGCCTATCTGTCTCTGCAGGTGTGACTGTCTGCGAGGCTGTAGGTATTCCTGTCTATCTGTCTGCTTGACTGTCTGTGTATCTCTCTCATTTCCCGTGAGTCTTTACTATTGCGAGTCTGTGGGACTGTGTGACCGTCTGCCTATCTTCCTATCTGTCAGTATGTCCGTCGGTCTGTCTGTCTGCCTTTCTGTTTGTCAATCTGTGCACATGTCTGTCTGTCTGCCTGTCTGCGAGGCTTTAGGTATTCCTGCCTGTCTGCATGTCTTTCTGTGTATCTCTCTCTCTCTTTCCGGTTTGTCTGTATGTTAGTGAGTCTGGGGGTCTGCGTGTCTGTCTGCGTGTCTGTCTGCCTCTTTCTCTCTCTGCCCGTGCGTCTGACTGTCTGCGAGTCTATTGGTCTATCTGTAAACCTGTCTGTCTGTCTGTCCGTCTGCCTGTCTTTCTGTCTACAGATCTGTCTTGCTGTAAGTCGTCCTGTTTTTCTCCGCCGGTGTGTTTGTCTGCGAGGCTGTAGGTATTCCTGCCTATCTGTCTGCCTGACTAACTGTGTATCTCTTTCTTCCCGTGTGACTTTATGTCTGCGAGTCTGTGGGTCTGTGTGACCATCTGCCTATCTTCCTATCTGTCAGTCTGTCTGCCGGTCTGTCTGTCTGCCTTTCTGTTTGTCTATCTGTGTACCTGTCTGTCTGTCTGTCTGCCGGTCTCTCAGTCTACATATCTGTCTGTCTGTAAGTCTACCTGTCTGTCTCTGCCTATCTGTCTCTGCCTATCTGTCTGCCTGTCTGTCTGTGTATCTCTTTCTCCCTTCCCGTGTGTCTCTATGTCTGCGAGTCTGTGGGTCTGCGTGTCTGTCTGCCTGTTTTCTTATCTGTCCGCCGGTCAGTCTGCCTGTCTCTCTCTCTCTCTCTGCCCGGGCGCCTGACTTTCTGCGAGTCTATTGGTCTGCCATTCTGTCTGGCTATCTGTGTGCCTGTCTGTCTGTCTGCCTGTCTCTCTGTCTACATATCTGTCTGTCTGTAAGTCTACCTGTCTGTCTCTGCCGGTGTGTCTGTCTGCGAGGCTGTAGGTATCCCTGTCTGCCTGACTGTCTGTGTATCTCTCTCATTTCCCGTGAGTCTTTACTATTGCGAGTCTGTGGGACTGTGTGACCGTCTGCCTATCTTCCTATCTGTCAGTCTGTCTGCCGGTCTGTCTGTCTCTCAGTCTACATATCTGTCTCTTCCGGTGAGTCTGTTTGCGAGGCTTTAGGTATTCTTGCCTGTCTGCATGTCTTTCTGTGTATCTCTCTCTCTCTTCCGGTTTGTCTGTATGTTAGTGAGTCTGTGAGTCTGCGGTTCTGTCTGCCTGTTTTCCTATCTGTCTGTCTGTCTGTCTGCCGGGCGGTCTGCGTGTCTGTCTGCCCTTCTCTCTCTGCCCGTGCGTCTGACTGTCTGCGAGTCTATTGGTCTATCTGTATACCTGTCTGTCTGTCTGTCCGTCTGCTTGTCTTTCTGTCTACAGATCTGTCTTTCTGTAAGTCGTCCTGTTTTTCTCCGCCGGTGTGTCTGTCTGCGAGGCTGTAGGTATTCCTGCCTGTCTGTCTGCGTATCTTTCACTCTCTCTCTCTCTCTTCCTGTGTGTCTCTAAGTTTGTGAGTCTGTGGGTCTGCTTGTCTGTCTGCCTGTTTTGTCTGTTTGTCTGTCTCTCTCTGTACGCCCGTTCATCTGTCTGCCTGCCTCGCAGTCTGCGTGTTTGTCTGTCTGTATATCAGCCTGTCTGTCTCTGCAGGTGCGTCTGCCTGGGATGCTGTAGGTATTCCTGTCTATCTGTCTGCCTGACTGTCTGTGTATCTTTCTCTCTTCCCGTGTGTCTTTATGTCTGCGAGTCTGTGGGTCTGTGTGACCGTCTGCCTATCTTCCTATCTGTCAGTCTGTCTGGGCTGTTCTGTTTGTCTATCTGTGTACCTGTATGTCTGTCTGCCTGTCTCTCTGTCTACATATCTGTCTGTCTGTAAGTCTACCTGTCTGTCTGTGTATCTCTTTCTCTCTTCCCGTGTGTCTCTATTTCTGCGAGTCTGTGGGTCTGCGTGTCTGTCTACCTGTTTTCTTATCTGTCTGCCGGTCAGTCTGGCTGTCTACCTCTCTCTGCCAAGGCATCTTTCTTTCTGCGAGTCTATTGGTCTGCCATTCTGTCTGGCTATCTGTGTGCCTGTCTGCCTGTGTCTCTGTCTGCATGTATGTCTGTCTGTATATCAGCCTGTCTGTCTCTGCTGGTGCGTCTGTCTGCGAGGCTGTAGGTATTCCTGTCTATCTGTCTGCCTGACTGTCTGTGTATCTCTCTCTCTTCCCGTGTGTCTTTATGTCTGCGAGTCTGTGGGTCTGTGTGACCATCTGCCTATCTTCCTATCTGTCAGTCTGTCTGCCTTTCTGTTTGTCTATCTATGTACCTGTCTGTTTGTCTGCCTGTCTCTCTGTTTACATATCTGTCTGTCTGTAAGTCTACCTGCCTGTCTCTGCCTATCTGTCCGCCTGTCTGTCTGTGTATCTCTTTCTCCCTTCCCGTGTGTCTCTTGGTCTGCGAGGGTGGGTCCGCGTGTCTGTCTGCCTGTTTTCTTATCTGTTCGCCGGTTGGTCTGCCTGTCTCTCTCTCTGCCCGGGCGTCTGACTGTCTGCGAGTCTATTGGTCTGCCTTTCTGTCTGTCTATCTGTGTGCCTGTCAGTCTGTCTGCCTGACTCTCTATCTGCATGTATATCTGTCTGTGGGTCTGCGTGCCTGTCTGTCTGTTTTCTTATCTGTCCGCCGGTCGGTCTGCCTGTCTCTCTCTCTCTGCCCGAACGTCTGACTTTCTGCGAGTCTATTGGTCTGCCATTCTGTCTGGCTATCTGTGTGCCTGTCTGTCTGTCTGCCTGTCTCTCTGTCTGCATGTATGTCTGTCTGTATATCAGCCTGTCAGTATTTGTCTGTCTGCCCGTCTGCCTGTCTCTCTGTCTGCATGTCTGTCTGTCTGTACATCAGCCTGTCTGTCTCTGCCGGTGAGTCTGTCTGTCTATCTGTCTGCCTGACAGTCTGTGTATTTTCTTTCTTCATGTGTGCCTATAGTCTGTGAGGCTGTGGGTCTGTGTGACCGTCTGCCTATCTGTCAGTCTGTCTGCCTGTCTGTCTCTCTTCCTGTGTGTCTGTATGTCTGCGAGTCTGTGGGTCTATGTGGCCGTCTTCCTGTCTGTCTGTCTGCCGATCTGTCTGTCTGCCTTTCTGTTTGTCTGTCTATGTGCCTGTCTGTCTGTCTGTATATCAGCCTGTCTGTCTCTGCCGGTTCGTTTGCCTATCTTCCTATCTGTCTTCCTGACTGTCTGTATATCTCTCTCTTCCTGTGTGCCTGTACGTCTGCGAGTCTGTCGGTCTGTGTGACCGTCTGCCTATCTTCCTATCTGTCAGTATGTCTGCCTTTCTGTCTGTCTATCTGCGTGCCTGTCTGTCTGGCTGTATATCAGCCTGTCTCTCTCTATGGCGGTGTGTCTGTCTGCGGGGCTTTAGGTATTCCTGCCAATCTGTCTGCCTGCCAGGCTTTGTAGCTCTCTCTCTCTCTCTTCCTGTGTTTCTGCATGTCTGCGAGTCCGTAGGTCTGCGTGTCTGACTGTCTATCTCTCTCTGCCCGTGTGACGGACTGTCTGCGAGTCTATTGGTCTGCCATTCTTTCTGTCTATCTGAGTGCCTGTCTGTCTGTCTGCCCGTCTGTCTGCCCGTCTGCCTGTCTCTCTGTCTGCATGTCTGTCTGTCTGTATATCACTGTCGTCTCTGCCGGTGTGTCTGTTGCACTTTTGTTTTGTCTGTGCTGTCTGTTATCTTCTTTCTTCCTGTGTGTCTTATTTTGCGAGTCTGTGGTCTATTGTGTGCTGTCTTCTGTCTGTCCGTGCGTTTGTGATTTGTGTTGTTATAGCTGTTGTTTGTGTCTGCCTTCTGTCTTTATCTTTCTGTCTTTCTGTGTTTCTGTATGTCTGCGGGTCTCTGGGTTGCGTGCTGTCTGCCTGTTTTCCTATCTGTCTGTCTGTCCGCGGTCGTCTCTGTCTGTCTGTCTCTCTCTCTGCCCGTGCAGCTTACTGTCTGCGAGTCTATTGGTCTGCCTTTCTGTCTGTCTATCTGTATGCCAGCCTGTCTGTCTGCCCGTGTCCTGTCTCTCTGTCTGCTGTCTGTCTGTCTGTTTCGCCTGTCTGTTTTTGCCGGTGCGTTTGACTGCGATGCTGTAGGCATTCCTGTCTATCTGTATGCCTGACTGTCTGTGTGACTATCTGCCTATCTGTCTGCCGGTCTGTCCATCTGTGTACCTGTCTGCTCGTCTGCCTGTCTCTCTGACTACATATCTGTCTGTCTGTAAGCCTACCTGTCAGTCTCTGCCGGTGTGTCTGTCAGCAAGGCTGAAGGTATTCCTGCCTATCTGTCTTCCCGACTATCTATGTATCTCTCTACCTGTGTGTCTGTATGTCTGCGCATCTGTGGTTCTTTGTGCCCGTCTGCATATCTTTCCATCTGTCTGTCTGCTTGTTTGTCTTTCTCTCTTTGCCCGTGCGTCTGACTGTCTGCAAGTCTATTGGTCTGCCTTTCTGTCTGTCTATCTGTGTACATGTCTGTCTGTCTGCCCGTCTGCCTGTCTCTCTGCCAGAAAGGCAGACCAATAGACTCGCAGACATTCAGACGCCCGGGCAAAGAGAGAGAGACAGGCAGACCGACCGGCGAACAGATAAGAAAACAAGCAGACAGACACGCAAACATAAAGACACAAAGGAAGAGAGAGAGAGATACACAGACAGGCAGGCAGACAGATAGGCAGGAATACCTACAGCATCGCCGACAGACGCACCGGCAGAGATAGACATTCTGATATACACACAGACAGACATGCAGACAGAGAGATAGGCAGACAGACAGACTAGCACACAGATAGGCAGACAGAAAAGCAGACCAATAGACTCGCAGGCAGTCAGACGCACGGGCAGAGAGAGGGAGGCAGACAGATAGGAAAACAGGCAGACAGACACGCAGACCGACAAACTCACAGACACACAGGAAGAGAGAGAGAGAGAGACACATTGACAGACATGCAGACAGGCAGGAATACCTACAGCTTCGCAGGCAGACACACCGGCAGAGACAGAAAAGTAGAGTTACAGACAAACAATAGACCCGCAGACAGTCAGACGCACGGCCAGAGAGAGAGAGAGGCAGACAGATAGGAAAACAGACAGATAGACACGCAGAACCTCGACTCACAGACAAACAGACACACAGGAATAGAGAGAGAGATACATTGACAGACATGCAGACAGGCGGGAATACCTATAGCCTCGCAGACAGACACACCGACAGAGACAGACAGGTGGAGTTACAGACAGACAGGTATGTAGACAGAGGGACAAGCAGCCGGGCAGACAGATAGACAGGTACACAACTATACAGACCGACAGGCAGACCGGCAGACAGACCGGCAGACAGACTGACAGATAGGACGTTCACACAGACCCACAGACTCGCAGACATGCAGACACACAGGAAGAAAGAGAAGGAGATACACAGACAGTCAGGTAGACAGATAGACAGACAAACAGACACACAGGAATAGAGAGAGAGATACATTGACAGACATGCAGACAGGCGGGAATACCTATAGCCTCGCAGACAGACACACCGACAGAGACAGACAGGCTGATATACAGACAGACAGACATGCAGACATAGAGACAGGCTAGGCGGGTAGACAGACAGACAGGCACACAGATAGACAGACAGAAATGCAGACCAATAGACTCGCAGACAGTCAGACGCACGGACAGAGAGTGAAAGAGACATGCAGACAGGCAGACGGATAGGAAAACAGGCAGACAGTCACGCAGACCCACAGACTCGCAGACATACAGAAACAAAGGAAGTGAGATACGCCGACAGGCAAGCAGACAGATAGTAAGAAATACCTACAGCATCGCAGACAGACGCACCGGCAGAGACAGACAGGCTGATACACAGACAGCAGACATGTAGAAAGAGAGACAGACAGACGAGCAGACAGACAGACAGGCAAACAGATAGACAGACAGGAAGGCAGACAAATAGACTCGCAGACATACAGAAACACAGGAAGAGAGAAAGAGAGATACACGGACAGACAGGCAGATAGATTGGCAGGAATACCTAAAGCGCCGCAGTCAGACACACCGCCAGGAACAGACAGGCTGATAGCAGACAGACAGACAAGCAGACAGAGAGACAGGCAGACGGGCAGACAGACTGACAGGCACACAGATAGACAGACAGAAAGGCAGACCAATAGACTCGCAGACAGTCAGACGCCCGGGCAAAGAGAGAGAGACAGGCAGACCGACAAACACGCAGACATAGAGACACAAAGGAAGAGAGAGAGAGATACACAGACAGGCAGGAATACCTACAGCATCGCCGACAGACGCACCGGCAGAGATAAACATTCTGATATACAGACAGACAGACATGCAGACAGAGAGATAGGCAGACAGGCAGACAGACAGACTAGCACACAGATAGGCAGACAGAAAGGCAGACCAATAGACTCGCAGGCAGTCAGACGCACGGGCAGAGGCAGAGAGGCTGATATACAGACAGACAAGCATGCAGACAGAGACAGGCTGACGGGCAGACAGACAGACAGGCACACAGATAGACAGACAGAAAGGCAGACCAATAGACTGGCAGACAGTCAGACGCACGGGCAGAGAGAGAGAGAGAGAGACAGTCAAGCAGACAGACAGGTAGATAGACAGGCAGACCGACCGGCAGACAGACAGACAGACAGACAGATAAGAAAAAGGGGAGACAGACACGCAGACCCACAGACTCGCAGACATACATACACACAGGAAGAGAAATAGAGAGATAAACTGACCGTCAGGCAGACAGAAAGACAGGAATACCTACAGCCTCACAGACAGACACAACGGCAGAGACAGACAGACTGTTATACAGACAGATAGTCCGACGTACGTACAGAGACAGAGAAATATAGGCAGACAGACAGGCAGACCGACCGGCAGACAGACAGACAGATAAGAAAAGGGGCAGTCAGACACGCATACCCAAAGACTCGCAGACATACAGACACAGGAAGAGAAAGAGAGATACACAGACAAGCGGATAGGCAGGAATACCTACCACCTCGCAGACAGACACAAAGGCAGAGACAGACAGGAAGACTTACAGAGAGACAGACAGACAGTTATGCAGACCCTTAAAATCGCAGAAGGAAAGTCACAGATAATAGGCAGTCCGACAGAAAGTCAGAGAGACTGTCGGCAATTCTATTTTTCTGCCTTTCTGTCTTTCTATCTGTGTCTGTCTGTCTGCCTGCCCGTCAGCATGTCTGTCGGTCTGTATATCTGCCTGTCTGTCCCTGGGACGAGAGAGAGAGAGAGAGAAAAAAACAAGAAGAAAAAAATATTCGCAGACAGACCGATGATAGACTGTCCGACAGACAGACAAAGAGATAGACAGGAATACCTACAGCCTAGGCATTCCAAACACACCAGCAGGGACAGACCATCAGACAGACAGACAGATAGGAAAAGAGGCAGACAGGAACGCAGACCCACAGACTCGCAGACATACAGACACACAGAAAGAGAATTTGAGATACGCAGACAGACAGATAGGCGGAAATACCTATAGCCTCGCAGACAGGCACACCGGCAGAGACAGACAGGCAGACTTGCGGAGAGACAGACAGGCAGACTAACAGACAGATATGTAGACAGAGGGACAGGCAGCCAGGCAGACAGACAGACAGAAAAAAAACCACGCAGACAGAAAAAAAAAGAGAAAAACCAAAAACAATATGTGGGTGGGGGGGGGGGGGGGGCCCCCCCCCTCTCTCTCTGTGTGTGTGGGCTGGTGGGTGTGTCGGGGGGGGGGGGGGGGGGGGGGGGGGGGGTGTGTCTCTCCCGCCTGTATGACTGCGTATCTGTCTGCGAGTCTATAGGTCTCTCTTTCTCTCTCACTCACTCTCTCTCTCTGTATCTCTTTCTCTCTCTCTGGCTGTCTGCCTATCGGTCTCTCTCTCTCTCTCTTCCTGTGGGTCTGCATATCTGTCTGGCTGGTTTACTATCTGGCTGTCTGTCTGTCTATCTGTGTGCCTGTCTGTCTGGATCTCTCTCTGCCCTTGCGTCTGAGTGTCTGCGAGTCTATTGGTCTGCCCTTCTGTTTGTTTATCTGTGTGCCTGTCTGTCTGTCTGCCCGTCTGCCTATCCCTCTGTCTGCATGTCTGTCTGTCTGTATATCAGCCTGTCTGTCTCTGCCGGTGTGTCTGCCTGCGAGGCTGTGGGTGTTCCTGCCAATCTGTCTGCCTGCCTGTCTGTGTATCTCTCTCTCTCTCTCCTTCTAAGTTTTTGTATGTCTGCGAGTCTGTGAATCTATCTGTGTGTCTGTCTGTCTGCCCGTCTCTCTGTCTGCCCGTCTGCCTGTTTCTCGGTCTGCATGTCTGTTTGTCTGTATATCAGACTGTCTGTCTCTGCCGGTATGTCTGCCTGCGAGGCTGTAGGTGTTCCTGCCTATCTGTCTGCCTGTCTGTGTATCTTTCTCTCTTCCTGTATGTCTCTATGTCTGCGAGTCTGTGGGTCTGCTTGTCAGGATGCCTGTTTTCTTGTCTGTCCGCCGGTCGGTCTGCCTCTCTGCCTGCCTCTCTCTATGCCCGGGCGTCTGACTGCGTGCAACTCTATTGGTCTGCCTTTTTGTCTGTCTATGTGTGTTCCTTTCTGTCTGCCTGCTCATCTGCCTGTCTCTCTGTCTGCATGTCTTTCTGTCTGTATAACAGCCTGTCTGTCTCTGCCGGTGTGTGTGAGAGAGAGAGATAAAGAGAGAGAGAGAGAGAGAGAAAGAGAGAGAAAGACAGAGAGAGGGAGAGAGAGAGAGAGAGAGAGAGAGAAAGAGAGAGAGAGAGAGAGAGAGAGTCATGAATTCGCAGGCCGTTATGAAGAACAACATATTCGCAGACAGACAAATGATATTATATCCGACAGACAACCAAGGAAACCGACAGGAATACCTACAGGCAGACGGACACAGACCCACAGACTCGCAGTCATACAGACACACAGGCAGAGAAAGAGATACACGGACAGTCAGCCAGCCAGATATACAGGAATACCTACAGCCTCGCAAACAGCCACAGAGGCAGAGATAGACAGACACAAAGGCAGACCAATAAACTCGCAGACAGTCAGACGCAAGGGCAGAGAGAGATACAGACAGACAGGCACACAGATAGACAGACAGACAGCCAGATAGTAAACCAGCCAGACAGATATGCAGACCCACAGACACACAGGAAGAGAGAGAGATACACAGAAAGACAGGCAGACCGATAGACAGGAATACTCACAGCCTCGCAGAAAGACTCACCGGCAGAGACAGACAGGTAGACTTACAGCCAGACAGATATATTGACACAGAGACACGAAGACGGGCAGACGGACAGACAGGTACACAGATAGACAGACCGGCAGACAGACTGACAGATAGGAAGATGGTCATACAGACCCACAGACATGCAGACAAACTGGAAGAGAGACAGACTGGTAGACGGACTGACAGATAGGTCGACGTTCACACAGACAGTCAGACGCACGGGCAGAGAGAGAGAGACGCAGACAGACAGGCAGACCGACCGGCAGACACACAGACAGATTGAAAAACAGGCAGACAAACACACAGGCCCACAAACTCGCTGACATACAGCAACATAGGAGGAGAGGGACAAAGAAAAAGAGAGAGATAGAGAGAGAGAGACAGAAAAAATGAAAACTGAGAGAGAAAGAGAGAGAGAGAGAGAGAGAGAGAGAGAGAGAGAGAGAGAGAGAGAGAGAGAGAGAGAGTCAGAGAAAGAGAGATAGGGAGAGAGAGTCAGACAGAGACAGATAGGGAGAGAGTCCTACAAATTCGCAGACAGATATGAAGAACAACATATTCGCAGACAGACAAATGATAGGCTATCCGACAGACAAACAGACAGGAATACCATCAGCGTAGGCAGACGGACACACAGACCCACAGACTCGCAGTCATACAGACACACAGGCAGAGAAAGAGATACATAGACAGTCAGCCAGCCAGATATACAGGAATACCTACAGCCTCGCAAACAGCCACAGAGGCAGAGATAGACAGACAAGACAGACAAATAAACCGCAGACAGCAGACGCAAGGGCAGAGGATAATACAGACAGGCACACAGATAGACAGACAGAAGCCAGATAGTAAACCAGCCAGACAGATATGCAGACCACAGACACACAGGAAGGAGCGAGATACACAGACAGTCAGGCAGACAGATAGACAGAAATACCCACAGCCTCGCAGACAGACACGCCGGAAGAGACGGACAGGCTGATATAAAGATAAACAGACATGCAGACAGAGAGACAGGCAGACGGGCAGACAGACAGACAGGCAGACAGACAGACAGGCACCAGATAGACAGACAGAAAAACAGACCAATAGGCTCGCAGACAGTCAGACGCCCGGGCAGAGAGAGAGAGAGTCAGCAAAGCAGATATACAGGCAGACTGACCGGCGGACAGATAAGAACACAGGCAGATAGACACGCAGGCCCACAGACTCGCAGACAAAGAGACACACTGAAAGAGAAAGAGAGATACACAGACAGGCAGCCAGCCAGATATACAGGAATACCTACAGCCTCGCAAACAGGCACATCGGCAGAGATAGACAGACAGAAAGGCAGACCAATAGACTCACAGACAGTCAGACGCCCGGGCAGAGAGAGATACACACAGACAGGCACACAGATAGACAGACAGACAGACATGCAGAAAGAGAGACAGACAGACGAGCAGACAGACAGACAGGCAAACAGATAGACAGACAGAAAGGCAAACCAATAGACTCGCAGACAGTCGGGCTCACGGGAAGAAAGAGAGAGACAGACAGACAGAATGGCAGACAGACAGAGAGGCAGACAGACACGCAGACCCACAGACTCACAGCTAAACAGGCACACAGGAAGAGAGAGAGAGATACATTGACAGACATGCTGTAGTGCGTATATGCCCTTACAGAATACCCTATACTTAAATATAAAGTATATAGCACTTTGTTGCATACAATAACAATAATATAGTAAACAAGCCCAGAGCCACTTTATGTATTGGCTCGGTCTGATATTACGCATCGCGGTTCACTAGCCTCACTAGCTGACCGTTTATGCTTACGCTGCATATCCCACGCTCCGTCTGAGCGCATTCCGTGAGCAAAATATATGCTCACTAATACAGGCATATGCGAGCTACTCACTCTCCCTCTCTTTGTAGCTGTTAACGAAAAATAGCATAATTATATATGTATATCCATAGGCTAAGCGCACATTATTAAAACCGAATAAATTCATTCTGAACAAAGATACAAAACAGCACTGACGTGCTGGCCTTTTTATTAAAGAGTGTTCATTTTACATGGCGACCGTGACAAGTGTCACGAACATGTTAAAAAATAACATGTGCATATAAAATATAAAATATAAAATATACAACCGGAGGTGCAAAATTGGAACGATACAGAGAAGATTACCATGGATTAACAACATCATCGACAAAAATACAACTGGAGGTGCAGGAGCGGAAGCAGCTATATATATATATATATAAAAATAATAACTTCAACCTGCTTGGACCTGCTATACTGAGTGAGTACAGGGCATGAGCTCTAAGGCAAAAAAATAAGCCAAGACGCAGTGTCATTAAGGAGCGAATCAGACGGAGAAAGTCTGAAATCGTAAGACTCCTATATAAATGCAAAAATCCCCTCCCATGGGACACTGCAGTGAAACTAAATGACGAACTCGAACATCTCGAGTCGTTATTAAAATCAAAGAGCGAGCCCTGTCCCTCAGATATAAATATTAAAAAACTAACAGAGAATCATCGTCCACCGCCAAGACAGATACCAGCACGTCCACGCAGATGCCCACCAGATTGTGAGGGCCCCCTCTACAGCCCCCATTGCGAGGGCACCTGCCGCACTAAGGAAGCAGAGTCAACCAACGAATGAGGGAATACAAAGCAACTAAGACGAGTTGCACGAGAGGCAAACCGCCCCTTATGCCTACGAGGGAATACAAAGCAACTAAGACGAGTTGCATGAGCGGCAAACCGCCCCTTATGCCTACGTGGGAATAAAGAAGACCCTACATTAACAGTACCGGCAGCGCTCAACATATTAAATTAAATAGTAATAAATAAAACTTAAAAATTGTAATGCCCGACGACAATTGAGTCGACCGGCAAGACGTTTGGCCCGTACAGCCATTCGAAACAATAGGTAGAAAAAAAATATAGATTGTAAAAAAAAAAAAAAACAATTAAGCTGCGTTGTAAGCAGAAAACAAACAAGCAAAGCAAAACCCGACTTGTAAACAATAAAAGCATCAAATTTAATAATTATATGTAATAAAAACTCAAAATGAATGATACAAACAACAACTTGGCTTGTAAAAGTAAACGAAAACAAATTAAACATTACGCATTTGTAATTTTTTAAGATAATTCTTCTTTTAATTTTATGTCTGATCCTATATTATATATGAATATTTATATTAAAAGAAAAAAAAAAGCTTAACAAAAAAATAAAGGTCTTCTGAATTCATATCAGTATATGAGTTCGAATCCGAATATATAAAAAAATTCGGCACAGTGACAAGTCCACTCTATTCATGTTCTAAGATAGAGTGTGGAATAATCTTGTCTACACTACCCTACGTCAAAATAAAAACAATTATTGACGAGCATCCGATTCTTGGGCAGACATCAATTGTCTTAGTACGTCTGCATGGGTAGTATTCAAAACAAAAAGCAAGAGTAATTGTATAAGAATATGGGGGGAAAACAATCAAAGGCAGATGATAACACTGCCAATGTAGTTAATGTAGTTGAAGTTGTAGACACCACTCCCCATGTGCAGTTAACAAACATACTGCTAATAATACTCATTGTAATAGCCTCAGCAAACATCCTTCTGAAGATTTAACTTCTTCATTAAAAATCACTGAGGAAGCGTTACATGAGTCGAGCCAACGACTTAGACAAGGTCTAAGCCGCTGCTTAAATAAAATATTTAAGTAGGGGAAGTTCACAAATAGTAGAAAAAATAAAGCGGCATAGGGAAAATTTTGATAAATCACACAAGTGCCTTAATAAAAGCGCACCAGTTTTAAGACCCACCATAATCAAACATACTGAGATCCTTGTATATGAGTACAATGAAATCAGGAGTCTAGTTACCGAGTGTCAAAATAAACTGACCAGTTTACACAGAGTGCAAACTTCAGACGTTTTACAGCGTCTAAGGGATAATCTGGTAAACTTAAATAAAAAAGATGATCTCCAGCTTTATCTACCATCAGTGTTAAATACACCGGTAACATTTGATAAGTCACTCCTGACAAACGACCAAATAGAAGACACAAAATTAGTAAACATGTCACAAACACATCTCTGATACATCTTTGACAGTAAGCCGGAAAATCTACAAGGTTTTCTAGATTCTTTGAATCTATTAGAAACCTTAAAAGGCACACATGAGCTAACAGCCATAAGCCTTATAAAAACAAAGCTAAAAGGCCATGCGGGAAATTTAATAAGTAATGAGCAGACAATTGCTGCAATCATTAGGCAACTATCAAATGCAGTAAAAGGAGAATCGGTAGAAGTTGTATCTGCTAAGCTTCTTAATCTGCAACAGAAAAATAAAACGGCTAACCAATACACCCAAGAGGTTGAGCAGTTAACAAAAGCTTTAGAAGGAGCTTATATAAACGATGGCTTAACACCAGAATCGGCTAATAAATATAGCACAACCCAAGCTGTAAAGGCAATGACCAAGAACTGCTCTATAGATAAGGTAAAACTTATCATGCAGGCAGGCACATTCAGTAACATGAATGATGCTATCTCAAAATTTGTAAATAGTTGCACAGAAGCAACTGGGCAGTCCAACAGTATCTTATTCTGCCAGAATTACTCTCAGCGCGGCGGAAACCGCGGTCGAGGTAACTACAGAGGAAGAGCAACCGGCTCGTATGGTAACAACTCATACGGCCGTGGCTACTACCGCGGTGGTAATAACAACCGCGGTGGTAATAATAATAATAACAGAG
Organism: Drosophila borealis; assembly: GCA_035045885.1. NCBI lineage: Eukaryota > Metazoa > Arthropoda > Insecta > Diptera > Drosophilidae > Drosophila > Drosophila borealis. The sequence continues at coordinate 79,657 of JAWNOR010000102.1, forward strand.
GACGTGGTGGATCTAGAGGTTATAATCATAATAACAATAACAACAGAAACAATGTTAGGGTAACCCAAAATAATTCGGGAAACCAACAACCCCCTTTAGATACACAGAATAATTAAAAGTTCATTCGATAAACTTCAATCTCAATATTTTCGTCTCTTTTTATAATGTAGAATCAGGAAAGATGTCTTTAACGACATCCAGTTGAATAACACTATAGACATTCAAGCTATAGGTCAAGGAATCATAAAATCCAAAGGCCTCGCCCCAATTGAGCTACAAGCAGACAAATATATAATTCCTCACAATTTGCATATAGTCGATGCAAATTTCGCTATACCGTGTGACGGAATAATAGGCATAGATTTCATTAAAGGTCTTAATTGCAAAATAGACCTAGAACCGTCCGAAGATTGGTTTATAATAAGACCAAACAATATAAATGTCCAAATTTATGTTCCAATAACATTCAGTTCTGGTAACAATTCAATACTTCTACCAGCACGATCAGAAGTTGTCCGAAAAGTTAAACTAACTTCAAGTGAAGATAATATATTAATCACAAATCAGGAAATTAAACCTGGTATTTACGTTCCGAACACAGTTGCAACTCAAAAGAATACATTTGTCCGATTTCTTAATACGACAAATAAAAGATCAATTAATTAATATAAATAATCTGAACTTTGAACCACTTTCGACCTACGACTTAGTTCAAACTACTCCAGAAAATAGAAAAAACACAGTAATAGCTCAATTAAATAAAAACTTTCCAAAACAATTTAAACCACAATTAATAGAACTATGCACCAAGTAAAGTGATGTATTCGGACTTGAACCCGTATCAATAACAACAAATAATTTTTATAAACAAACATTGAGATTGAAGGATACTGAACCAATTTATATTAAAAACTATCGAAGCCCGCATAGTCAGGTAGAAGAAATTCAAAAACAAGTAGGCAAATTAATCTCGGACAAAATTGTCGAACCATCATTTTCAGAATACAATAGCCCACTTTTACTAGTTCCAAAGAAAGCACTTCCAGGATCCGAAGATAAGAAATGGCGATTAGTAATTGACTATCGTCAGATTAATAAAAAACTGTTGTCCGATAAATTTCCACTATCCAGAATAGATGATATTTTAGATCAACTAGGTAGAGCAAAATATTTTTCATGCCTTGACTTGATGTCAGGATTTCACCAAATTGAACCTGAAGAAAGTTCAAGAAATATACCGTCTTTTTCAACGAGCAATGGCTCATATCGCTTTACGCGATTACCTTTTGGTTTAAAAATAGCGCCAAATTCATTTCAGAGAATGATGACTATTGCATTCTATGGACTCGAACCTTCTCAAGCATTTCTTTACATGGATGATCTAGTAGTTATAGGTTGTTCCGAAAAACATATGCTTAAAAACTTAACTGATGTTTTTAAGAAATGTAGGAAATACAACCTGAAGTTACATCCTGAAAAATGTTCATTTTTTATGCATGAAGTCACATTTTTGGGACACAAATGCACCGATAAAGGAATCTTGCCAGACGACAAAAAATACGACGTCATTAAAAATTATCCAGTCCCACACGATGTGGACAGCGCTAGACGTTTCGTTGCATTCTGCAATTATTACAGACGTTTTATAAAAAATTTTGCCGACTATTCTCGTCCAATAACAAGATTATGTAAAAAAGATGTTAAGTTCGAATGGACAGCCGACTGCCAGCATGGCTTCGAACATCTCAAATCGGCACTAATAAACCCAATTTTATTACAATACCCGAATTTTAGCAAAGAATTTTGCATAATAACTGATGCAAGTAAGCAAGCTTGTGGAGCGGTTTTAACTCAAAACCATAATGGGCTCCAACTCCCAATTGCTTATGCATCACGTTCATTTACTAAGGGAGAAAGTAATAAAAGTACAACAGAACAAGAATTAGCAGCAATACACTGGGCAATTACACATATTCGACCATATATTTATAGCAAACATTTTACAGTCCGAACAGATCACAGACCATTAACATATTTGTTTTCAATGGTCAATCCTAGTTCATAGTTAACACGTATGCGGCTCGAATTAGAAGAATACGATTTCACAGTATAGTATTTAAAGGGTAAAGATACCTATGTAGCTGATGCGTTATCAAGAATAACCATAAAAAAACTCAAAGACTTACAACTTAAAGTCCTGAAACTCACTACCAGGCACTAAAGTAAACAGAAAAAATCCTGCGCAGGAAAAGATCAAGTAGATTTGCCTATGCAAACTCTTGACAACGCTTCTAAGCCCAACGTATATGAAGTCATTTGCAATGACGAAGTACGAAAAGTAGTGGCCTTGCTTATATTAAATAATATATGTTTCTTCAAACATGGAAGAAAAAAATTATAGCAAGAATTGATGTTAGCGATCTGTACACCAATGGAACATTTGACTTAGGTCAGTTTTTCCAAAGTCTTGAAAAAGAAGCCGGTATACATGAAATCATCCAACTCAAACTAGCACCGAGCGAAAAGATATTTGAATTAATTTCAATTGAATCTTTTAAAAATATGGGCAACAAAACATTAAAATCATTACGAGTAGCGCTACTCAGGCCGGTGACCACAATAAAAAATGAAAAAGATCAAGAAGCGATACTGTTTACATATCATGACGATCCAATACAAGGAGGTATATGGATTTCAAGAAGTAGCTAAAATAAAAGACACTTTATGGAAAATATGAACGTCATATAACCAAGTACATAGTAGATGTCCTAAATGCCAAAAGTCGAAAACAACGACACACACAAAAACACTCTGACCATTACAGAAACGCCGATAAATGCGTTCGACAGAGTGATAGTGGACACTATAGGTATAAATGAAGATGAAAAGAGGCAGACAGACCAGACCCACAGACTCGCAGACATACAGCACACAGAAAGAGAAGAGATACAGACAGAAGATAGGGGAATATATAGTCGCAGAAGGCACAGGAGAGACAGACAGGCAGATACGGAGAGACAGACAGCAGATAACAGACAGATATGAGACAGAGATATGATAACAGGCAGACAGGAGAGAGAGGGAGATAGAGATAGATGTATGATGGAGTCTGTGTGTGTAGGAATGCTATTTGTTGTTGTTGTGTTGATTATAGTGTGTTTTGTGAGTGTATGTATTTGTTGTTTTGTTGCGTTGATTATTGTTGGAGTTGGTTTTTTTTTTTGTTTTTTTCTGCTGTTGTATCGTTTTTCTCTGCCCGTGTTCTGATGTCTGCGAGTCTATTGGTCTGTCTTCTGTGTGCCTGTCTGTCTGTTGCCCGTCTGCCTATCCTCTGTCTGCATGTCTGTCTTCTGTATATGCCTGTCTGTCTCTGCCGGTGTGTCTGCCTGCGAGGCTGTGGGTGTTCCTGCCAATCTGTCTGCCTGCCTGTCTGTGTATTCTCTCTCTCTCCTTCTAAGTTTTTGTATGTCTGCGAGTCTGTAATCTATCTGTGTGTCTGTTGTCTGTCTGCCGTCTGCCTGTTTCTCGGTCTGCATGTCTGTTTGTCTGTATATCAGACTGTCTGTCTCTGCCGGTATGTCTGCCTGCGAGGCTGTAGGTGTTCCTGCCTTCTGTCTGCCTGTCTGTGTATCTTTCTCTCTTCCTGTATGTCCTATGTCTGCGAGTCTGTGGGTCTGCTTGTCAGGATGCCTGTTTTCTTGTCTGTCGCCGGTCGGTCTGCCTCTCTGCCTGCCTTCTCTCTATGGGCGTCTGACTGCGTGCAACTCTATTGGTCTGCCTTTTGTCTGTCTATGTGTGTTCCCTCTCGTGCCTTCCTGTCTCTCTGTCTGCATGTCTGTCTGTCTGTATACAGCCTGTCGCGGTGTGGTGAGAGAGAGAAAAGAGAGAGAGAGAGAGAGAGAGAAAGAGAGAAGAGAGAGAAAGACAGAGAGAGGAGAGAGAGAGAGAGAGAGAGAGAGAGAGAGAGAGAGAGAGAGAGGGAGAGTCATGATTCGCAGACCGTTATGAAGAACAACATTTCGCAGACAGACAAATGATTTATATCCGACAGACAACCAAGGAAACCGACAGGAATCCTACAGGCAGAGGACACACAGACCACAGACTGCAGTCATAGAGGAGAGAAAGAGATGGAGAAGAAGACAGACAGAAAGAGAGACAGACAGACGACAGCAGACAGACAGGCAAACAGTAGCAACAAGGCACCATGTCGAGAAGTGGGTCACGGGAAGAAGAGGAGACAGAAATGCAGCACAAGAGGCAGCCGGACACGCACGCTAAACAGGACACAGGAAGAGAGAGAGATATTGACAGACTTTAGTGCGTTTGCCCTTACAGAATACCCTATCTTAATTAGTTTGCACTTTGTTGCATACAATAACATTTAGTAACAGCCCAAGCCACTTTATGTATTGGCTCGGTCTGATTTAGCATGCGGTTCACTAGCCTCACTAGCTGACCGTTTATGCTTACGCTGCATATCCCACGCTCCGTCGAGCGCATTCCGTGAGCAATTTGCTCACTATACAGGCATATGCAGCTACTCACTCTCCCTCTCTTTGTAGCTGTTAACGAATATAGCTATTTATTTTATCCATAGGCTAAGCGCACATTATTAAAACCGAATAAATTCATTCTGAACAAAGATACAAAACAGCACTGACGTGCTGGCCTTTTTATTAAAGAGTGTTATTTTAATGGGACCGTGAAAGTGTCACGAACATGTTAAAAAATAACATGTGATATAAAATATAAAATTAAAATATACAACGGAGGTGCTAAATTGGAACGATACAGAGAAGATTACCATGGATTAACAACATCATCGACAAAAATACAACTGGAGGTGCAGGAGCGGAAGCAGATATATATATATATTAAAATAATACTTCAACCTGCTTGGACCTGCTATACTGAGTGAGTACAGGGATGAGCTAAGGCAAAAAATAAGCCAAGACGAGTGTATTAAGGAGCGAATCAGACGGAGAAAGTCTGAAATCGTAAGACTCCTATTAATGCAAAAATCCCTCCCTGGGACATGAGTGAAACTAATACGAACTCGAATCTCGAGTCGTTATTAAATCAAAGAGCGAGCCCTTTCCCTCAGATTAAATTTAAAACTAACAGAGATCATCGTCACCGTAAGAAGATACCAGGTCCACGAGATGCCACCAGTTGTGAGGGCCCCTTACAGCCCCCATGCGAGGGCACGTAAGGAGAGGACGGGGGAGGAGGGAGGGGCCCTTATGCCTAGAGGGAATACAAAGAATAAACGAGTTGCATGAGCGGCAAACCGCCCTTATGCCTACGTGGGATAAAGAAGACCCTACATTAACAGTACCGGGTTAATTGAGCGACCGGCAAGACGTTTGGCCCGTACAGATTCGAAACAATAGGTAGAAAAAAATATAGATTGTAAAAAAAAAAAAACAATTAGTGCGTTGTAAGCAGAAAACAAACAAGCAAAGCAAAACCCGACTTGTAAACAATAAAAGATCATTTATATTATATGTAATAAAACTCAAAATGATGATACAAACAACAACTTGGCTTGTAAAAGTAAACGAAAACAATTAAACATTACGCATTTGTAATTTTTTAAGATAATTCTTCTTTTAATTTTATGTCTGATCCTATATTATATATGAATATTTATATTAAAAGAAAAAAAAAGCTTAACAAAAAAATAAAGGTCTTCTGAATTCATATCAGTATATGAGTTCGAATCCGAATATATAAAAAAATTCGGCACAGTGACAAGTCCACTCTATTCATGTTCTAAGATAGAGTGTGGAATAATCTTGTCTACACTACCCTACGTCAAAATAAAAACAATTATTGACGAGCATCCGATTCTTGGGCAGACATCAATTGTCTTAGTACGTCTGCATGGGTAGTATTCAAAACAAAAAGCAAGAGTAATTGTATAAGAATATGGGGGAAAACAATCAAAGGAGATGATAACACTGCCAATGTAGTTAATGTAGTTGAAGTTGTAGACACCACTCCCCATGTGCAGTTAAAAACATATGTAATAATACTCATTGTAATAGCTCAGCAACATCCTTCTGAAGTTTCTTCTTAAAAATCACTGAGGAAGCGTTACTGAGTCGAGCCAACGACTTAGACAAGGTCTAAGGTGTTAATAAAATATTTAAGTAGGGGAAGTTCACAAATAGTAGAAAAATAAAGCGGCATAGGGAATTTTGATAAATCACACAAGTGTTAATAAAAGACAGTTTTAAACCACCATAATCAAACATACTGAGATCCTTGTATATGAGTAAATGAAATCAGGAGTCTAGTTACCGAGTGTCAAAATAAACTGACAGTTTACACAGAGTGCAAACTTCAGACGTTTCAAGCGTCTAAGGGATAATCTGGTAAACTTAAATAAAAATGATCTAGTTTATCTACATCAGTGTTAAATACACCGGTAATTGAAAGTCACTCCGACAAACGACCAAATAGAAGACACAAATTAGTAAACATGGCACAAAACATTCTGATACATCTTTGAAGTAAGCCGGAAAATCTAAAGTTTTTAGATTCTTGAGCTATTAGAAACCTTAAAAGGACATAGCTAACAGCCATAAGCCTTATAAAAACAAAGCTAAAAGGCCATGCGGGAAATTTAATAAGTAATGAGCAGACAATTGCTGCAATCATTAGGAACTATCAAATGCAGTAAAAGGAGAATCGGTAGAAGTTGTATCTGTAAGCTTCTTAATCTGCAACAGAAAAATAAAACGGTAACCAATACACCCAAGAGGTTGAGCAGTTAACAAAAGCTTTAGAAGGAGCTCATATAAACGATGGCTTAACACCAGAATCGGTAATAAATATAGACAACCCAAGCTGTAAAGGCAATGACCAAGAACTGCTCTATAGATAAGGTAAAATTATATGCAGGCAGGCATATTCAGTAACATGAATGATGCTATCTCAAAATTTGTAAATAGTTGCACAGAAGCAATGGGAGTCCAACAGTATCTTATTCTGCAGAATTACTCTCAGCGCGGCGGAAACCGCGGTCGAGGTAACTACAGAGGAAGAGCAACCGGCTCGTATGGTAACAACTCATACGGCCGTGGTACTACCGCGGTGGTAATAACAACCGCGGTGGTAATAATAATAATAACAGAGGACGTGGTGGATCAGAGGTTATAATCATAATAACAATAACAACAGAAACATGTTAGGGTAACCCAAAATAATTCGGGAAACCAACAACCCCCTTTAGATACACAGAATAATTAAAAGTTCATTCGATAAACTTCAATCTCAATATTTACGTCTCTTTTTATAATGTAGAATCAGGAAATATGTCTTTAACGACATCCAGTTGAATAACACTATAGACATTTAAGCTATAGGTCAAGGAATCATAAAATCCAAAGGCCTCGCCCCAATTGAGCTACAAGCAGACAAATATATAATTCCTCACAATTTGCATATAGTCGATGCAAATTTCGCTATACCGTGTGACGGAATAATAGGCATAGATTTCATTAAAGGTCTTAATTGCAAAATAGACCTAGAACCGTCCGAAGTTGGTTTATAATAAGACCAAACAATATAATGTCCAAATTTATGTTCCAATAACATTCAGTTCTGGTAACAATTCAATACTTCACCAGCACGATCAGAAGTTGTCCGAAAAGTTAAACTAACTTCAAGTGAAGATAATATTAATCACAAATCAGGAAATTAAACCTGGTATTTACGTTCCGAACACAGTTGCAACTCAAAAGAATTGTCCGATTTCTTAATACGACAAATAAAGATCAATTAATTAATATAAATAATCTGAACTTTGACCACTTTCGACCTACGACTTAGTTTAAACTACTCCAGAAAATAGAAAAAACACAGTAATAGCTCAATTAAATAAAAACTTTCCAAAAAATTTAAACCAAATAATAGAAAACCAAGTAAAGTGATGTATTCGGCTTGAACCCGTATCAATAACAATATTTTATAAACAAATGAGATTGAAGGATATGAACCAATTTATATTAAAAACTTCGAAGCCGATAGTCAGGTAGAAGAAATTCAAAAACAAGTAGGCAATTTCTCGACAATGTCGAACCATATTTCAGATAATAGCCATTTTATAGTTCCAAAGAAAGCACTTCCAGGATTCGAGATAAGAAATGGTTAGTGATATCGTAGATAATAAAAAACTGTGTCCGATAATACCAGTATGTTTAGAATAGTAGTTTTTCTGCCTTGACTTGATGTCAGGATTTCACCAAATTGAACCTGAAGAAAGTTCAAGAAATATACCGTCTTTTTCAACGAGCAATGGCTCATATCGCTTTACGCGATTACCTTTTGGTTTAATAGCGCCAATTCATTTCAGAGAATGATGACTTTTGCATTCTATGGACTCGACCTTCTCAAGCATTTTTTAATGGATGATCTAGTAGTTATAGGTTGTTCCGAAAAAATATGTTAAAAATTAACTGTGTTTTTAAGAAATGAGGAAATACAACTGAAGTTAATCTGAAAAATGTTCATTTTTTAGCATGAAGTCACATTTTGGGACACAAAGCACCGATAAAGGAATTGCAGACGACAAAAAATACGACGTATTAAAATTATCAGTACACGATGGGACAGGCTAGACGTTTCGTTGATTCTGAATTATTAGAGTTTTTTTTGACTATTCTGTCCAATAACAAGATGTAAAAGTGGTTGATGAGCGTGAGATGGTTGAATTCAATGGCCTATAACCCAATTCTCGTTGAGTTTGATTAGTAAGAGGGGGGTTTTCTTTGGGCTCCATCCCAGTTTGATAGTTATTTGGAGAGTATAATCACAGATTGATCGGGCAATTACACTATCGACCATTTTTGCAATTTTACGTCCGAACAGTCACAGACCATTAATTTTTTTAATGGTAATCCTAGTTAAGTTAGTAGGGCTCGAATTAGAAGAATACGATTTCACAGTTAGTATTTAAAGGGTATACCATTAGGTGGTTATAAGATAACTATAGCTTACAATAAAGTGAAATCGAGGAAAGTGAGATTTGCTTAATCGAAGTTTAAGCCCAAGTATTGGTATGAGCGAGTCAAAGGGGCTTGCTTTTTTTTTTTTTAAATGAGAAAAATAGAAGATTGATGTTAGGATTGTACACATGGAATGACTTAGGTAGTTTTTCCAAAGTCTTGAAAAAGAAGCGGTTACATGATATCCAATCAATAACCGAGCGAAAAGATATTTGATTATTTATTGAATTTTTAAAAATTGGCAACAAAACATTAAAATCATTACGAGTAGCGCTACTCAGGCCGGTGACCACAATAAAAAATGAAAAAGATCAAGAAGCGATACTGTTTACATATCATGACGATCCAATACAAGGAGGTCATACTGGCATTTCAAGAACGCTAGCTAAAATAAAAAGACACTTCTACTGGAAAAATATGACACGTCATATAACCAAGTACATACGTAGATGTCCTAAATGCCAAAAATATTTGAATCTTTTATACTGAAGTTTGGTCCGATGAAGACGTTCATTTCGGACATGGGAACTGAATATAAAAATTCTATTATTAAAGACCTGTGCAAATACCTAAAGTAGACAATGTAACGTCTACAGCACACCACCACCAGAAAGTTGGAACAGTAGAAAGAAGTCATAGAACTTTCAACGAGTACATACGTTCTTATATATATGGCTCATATGTATATGGCTTATATGTATGGCTCCAATACTTTGTTAACTGTTTCAACACGACCCCCTCTTTGGCACATAACTACTGTCCATATGAGTTAGTTTTCAGCAAACAAAGTAATTTGCCATCTTATTTTAATTCAGTAAGTAATATAAGTCCATTATACAAAATAGAAGACTATACTAAAGAAAGTAAATATAGATAAGAAGTAGCATATAAAAGAGCAAGAGTAATGATCGAAGAAAATAAAAGAAAGAAGAAACATTTATACGATTCAAAAGTAAATGACATAGGAATATCAATAGGAGATAAGGTCTTACTAAGAAACGAAACAGGCCATAAGCTAGATTTTCATTATATTGGACCATATAAGGTCACTGGTATAGAGGATAGAGATAATATAGAAATATCAGATACTAAAAATAAAAAAACAAAAAGTACATAAGGATAGGTTAAAAATGTTTGATACATAATCATTTTTGTAGTATGGCCAAAAAAAATATACAAAAAAAAACATTTTATATATATATTCTATACTATATAACCATATAAATATAACAATTTTAGATAAAACATTTATGTTCTTTATTCAATGTTTTTTATTCAAATATAAAAAAAAACACAAAAACAAAATAAAAAGAAGTAAACCCTTTTAAATATTATTACATGCAAATACATATTCGCAAAACGAAAAAAATTTTAATTCTAAATATATACACATTTAATGATATAATATATATAATAAAAAACTTCATAATGTTACGTTATTTCTCTAAAAGGGAGTGTAGTGCGTATATTCCCTACAGAATACCCTGTACTTAAATATAATGTATGCAGCTTTGTTGCATCAATAACAATAATATAGTAAACAGCCCAGAGCCACTTTATGTTTGGTTGTTTATTACGCAGCGCGGTTAGTAAGGAGTTGAGATGGGGGAGGAGAAGGGGGGGGGGGGGGGGGGGGAGAGAGGGGAAAGAGAGAGGGAGAAGGGAGAAGATAGAGTGATTTTAATTTGAGTTAAGGATGAGATAAGGGGAGAGGTTAAATTTGTTAATGGAGATTAGAGATGAAGGATGGGATTGATAGTAGTTTTTAAGTCTTGAAAAGAAGCGGTTAATGAAATCATCACTCAAACTAGCACCGAGCGAAAAGATATTTGAATTAATTTCAATTGAATCTTTTAAAAATATGGGCAACAAAACATTAAAATCATTACGAGAGCGCTACTCAGGCCGGTGACCACAATAAAAAATGAAAAAGATCAAGAAGCGATACTGTTTACATATCATGACGATCCAATACAAGGAGGTCATACTGGCATTTCAAGAACGCTAGCTAAAATAAAAAGACACTTCTACTGGAAAAATATGACACGTCATATAACCAAGTACATACGTAGATGTCCTAAATGCCAAAAGTCGAAAACAACGACACACACAAAAACACCTCTGACCATTACAGAAACGCCGATAAATGCGTTCGACAGAGTGATAGTGGACACTATAGGTCCACTACCAAAATCCGAAAATGGAAACGAATATGCAATTACAATGATATGCGATTTAACAAAATATTTTGTAGCTATTCCAGAACCAAACAAATCCGCTAATACAGTTGCAAAAGCAATATTTGAATCTTTTATACTGAAGTTTGGTCCGATGAAGACGTTCATTTCGGACATGGGAACTGAATATAAAAATTCTATTATTAAAGACCTGTGCAAATACCTAAAGATAGACAATGTAACGTCTACAGCACACCACCACCAGAAAGTTGGAACAGTAGAAAGAAGTCATAGAACTTTCAACGAGTACATACGTTCTTATATATATGGCTCATATGTATATGGCTTATATGTATGGCTCCAATACTTTGTTAACTGTTTCAACACGACCCCCTCTTTGGCACATAACTACTGTCCATATGAGTTAGTTTTCAGCAAACAAAGTAATTTGCCATCTTATTTTAATTCAGTAAGTAATATAAGTCCATTATACAAAATAGAAGACTATACTAAAGAAAGTAAATATAGATAAGAAGTAGCATATAAAAGAGCAAGAGTAATGATCGAAGAAAATAAAAGAAAGAAGAAACATTTATACGATTCAAAAGTAAATGACATAGGAATATCAATAGGAGATAAGGTCTTACTAAGAAACGAAACAGGCCATAAGCCAGATTTTCATTATATTGGACCATATAAGGTCACTGGTATAGAGGATAGAGATAATATAGAAATATCAGATACTAAAAATAAAAAAACAAAAAGTACATAAGGATAGGTTAAAAATGTTTGATACATAATCATTTTTGTAGTATGGCCAAAAAAAATATACAAAAAAAAACATTTTATATATATATTCTATACTATATAACCATATAAATATAACAATTTTAGATAAAACATTTATGTTCTTTATTCAATGTTTTTTTATTCAAATATAAAAAAAAAACACAAAAACAAAATAAAAAGAAGTAAACCCTTTTAAATATTATTACATGCAAATACATATTCGCAAAACGAAAAAAAATTTTAATTCTAAATATATACACATTTAATGATATAATATATATAATAAAAAACTTCATAATGTTACGTTATTTCTCTAAAAGGGGAGTTGTAGTGCGTATATTCCCCTACAGAATACCCTGTACTTAAATATAATGTATGCAGCACTTTGTTGCATTCAATAACAATAATATAGTAAACAAGCCCAGAGCCACTTTATGTATTGGCTCTGTCTCATATTACGCAGCGCGGTTCACTAGCCTCACTAGCTGACCGTTTATGCTTACGCTGCATATCCCACGCTCCGTCTGGGCGCATTCCGTGAGCAAAATATATGCTCACTAATACAGGCATATGCGAGCTACTCACTCTCCCTCTCTTTGTAGCTGTTAACGAATAATAGCATAAGTATATATGTATATCCATAGGCTAAGCGCACATTATAAAAACCGAATAAATTTATTCTGAACAAAGATACAAAACATCACTGACTTTTTATTAAAGAGTGTTCATTTTACAATGCAGACAGGCAGGAATGCCTACAGCCTCGCAGACAGACACACCGGCAGATAGAGACAGATAGAGATACAGTCAGACAGATATGTAGACAGAGAGTCAGGCAGACGGGCAGACAGATAGACAGGTACACAGCTAGAACGACCGACAAACAGACCGGCAGACAGACTGACAGATAGGACGTTCACACAGACCCACAGACTCGCAGACATGCAGACACACAGGAAGAGAGAGAAAGAGATACACAGGCAGTCAGGCAGATAGACAGACAGACGCAGCGGCAGAGACAGACAGGCTGATATACAGACAGACAGACATGCAGACAGAGAGACAGGCAGGCGGGCAGAGAGGCACACAGATAGACAGACAGAAATGCAGACCAATAGACTCGCAGACAGTCAGACGCTCGGGAAGAGAGGGAGAGAGACAGACAGACAGGCAGACCGACCGGTGGACAGACAGACGGATAGGAAAACAGGCAGACAGTCACGAAGACCCACAGACTCGCAGACATACAGAAACACAGGAAGAGAGAAAGAGAGGTCACAGACAGGCAGGCAGACTGACAGATAGGACGTTCACGCAGACCCACAGACTCGCAGACTTGCAGACACACAGGAAGAGAGAGAAAGAGATACACAGACAGTCAGGCAGAATGATAGACAGGCACACCGCCAGAGACATACAGGCTGATATACAGATAGACAGACATAGACAAAGAGACAGGCAGACGGGCAGACAGACAGGCACACAGATTGACAGACAGAAAGGCAGGCCAATAGACTCGCAGAGAGTCAGACGCCCGGGCAGAGAGAGAGAGAGAGGCAGACAGACAGGCAGACCGACCGGCAGGCAGACAGACAGGTAGGAAAACAGGCAGACAGACACGCAGAAACACAGACATACAGACACACCGGAAGAGAGAGAGAGAGAGAGATACACAGACAGACATGCAGACAGGCAGGAAAACCTAAAGCCTCGCAGACAGCCACACCGTCAACGACAGACAGGTAACAGACAGACAGATATGTAGACAGAGATACAGGCAGACAGACAGAAAGGTACACAGATAGACAATAGAAAGGCAGACAGACCGACCGGCAGACAGACAGACAGATAGGAAGATAGGCAGACGGTCACACAGACCCACAGACTCGCAGACATAAAGACACACGGGAAGAGAGAAAGATACACAGACAGTCAGGCAGACAGATAGACAGGAATATACAGACAGACAAGCTTGCAGACAAAGCGTCAGGCAGACGGGCAGACCGCCAGACAGGCACACAGATAGACAGACAGAAAGGCAGACCAATAGACTCGCAGACAGTCAGGCTCACAAGAAGAGAGAGAGAAGCAGACAGAAAGAATGTCAGACAGACAGAGAGGCAGACAGACACGCAGACCCACAGACTTACAGATAAAGAGGTACACAGGTAGAGAGAGAGATACATTGACAGACATGCAGACAGTCTCTTTTTCAGTCAGATTATCTGTATGCCTGTGTGTCTGTATGTCTTCCTGACTTACTTCTTGTCTGTATGTATGCGTGTCTGCCTGTCTGTCTTCTGTTTCCCTATATCTCTCTCTGCCTGTGTGACATCTTATGTGCGAGTCTATAGGTCTGCCTTTCTGATGAGTGAGGAGGGGGGGGGGGGGGGGGGAGGAGGAGGAGGGTCTGTCTTTTGCAGCGTTCCTGTCTCTCTTCTGCGTCTGTGCTTCTGTATATCCGCTCTGTCTGCCTTCCGTGTGCAATATTTTTCTGCCTTGCTTGTGTCTGATTTCAAGAAAGAGGAAAGGAGGAGGGGAGTGAGATGATGATGATTTGGTGATTTAGTTTTTTGATGATTAGAGATAGGGGATTGAAGAGGAGGGAAGAGGGGAGAGGGGAAGGGGAGAAGAGAATGGAGGGAAGGGAGTGATGAAGAGTTTTATATTTTGCGATATTTGAAAAGATTATGTAAAAAGAGAGGAGAGAGAATGGAATATGGAAATTTTATATAGATTAGAGAGATATAGATAAGAGAGTGGGAGGGTTTAAAAATATGGGATGATGATAGTATTTAAGGGAGAAAGAAAAAGAAAGAAAGATAGAGTAAGGGATAAATATTGATTTTAAGAATTTTAGGAACAGATAAGAATTAAATATTTGTTTTAATGGTAATTAGTTATAGTTAACAGTATGGGTATTAGAAGAATACGATTTAAGTATAGTATTTAAAGGGTAAGATACCTTGTAGTGATGGATCAAATAACATAAAAAACTCAAAGACTTATAAAACTGGGAAAGATAAGTAGAGCCTATGATTTGACAGTTTAAGAACGTATGAGTTTTGTGACGAGTAGAAAGTAGTGTGTTTTTATATATGTTTCTTAATGGAAGAAAATATAGAGATTGATGTTGGATTGTAACATGGAAATTTGATTAGGTCAGTTTTTAAGTTTGAAAAAGAAGCGGTATAATGAATTAACCAATAGCACGAGGAAAAGATATTTGATTTTTATTGATTTTAAAATATGGGAAAAAAATTAAATCATTACGAGAGCGCTTAGGGTGACAAATAAAAATGAAAAAGATCAGAGCGATACTGTTTAATATCATGACGATATAAAGGAGGTCATATGGATTTAAGACTAGTAAAATAAAAAACACTTTGGAAAAATATGACACGTTATAACCAGTAATAGTAGATGTTAAATGCAAAAGAAAAAAAGAGGAGGAGAGGAAGGGGGAAGAGGAGAATAATATTTGGAAATATTTGTAGAATAGGAGATATTTGAATCTTTTATACTGAATTTGGTCCGATGAAGACGTTTTTCGGACATGGAACTGATATAAAAATTCTATTATTAAAGACCTGTGCAAATACCTAAAGTAGACAATTAACGTCTACAGCCACCACCACCAGAAAGTTGGACAGTAGAAGAAG
Organism: Drosophila borealis; assembly: GCA_035045885.1. Lineage (NCBI taxonomy): Eukaryota > Metazoa > Arthropoda > Insecta > Diptera > Drosophilidae > Drosophila > Drosophila borealis. Next base: position 95,302 of record JAWNOR010000102.1, read on the forward strand.
TCATGAACTTTCTACGAGTACATACGTTCTTTCTATATGTCTCATATGTATATGGCTTATATGTATGGCTCCAATACTTTGTTAACTGTTTCAACACGACCCCCTCTTTGGCACATAACTACTGTCCATATGAGTTAGTTTTCAGCAAACAAAGTAATTTGCCATCTTATTTTAATTCAGTAAGTAATATAAGTCCATTATCAAAATAGAAGACTATACTAAGAAAGTAAATATAGATAAGAAGTAGCATATAAAAGAGCAAGAGTAATGATCGAAGAAAATAAAAGAAAGAAGAAACATTTATACGATTCAAAAGTAAATGACATAGGAATATCAATAGGAGATAAGGTCTTACTAAGAAACGAAACAGGCCATAAGCAGATTTTCTTATATTGGACCATATAAGGTCACTGGTATAGAGGATAGAGATAATATAGAAATATCAGATACTAAAAATAAAAAAACAAAAAGTACATAAGGATAGGTTAAAAATGTTTGATACATAATCATTTTTGTAGTATGGCCAAAAAATATACAAAAAAAAAACATTTTATATATATATTCTACACTATATAACCTATGAATATAACAATTTTAGATAAAACATTTATATTCTTTATTTAATGTTTTTTATTCAAATATAAAAAAAAAACACAAAAACAAAATAAAAAGAAGTAAACCCTTGTAAATATTGTTACATGCAAATACATATTCGCAAAACGAAAAAAATTTTAATTCTAAATATATACACATTTAATGATATAATATATATAATAAAAAACTTATAATGTTACGTTATTTCTCTAAAAGGGAGTTGTAGTGCGTATATTCCCCTACAGAATACCCTGTACTTAAATATAATGTATGCAGCACTTTGTTGCATTCAATAACAATAATATAGTAAACTGCCCAGACCACTTTATGTATTGGCTCTGTCTCATATTCGCAGCGCGGTTCACTAGCCTCACTAGCTGACCGTTTATGCTTACGCTGCATATCCCACGCTCCGTCTGGGCGCATTCCGTGAGCAAAATATATGCTCACTAATACAGGCATATGCGAGCACTCCTCTCCCTCTCTTTGTAGCTGTTAACGAATAATAGCATAAGTATATATGTATATCCATAGGCTAAGCGCACATTATTAAAACCGAATAAATTTATTCTGAACAAAGATACAAAACATCACTATCTCTTTTATTAAAGAGTGTTCATTTTACAATGCAGACAGGCAGGAATGCCTACAGCCTCGCAGACAGACACACCGGCAGATAGAGACAGATAGAGATACAGTCAGACAGATATGTAGACAGAGAGTCAGGCAGACGGGCAGACAGATAGACAGGTACACAGCTAGAACGACCGACAAACAGACCGGAGCAGCTGACAGATAGGACGTTCACACAGACCCACAGACTCCAGACATGCAGACACACAGGAAGAGAGAGAAAGAGATACACAGGAGTCAGGCAGATAGAAGACAGACGCAGCGGCAGAGACAGACAGGCTGATATACAGACAGCAGACATCAGACAGAGAGACAGGCAGGCGGGCAGAGAGGCACACAGATAGACAGACAGAAATGCAGACAATAGACTCGCAGACAGTCAGACGCTCGGGAAGAGAGGGAGAGAGACAGACAGACAGGCAGACCGACCGGTGGACAGACAGACGGATAGGAAAACAGGCAGACAGTCACGAAGACCCACAGACTCGCAGACATACAGAAACACAGGAAGAGAGAAAGAGAGGTCCAGACGGGCAGGCAGACTGACAGATAGGACGTTCACGCAGACCCACAGACTCGCAGACTTGCAGACACACAGGAAGAGAGAGAAAGAGATACACAGACAGTCAGGAGAATGATAGACAGGCCACGCCAGAGACATACAGGCTGATATACAGATAGACAGACATAGACAAAGAGACAGGCAGACGGGCAGACAGACAGGCACACAGATTGACAGACAGAAAGGCAGGCCAATAGACTCGCAGAGAGTCAGACGCCCGGGAGAGAGAGAGAGAGGCAGACAGACCGGCAGACCGACGGCAGGCAGACAGACAGGTAGGAAAACAGGCAGACAACACGCAGAAACACAGACATACAGACACACGGAGAGAGAGAGAGAGAGAGAGATCACAGACAGACATGCAGACAGGCAGGAAAACCTAAAGCCTCGCAGACAGACACACCGTCAACGACAGACAGGTAACAGACAGACAGATATGTAGACAGAGATACAGGCAGACAGACAGAAAGGTACACAGATAGACAATAAGAAAGGCAGACAGACCGACCGGCAGACAGACAGACAGATAGGAGATAGGCAGACGGTCACACAGACCCACAGACTCGCAGACATAAAGACACACGGGAAGAGAGAAAGATACACAGACAGTCAGGCAGACAGATAGACAGGAACGGCAGAGATAGACAGGCAGATTCAGACAGACAAGCTGCAGACAAATAGAGGCAGACGGGCAGACAGACAGACAGGCAACAGATAGACAGACAGAAAGGCAGAAATAGACTCGAGAAGTAGGCTAAAGAAGAGAGAGAGAAGCAGCAGAAAGAATGTAGACAGACAGAGAGGCAGACAGACACACAGACCCACAGACTTACAGATAAAGAGGTACACAGGTAGAGAGAGAGATACATTGACAGACATGCAGACAGTCTCTTTTTCAGTCAGATTATCTGTATGCCTGTGTGTCTGTATGTCTGCCTGACTTTCTTCTTGCCTGTATGTATGTGTGTCTGCCTGTCTATCTTCTGTTTGCCTATATCTCTCTATCTGCCTGTGTGACTGCCTATCTGCGAGTCTATAGGTCTGCCTTTCTGTCTATCTGTCTGTCTGTCTGTCTGTGTGCCAGTCTGCCTGTCTCTCTGTCTGCATGTCTGTCTTTCTGTATATCTGCCTGTCTGTCTCTGCCGGTGTGTTTGTCTGCGAAGCTGTAGGTATTCCTGTCTATCTGTCTGCCTGACTGTCTGTGTATCTCTTTCTCTCTTCCCGTGTGTCTCTATGTCTGCGAGTCTGTGGGTCTGCGTGTCTGTCTGCCTGTTTTCCTATCTGTGTCTGTCTGCTTATCTGTCTCTCTCTCTCTCTCTCTCTGCCCGTGCGTCTGACTGTCTGCGTGTCTATTGGTCTGCCTTTCTGTCTGTCTATCTGTCTGTCTGCCCGTCTGCCTGTCTCTCTGTCAGCATGTCTGCCTGTCTGTATATCAGCCTGTCTGTCTCTGCCGGTGTGTCTGTCTGCGAGGCTGTAGGTATTCATGCCAATCTGTCTGCCTGACTTTCAGTTTATCTCTCTCTGTTCCTGTGTATTTGGATGTCTGGAGCTGTGGGTTTGTGTGTCCGTCTGCCAAGGCTGTAGGTATTCCTGTCTGCCTGTCGGACTGCCTATTATCTGTCTGTCTGCGAATATGAGATTCTTCTTATCTGTCTGCGAGTCTATAGGTCTCTTTCTCTTTCTCTCTCTCTCTGTGTTTTTCCCTGTCTTTGTTTCTCTTTCTCTCTGTGTCTCTTTCTCTGTCATTCTCATTTTCTGTCTCTCTTGTTCTTTCTCTCTCTCTCTATGTCTGTCGGCCTGAATGTCTGACTGTCTTCTTTTCAGTCTGACTATCTGTATGCCTATCTGTCTGTATGCCTGCCTGTCTGCCTGCCTGTCGTCCTGCCTGTCTGCCTGCCTGTCTTTAAGTCTGCCTGTCTGCCTCTGCCGGTGTGTCTGTCTGCGAGGCTTTAGGTATTCTTGCCAATCTTTCTGCCTGTTTGTCTGTGTCTCTCTCTTTCCTCCTGTGCGTCGGTATGTCTGCGAGTCTTGGGGTCTGCGTGCCAGTCTGCCTGTTTTCCTATCTGTCTGTCTGTCTGTCTCTGCCGCTGTGTTTGCCTGCGAGGCTGTAGGTATTTCCGGGTATCTGTTTCCTGACTGTCTGTATATCTCTCTCTCTCTCTCCTGGGTGTCTGTATGTCTGTGGTTCTGTGTGACCGTCTGCCCATGTTCCTATCTGGCTGTCTGTCTTCCGGTCGGTCTTCCTGTCTGTCTGCTTGTCTGCATGTCCCTCTTTCTGCCCGTGCATCTGAATGTCTGCGAGTCCATTGGTCTGCCTTTCTGTCTGTCTATCTGTGTGCCTGTATGTCTGTCTGCCCGTCTGCCTGTCTCTCTGCCTGCATGTCTGTTTGTCTGTATATCAGCCTGTCTGTCCCTGCCGGGGCGTCTGCCTAGGCTGTAGGTATTTCTGTCTGTCTCTTTGTTTTTCTGTCGGACTGCCGATTATATATAGGTCTGACAATATGTTGTTCTTCATATCTATCTGTGATTCTATAGGACTCTCTCCCTTTCTCTCTCTCTCCCTCTCTCTCTCGGTTTGCCTGTCTGTTGTTTGCCAGTTTTCCCATCTGTTTGTATGTCTGCCTGTCTGCCTGGCTGTCTGCAAGTCAGCCTATCTGTCTCTGCCGGTGTTTCTGCGATGCTGTAGGTATTCCTGTCTTTCTTTACGACTGACTGTCTCTGCATCTCTCTCTATTTATATGTGTCTGTATGACTGAAAGTCTGTGGGTTGTGTGACCGTCTGCCTATTGTCAGTCAGTCTGCTGGTCTGTCTATCTAATAACCTGTCTGTCCGTCTGCCCGTCTGCCTGTCTCTCTGCCTACATATCTGTCTGTCTGTCAGTCTACTTGTCTGATCTGCCGGTGCGTCTACTAAGGCTGCAGTTATTCCTGTCTGTCTCTTTGTCTGTCTGTCGGACTGCCTATCACCTGTCTGTCTGCGAATATGCGGTTTTTCTTATCTGTCTGCGAGCCTATAGGTTCTCTCTCTCGTCTGCCCGTCTGCCTGTCTATCTGTCTGCATATCTGTCTGTCTGTAAGTCTACCTGTGTGTCTCTGCCGGTGTGTCTGCCTGAGCTGGTAGGTGTTCCTGCGTATTTGTCTGGCTGCCTGTCTGTGTATCTTTCTCTCTCTTCCTGTGTGTCTCTGTGTCTGCTGGTTGTGGGTTGCGTGTCTGTCTGCATGTTTTCTTATCTGTCCGCCGGTCGGTGCCTGTGTGTCTGTCTCTCTCTCTGCCCAGGGTTTGACTGTCTGTGAGTCTATTGGTCTGGCTTTCTGTCTGTCTATCTGTGTGCCTGACTGTCTGTCTGCCCGTCTGCCTGTCTCTCTGCCTGCATGTCTGTTTGTCTGTATATCAGCCTGTCTGTCTCTGCCGGGGCGTCTGCCTAATCTGTAGGTATATCTGTCTGTCTCTTTGTTTGTCTGTCGGACTGCCTCTTATATATATTATATGTATATCTGACAATATGTTGTTCTTCATATCTATCTGTGAATCTATAGGTCTCTCTCCCTTTCTCTCCCTTTCTCTCTCTCTCTCTCTATTTGATGTGGGGAGGGGGGGGGGGGGGAGGGGGGGGGGGGGGGGGGGGGGGGGGGGGGAGAGGGGGGGGAGAGAGAGAGGGGAGGGGGGGGAGGAGGGGGGGGGGGGGGGGAGGAGGGGGAGAGAGAGAGAGGATGCAGACAGGCAGGAACCTAAGCCTCGCAGACAGACACACCGCAAAAGACAGATAAACAGCAGACAGATATGTAGACAGAGATCAGGCAGACAGAAGAAGGTAACAGATAGACAAAGAAGCAGACAAGACCGGCAGACAGACGCAGATAGGAAGAAGGCAGACGTCACACAGACCCACAGACTCGCAGACATAGACACACGGGAAGAGAGAAAGATACACAGACAGTAGGAGACAGATAGACAGAGGAAGCGGCAGAAAAGACAGACATGCAGACAAAGCAGGCAGCGGGAGACAGACAGACAGGCACACAGATAAACAGACAGAAAGGCAGACCAACAGACTCGCAGACAGGCAGACGGGGAGAGAATGTCAGGCTCTTTTTCAGTCAGATTATCTGTATGCCTGTGTGTCTGTATGTCTGCCTGACTTTCTTCCTGCCTGTATGTATGTGTGTCTGCCTGTCTATCTTCTGTTTGCCTATATCTCTCTATCTGCCTGTGTGACTGCCTTTCTGTCTGTCTGTCTGTCTGTGTGCCAGTCTGCCTGTCTCTCTGTCTGCGAAGCTGTAGGTATTCCTGTCTATCTGTCTGCCTGACTGTCTGTGTATCTCTTTCTCTCTTCCCGTGTGTCTCTATGTCTGCGAGTCTGTGGGTCTGCGTGTCTGTCTGCCTGTTTTCCTATCTGTGTCTGTCTGTTTATCTGTCTCTCTCTCTCTCTCTCTCTGCCTGTGCGTCTGACTGTCTGCGAGTCTATTGGTCTGCCTTTCTGTCTGTCTATCTGTCTGTCTGCCCGTCTGCCTGTCTCTCTGTCTGCATGTCTGTCTGTCTGTATATCAGCCTGTCTGTCTCTGCCGGTGTGTCTGTCTGCGAGGCTGTAGGTATTCATGCCAATCTGTCTGCCTGACTTTCAGTTTATCTCTCTCTGTTCCTGTGTATTTGGATGTCTGCGAGTCTGTGGGTTTGTGTGTCCGTCTGCCAAGGCTGTAGGTATTCCTGTCTGCCTGTCGGACTGCCTATTATCTGTCTGTCTGCGAATATGAGGTTCTTCTTATCTGTCTGCGAGTCTATAGGTCTCTTTCTCTTTCTCTCTCTCTCTGTGTTTTTCCCTGTCTTTGTTTCTCTTTCTCTCTGTCTCTCTTCTCTCTGTCATTCTCTTTTTCTGTCTCTCTTGTTCTCTCTCTCTCTCTCTCTCTATGTCTGTCGGCCTGAATGTCTGACTGTCTTTTTTTCAGTCTGACTATCTGTATGCCTATCTGTCTGTATGCCTGCCTGTCTATAAGTCTGCCTGTATGCCTCTGCCGGTGTGTCTGTCTGCGAGGCTTTAGGTATTCTTGCCAATCTTTCTGCCTGTTTGTCTGTGTCTCTCTCTTTCCTCCTGTGCGTCTGTATGTCTGCGAGTCTTGGGGTCTGCGTGCCAGTCTGCCTGTTTTCCTATCTGTCTGTCTGTCTGTCTCTGCCGCTGTGTTTGCCTGCGAGGCTGTAGGTATTTCCGGGTATCTGTTTCCTGACTGTCTGTATATCTCTCTCTCCTGGGTGTCTGTATGTCTGTGGTTCTGTGTGACCGTCTGCCCATGTTCCTATCTGGCTGTCTGTCTTCCGGTCGGTCTTCCTGTCTGTCTGCTTGTCTGCATGTCCCTCTTTCTGCCCGTGCATCTGAATGTCTGCGAGTCCATTGGTCTGCCTTTCTGTCTGTCTATCTGTGTGCCTGTATGTCTGTCTGCCCGTCTGCCTGTCTCTCTGCCTGCATGTCTGTTTGTCTGTATATCAGCCTGTCTGTCCCTGCCGGGGCGTCTGCCTAGGCTGTAGGTATTTCTGTCTGTCTCTTTGTTTTTCTGTCGGACTGCCGATTATATATAGGTCTGACAATATGTTGTTCTTCATATCTATCTGTGATTCTATAGGACTCTCTCCCTTTCTCTCTCTCTCCCTCTCTCTCTCGGTTTGCCTGTCTGTTGTTTGCCAGTTTGCCCATCTGTTTGTATGTCTGCCTGTCTGCCTGGCTGTCTGCAAGTCAGCCTATCTGTCTCTGCCGGTGTTTCTGCGATGCTGTAGGTATTCCTGTCTTTCTTTACGCCTGACTGTCTCTGCATCTCTCTCTATTTATATGTGTCTGTATGACTGAAAGTCTGTGGGTCTGTGTGACCGTCTGCCTATCTGTCAGTCAGTCTGCTGGTCTGTCTATCTAATAACCTGTCTGTCCGTTTGCCCGTCTGCCTGTCTCTCTGCCTACATATCTGTCTGTCTGTCAGTCTACTTGTCTGACTCTGCCGGTGCGTCTACTAAGGCTGCAGTTATTCCTGTCTGTCTCTTTGTCTGTCTGTCGGACTGCCTATCACCTGTCTGTCTGCGAATATGCGGTTTTTCTTATCTGTCTGCGAGCCTATAGGTCTCTCTCTCTCGTCTGCCCGTCTGCCTGTCTATCTGTCTGCATATCTGTCTGTAATTCTACCTTTGTGTCTCTACCGGTGTGTCTGCCTGGGAGATGGTAGGTGTTCCTGCGTATTTGTCTGGCTGCCTGTCTGTGTATCTTTCTCTCTCTTCCTGTGTGTCTCTGTGTCTGCTGGTCTGTGGGTCTGCGTGTCTGTCTGCATGTTTTCTTATCTGTCCGCCGGTCGGTCTGCCTGTGTGTCTGTCTCTCTCTCTGCCCAGGCGTTTGACTGTCTGTGAGTCTATTGGTCTGGCTTTCTGTCTGTCTATCTGTGTGCCTGTCTGTCTGTCTGCCCGTCTGCCTGTCTCTCTGCCTGCATGTCTGTTTGTCTGTATATCAGCCTGTCTGTCTCTGCCGGGGCGTCTGCCTAATCTGTAGGTATATCTGTCGGTCTCTTTGTTTGTCTGTCGGACTGCCTCTTATATATATTATATGTATATCTGACAATATGTTGTTCTTCATATCTATCTGTGAATCTATAGGTCTCTCTCCCTTTCTCTCCCTTTCTCTCTCTCTCTCTCTCTCTCTCTTGTGTATGTCTGCCTGTCTGCCTGGCTGTCTGTAAGTCAGCTTATCTGTCTCTGCCGGTGTGTCTGCGATGCTGTAGGTATTCCTGTCTTTCTGACTGTCTCTGCATCTCTGTATTTATATGTGCCTGTATATCTGAAAGTCTGTGGGTCTGTGTGACCGTCTGCCTATCTGTCAGTCTGTCTGCTGGTCTGTCTATCTAATAACCTGTCTGTCTGTGTGTCCGTCTGCCTGTCTCTCTGCCTACATATCTGTCTGTAAGTCTACCTGTGTGTCTCTGCCGGTGTGTCTGCCTGTGAGACGGTAGGTGTTCCTGCGTATTTGTCTGGCGGCCTGTCTGTGTATCTTTCTCTCTCTTCCTGTGTGTCTCTGTGTCTGCTAGTCTGTGGGTCTGCGTCTCTGTCTGCATGTATTCTTATCTGTTCGCCGGTCGGTCTGCCTGTCTGTCTGTCTCTCTCTCTCTCTCTCTGCCCGTGCTTCTGACTGTCTGCGAGTCTATTGGTCTGCCTTTTTGTCTGTCTATCTATGTACCTGTCTGTCTGTCCGCCTGTCTCTCGGTCTGCATATCTGTCTGTCTGTAAGTCTACCTGTGGGTCTCTGCCGATGAGTCTGTCTGCGAGGCTGTAGAAATTCCTGCCAATCTGTCTGCCTGTCTGCCTGTGTATCTCTCTCGTTCTTCCTGTGTATGTCTGTGGGTCTGTCCTTTTGTCTGTCTGCATATCTGTCCGTCTGTGTATCTCTCTCTCTCTCTACCTGTGTGTCTCTATGGCTGCGCGTCTATTGGTCTGCGTGTCTGTCTGCCTTTTTTCCTATCTATCTGCTGGTAGGTCTGCCGTTCTGTCTGCTTGTCTGCCTCTCTCTCTCTCTCTCTCTTCTGCCCGTGGGTCTGACTCTCTGCAAGTCTACTGGTCTGCCTTGCTGTCTGTCTATCTGTGTGCCTGTCTGCCCGTCTAGCTGTCTCTCTGTCTGCATATCTGTCTGTCTGTTAGTCTAACTGTGGGAATTTCTGCCAATCTGTCTGCCTGTCTATCTGTGTATCTCTCTCGTTCTTCCTGTGTATGTCTGCGGGTCTGCGTGTTTTCCTATCTGTCTGTATGTCTGCCTATATGTTAGTCTGCTTATCTGTCTCTGCCGGTGTGACTGCTTGCGAGGATGAAGGTACTCCTGTCGATCTGTCTGCTTGACTGTCTGTGTCGGTCAATCTGCCTGTCTGTCTGCTTGTCTGTCTCTCCCTCTCTCTGTCGGTGCATCTGACTGTCTGCGAGTCTATTGGTCTGCCTTTCCGTCTGTCTATCTGTGTGCCTGTGTGTCTGTCTGCCTGTCTCTCTGCCTGCATGTCTGTTTGTCTGAATATCAGCCTGTCTGTCTCTGCCGGGGCGTCTGCCTAGGCTGTAGGTATTTCTGTGTGTCTCTTTGTCTGTCTGTCGGACTGCCTATTATATATATGTCTGACAATATGTTGTTCTTCTTATCTATTTGTGAATCTATAAGACTCTCTCCCTCTTTTTTTCTCTCTCTCTCTCTCTCTCTCTCTCTCTGTCTCTCTCTTTCTCACTTCTCTCTCTCTCACTCTCTCTCTCTCTCTCTCTCTCGGTTTGCCTGTCTCTTGTTTGCCAGTTTGCCTAGCTGTGTGTATGTCTGCCTGTCTGCCTGCCTGTCTGTAAGTCAGCCTATCTGTCTCTGCCGGTGTGTCTGCGATGCTGTAGGTATTCCTGTCTTTCTGTACGCCTGACTGTCCCTGCATCTGTCTGCCGGTCTGTATATCTAATAACCTGTCTTTCCGTCTGCGTCTGCCTGTCTCTCTGCCTACATATCTGTCTGTCTGGAAGTCTACCTGTCTGTCTCTGCCGATGCGTCTACCGAGGCTGTAGGTATTCCTGTCTGTCTCTTTGTCCGTCTGTCGGACTGCCTATTATCTGTCTATCTGCGAATATGTGGTTTTTCTTATCGGTCTGCGAGCCTATAGCTCTCTCTCTCAATCTTGTGTGCCCGTCTTCCTTTCTTTCTGTCTACATATCTGTCTGTCTGTAAGTCTACCTGTGTGTCTCTGTCGGCGTGTCTGCCTGTGAGACGGTAGGTGCTCCTGCGTATTTGTCTGCCTGCCTGTTTGTGTATCTTTCTCTCTCTTCCTGTGTGTCTCTGTGTCTGCTATTCTCTGGGTCTGCGTGTCTGTCTGCCTGTTTTCTAATCTGTTCGCCGGTCGGTCTGCCTGTCTGTCTGTCTCTCTCTCTCTCATCCCGTGCTTCTGACTGTCTGCGAGTCTATTGGTCTGCCTTTCTGTCTGTCTATCTATGTACCTGTCTGTCTGTCTGCCTGTCTCTGGGTCTGCATGTCTGTTTGTCTGTATATCAACCTGTCTGTCTCTGCTGGTGCGTCTGTCTGCCATGCTGTAGGTATTCCTGCCAATCTGGCTGCTTGCCTGTTTGTGTATCTCTCTCTCTTCCTGTTTGTGTGTATGGCTGCGAGTCTGTAGGTCTGTGTGACCGTTTGCCTGTTTTCCAATCTGTCTGCCAGTCGGTCTGCCTATCTGTCTGCCTGTCCGTCTCTCTCTGCCCGCGCGTCTGACTGTCTGCGAGTCTGTTGGTCTGCCTCTGTGTCTGTCTATCTGTGTGCCTATCTGTCTGTCTGCCCCTCTGCCAGTCTCTCTGTCTGCATGCTCGTCTGTCTGTATATCAGCCTGTCTGTCTGTGGCGGTGTATCTGTCTGCGAGGCGTTAGGTATTCCGGCTAATCTGTCTGCGAGTCTATTGGTCTGCCTCTCTGTCTGTCTATCTGTGTGCCTATTTGTCTGTCTGCCCGTCTGCCAGTCTCTCTGTCTGCATGCTCGTCTATCTGTATATCAGCCTGTCTGTCTGTGCCGGTGAGTCTGTCTGCGAGGCGTTAGGTATTCCGGCTAATCTGTCTGCTTGCCTGTCTGTGTATCTCTCTCTCTCTCTCTTCCTGTGTGTGTGTATGTCTGCGAGTCTGTGGGTCAGTGTGACCGTCTGCCTGTTTTCCTATCTGTCTGCCGGTCGGTCTGCCTGTCTGTCTGCCTGTCCGTCTCTCTCTTTTTTTTTCTCTCTCTCTGCCCGTGCGTCTGACTGTCTGCAAGTCTTCTGGTCTGCCTTGCTGTCTGTCTAACTGTGTGCCTGTCTGCCCGTCTGGCTGTCTCTCTGTCTGCATATCTGTCTGTCTGTTAGTCTACCTGTCGGTCTCTGCCGGTGAGTCTGTCTGCGAGGCTGTAGGAATTTTTGCCAATCTGTCTGCCTCTCTGTCTGTGTATCTCTCTCGTTCTTCCTGTGTATTTCTGTGGGTCTGCGTGCCTGTTTGCTTGTTTTTCTATCTGTCTGTATGTCTGCCTATCTGTAAGTCTGCTTATCTGTCTCAGCCGGTGTGACTGCTTGCGAGGATATAGGTACTCCTGTCGATCTGTCTGCTTGACTGTCTGTGTATCTCTCTCTCTTCCTGTGTATCTGTATGTCTGCGAGTATGTGGGTCTATGTGACCGGCTGACCATCTTCCTATCTGCCTGTCAGTCTGCCGGTCGGTCTGCCTGTCTGCTTGTCTGCCTCCCCCTCCTTTGTCCGTGCATCTGACTGTCTGCGAGTCTATTGGTCTGCCTCTCTCTCTTCTCTCTCTCTCTCTCTCTCGTCGGTTTGCCTGTCTCTTGTTTGCCAGTTGCCTATATGTGTGTATGTCTGCCTGTCTGCCCGCCTGTCTGTAAGTCAGCCTATCTGTCTCTGCCGGTGTGCCTGCGATGCTGTAGGTATTCCTGTCTTTCTGTACGCCTTACTGTCTCTGGATCTGTCTGTCGGTCTGACTATCTAATAACCTGTCTGTCCGTCTGTCTGTTTCTCTGTCTACATATCTGTCTGTCTGTCAGTCTACTTGTCTGACTCTGCCGGTGCGTCTACTAAGGCTGCAGTTATTCCTGTCTGTCTCTTTGTCTGTCTGTCGGACTGCCTATTACCTGTCTGTCCGTGAATATGCGGTTTTTCTTATCTGTCTGCGAGCCTATAGGTCTCTCTCTCTCGTCTGCCGGCGTGTCTGCCTGTGAGACGGTGGGTGCTCCTGCGTATTTGTCTGCCTGCCTGTCTGTGTATCTTTCTCTCTCTTTCTGTGTGTCTCTGTGTCTGCTAGTCTCTGGGTCCGCGTGTCTGTCTGCCTGTTTTCTTATTTATTTATTTATTTATTATTTATTAGTGGTCGTTAAAACGTGTGTCTTCCTAATTAGTCAATACATTATATATACAATTATGAAAATTAAATGCTAAAAGCCTAGTTAGAGAACACAAATTTCTAATAGCATCACCGACCGATGGAGGTGTTTTATTTGCCAGTCCGGCTAGCTGTGCCCTCTTTTCACAGCTAATTTTGTCAGTGACGCTATTCGAGCCTACATCTAAGAAGAAGGGTGTAAGTAGGAAAAAGTGTTCTTACGTAAAATTAAAAATAATGTTAATTTGCTATATTATTCAAGAATATACCATAAATAGGAGAAAAGAAAGGAGGAAGATTGTTAATAAAGAATAGAACTGTATGCTAGATATACAAAGTGTTAAATAGATAGAATAAAGAGATAGTATTGGGAAAGTAATGGGAAATCACCGACCCGGTGGGGGAAAATTTACAGCCAGTCCGGCTAGCCATGCCCCTGCTCATAGCTGGGAATGGTCAGTGATTTCCCGAAGGTATCCTGAAAGCAACGATTTTATTAGGGGTAGAGAAAGTTCGGTAGAGAAAACGTGATGCAAACTATTGTAATTTTTACATAGCACGCGAAAAGAATTGTGCATAGCGTAGTCTGTTGTGCACGTCGATAGGAATAAGGGGCGGTAATTTCTGGTTGGTCTAGCCGGAACAGAAAATTGAAGACGCCCTAACAGAAAAAGGAGAATCTATATCGCCAACAACCAACTTATGTAGAAAGACAACACCTAGAATTGTCCTACAGTTGATTAACGACGGAAGATTAAGAAGAAGCAGCCTGCTGGAATAGGATGGCAACCGAAGACTAGGGTCCCAATTTAGACCTCGTAAGGCAAAAAGCAGAAATTGCTTCTGAACAGATTCAATACGATCCTGGCTATTGTTATACTGCGGAGACCAGACGCAAGAGCAGTATTCAAGGATAGGGCGAACAAGAGAGATGTACAGAAGTTTCGTTATAAAAGGATCGTTAAACTCTTTAGACCATCGTTTAATGAATCCAAGTACACCTTTTGCCTCATTAACGATGGTATCTATGTGAAGATTGAAATAGCGCTTAGAATCAAAAAGAACACCTAGATCCTTAACTGTTAGTATACGTTGCAATGGAGTATTGTCGATTGAATAACTGACAAGATAAGGTGTAGTACGATTAAATGTCATAAACATACACTTTGAACAATTGAGATGCAATTGATTGGCCGAACACCAAAGTTGTATAGCGCTCAAATAGTCTTGAAGACGAGAATGTCCGCATACATGAGTACACGGGCATGGGATATAACAGAGGGGAGATCATTTATAAAAGAGTTAAGAGTAAAGGTCCAAGATGACTACCATGTGGAACACCAGAAGTAACTTGAACCTGTTTTGAGGTAGTCAGCCTCAGCATTACTCTTTGGGTCCTACCTTTTAAATAAGAACTAATCCAAAGCAAAAGAGGCGGAGGGAAACCTATTCGGTCAAGTTTAAAGAGTAATAGGTCATGGTGAACAGAGTCAAACGCCTTACTGAAGTCAGTGTAAATGACATCAGTTTGCATTTTCGAAAGGAAAGCATCATTTACCAAGGAAGTAAACTTAAGCAGATTGGTCGTAGTAGACCGATTCTTAACGAAGCCACGTTGAACAGGGGAAACAACTGATTTGCAGAAATGCTGCAAATTCGAAGTGATTATTTTTTCAAATAATTTAGGAATAGCGGACAGTTTTGCAATGCCCCTGTAATTTTGTATATCAGACTTTCCACCTTTCTTGTGGAGAGGAATGATATAAGATTCTTTCCAAAGAATTGGAAAGACAGAAGATTCAAGGGATAGATTAAAAAGCTTTAGCAATGGATAAACAAGGGAAGAACTACACTCCTTGAGTAGACAACTAGGAATATTGTCAGGCCCAGGAGAGAAAGAAGATTTTCAAGAATTTACAGCTAAAAGGAGAGAGGAACGGGAAATAATAGGAGGATGTATAGAACTAGAGGAAGTAATAGTATAAGGGTAAGAATTATTTTAAGGACAGAATGAAGAGTTAGTTCATTAAAAAAATTAGCAAAGAGGTTAGCAGAATCAGAGTCATTGCTAGCTTTATCCATCCCGAGAGAAAAAGAAGATGGCAAACTTGAAGATTTACGCTTCAAGTTTACAAAATTGTAAAACTGTCTCGGATTTAGGACAAATTTCCTTTTGCAACGAGTTAGATAATTCTCATAGCATAGAATTCAGAATAAAGAAGTTCGACTTGGCTATGGAATATTTAGCCAAGTCTGTACTCGAACCAGACTTGTAAAACTTTTCAAAATATTTAGATTTTATATTTTTAAGATTCGTTAATCTGGGACTAAACCAAGGTGGGTTTGAAGAGGTAGTCGAAGGAATTGACTTGGGAATACACATATCTAAGAGGGAGTTTAGGGTGTTATAAAAAAATTGATAGCAGTATTCATGTCATCCGAGTCATATAAGAAAGACCAATCGGTTGCATAAATAAGCTGATTCAGTAATGAATAATTTCCTTTGCGAAAGCAACGGCGGGGCTTATTGGCTGATGAGCACGAAATGAGAGTATTACAATTGAACATTGCAACCTCTAAAGTAGGATGATATACATCCTCAGGAAGAGATAAAGGAGGGGACCTAGACACATTAGAAATAAGGTAGTCGTTAGCAAATACAAGATCAAGTGTTCTATACAAATGATTAGAAACTAAATTGATTTGAAACAACGAAAGGTCAAGCATGCAATCTATAAAGTCATGCTGTGCTGAGGGCACTAGATAATTTTCGGCAGTGAAAAGTGACCAAGAGATGTTCGGCAAATTAAAATCACCCAACACAATAAATAGGTCATTATCACGCACGTGTTAAAAAAACTTCTTTAATACAAGAAATATGTTTCATATAAACTTGAATATCAGAAGAAGGAGGAACATAAGAGCATGTAATATAAATATTCCGTGTAGGAAAAGACACCTTGACTGAGACAATCTCAGCGTCAGTAGGCGTACTAAAACAGAAAAGTTCTGACTGGAGAGTGGCTTTAACGGCAATTAATACCCCACCACCTCGAATCGTCCGATCATTTCTATGCAAAATAAAATTATTCGAAAAAACCTAAAAGTCAGATATGGTTGAATTTAACCATGTTTCTGAAAATGCGATTATATCCGAATCGAAGGAAGTGCTGGCCATGAAAACATTTTTAAGTTTTGAAATGAGACCTCTGACATTCTGATAATGAATAGAGACTTGGTCAGAAGAAGAAGTTAGTTTTTTGGGGCAGAAATGGTACCCTGTATTGAAGGGACTGGAAGGGTGACAGGCTGATTACGCTTTTTTGGCTTGAACTCGTTTGGGATCACAAATGATTGGGAACATATGATGTGATACTTTTATTTTGAAAGATGATATTTCACGAGGAGTTGAGAAATTAAATTTGGTAATTGACACGCTAGCAGAAGATTTGCTAGCAATATAGGCTGCCAATGACTCAGAGGTGGTGTCAGACGAAAGTCGAGTCACAAAAACTTGCCTACGAGGGGCAACAACAGTTAACGTAGGAGCGGATGGGGCTGCAGGGAGAACAGGATTTGGTGGGGCTAAAGAGGCACCATGATTGTTTTTAACAATCTGGGCAAGATTGCGCGCAGGTCTACCCTTTAGGCCAGGAGCTGAGGGGGCTGAGGCAGTTTGGCTAACTGGGACAGGTTCAGGTACGGGGTCTAATGGGACTATTACGGGGGATAAAACTGGGGTAATATTTGGGCAGTCGCTCGGAGAAGGCGATAATGACAACATTGGAGATAAATCCAGGTTGCTAGGCAGGGACAACAGAGGCATAGGTGTCTGGACAGACGGAGAGGGCAACTGCAAAAATTAAGGCTCCAACCGGCGATTGGTTGGAGACTCGAATTTGCATTTGCTAAGCAACTCACAACTCGAATCAAAACTACTCGAGAGCTGCTTAGCCACGTTATTTAGTTTTAAGAATTGATTTCTCACAGACTTATACATTCTGGAGAAATCAATTTGCTTGTCGATGCATTCTGGGCATTCTTGTCGCAATCACGCCCAGTGAGACCTGCACATTTAGCATGCATTATATTCTCACATAGCCAACAATTAACAAATTGCGGCAATGCAAAATCATCAGCCTGCTTGAACGTGCAAGGTTTCTTACAGCACGACATAATAACTACCAGCGTTAAAAGATATGCAGAAGTTGCGAGAGCGCAGAGTAAAACTAAACACGGTGCACAAGAATAGAGCAAGTAAGCGCTCAAAAAATAACTATTCGTACACAAACAAATTGTTTGGAGCGGAAGGCAACCGCAAAAGCTTGCGAGAGCGCAATGCACAAGCAGAAATATGCAGCAGCGAACACATGCACAAACAAGTGTATGCACAGGGGAGCACCAAAGCAAAAGAATCAAAACAGGCAATAACAACAATACGGAACTGACGCCGAGTTTAATAAATGCAATAATTAACAGCTTTACGCTGCACAACAGATAATACTTTGCACAAGTTATAAAAGCTTTTTAAATAAATCCCACAAAATGCAAAATTTGGAAATAAAAAGCAGGATTTAAGCGCAAAAATATATAAAAATCTTGGAGCACAAGTAAAAAACGTCAATCACTCTCAACTGAGAACTCTCTCTGTTCGCCGGTCGGTCTGCCTGTCTGCCTTTCTCTCTCTGTCCGTGCTTCTGACTGTCTTCGAGTCTATTGGTCTGCCTTTCTGTCTGTCTATCTATGTACCTAT
Organism: Drosophila borealis; assembly: GCA_035045885.1. Classification (NCBI taxonomy): domain Eukaryota; kingdom Metazoa; phylum Arthropoda; class Insecta; order Diptera; family Drosophilidae; genus Drosophila; species Drosophila borealis. Next base: position 112,708 of record JAWNOR010000102.1, read on the forward strand.
CTGCCTGTCTTTCGGTCTGCATGTCTGTTTGTCTGTAGATCAGCCTGTCTGTTTCTGCAGGTGCGTCTGTCTACCATGCTGTAGGTATTCCTGTCTATCTGTCTACCTGACTGTCTGTGCATCTCACTCTCTTCCAGTGAGTCTGTATGTCTGCGAGTCTGTGGGTCTGTGTGACCGTCTGCCTATCTTCCTATATGTCTGCTTGTCGGTCTACCGTCTGTCTGCTTGTCTGGCTCTCTCTCTCTCTGCCGTGCGTCTGCCTGTCTGCGAGTCTATTGGTCTGTCTTTCTGCCTGTCTGCCCGTCTTCCTGTCTCTCTGTCTCAGTTTGTTCCAGACGTTCGTCGCGAGCAGACGTGTCGCGGTGTTATTTTTGTGTTTTTGTGTTTAAGTCAAAGATAAGGTGCAGGTGTTCACTTTGACGAAAACAAAGCCATAAAACATTGCAGTGAAAATTGCGGTAAACAGCAATAAAACTGCTTGTGCCAAAGCCGTCAATTAAAGCAGTGCAAAACAGTTCACTGCTTGGCAAGCAGTGAACGTAGTGCAAAGCAGCGCAAAACAGTGCAAAGTTGTGCGGTTTCGAAACTTGATAAACGCTTCGTGTCCGGGTAATCTCGTGGTGTTAGTGGCGATAGAGGGCGCCTCGATGATGGACGCCAGAAGCGTGACCGACACTGGGTCCAGTGCCGAGTCGGTTGCCAGCGTCGCCGCCGATGAAAGGAGGAGGGCGAGGAGAGGGAGGGGTCGTAGCACGATTTCCCCTCCTCCCCCATGCGTACCCGTGGAACCGAAGAGGCAGGCGCTGGAAAGCGCAGGAGAGTTTGCCAGGCCCGCCACTAGGGCTGCTGCAAAGCGAGCCGCTGCCGCTGCCCTCCCCCGCGCGAGCACCTGCATGGAAGATTGTGGCCGAGGGGACAGGAGCGATCATCGCGGAGCTATCAGCAGTTGCCGAAATGCCTTGGTGAGTGTCGCCCCTGAAGCTGCGCGCGAGGTGTCGGCCGCCATAAAGCGGATGGAAGAGCTGTCCACGTCGCTGGCAGTGCGAAACGCTTTGCTTGAGAGCCACTCAAGCAGATTGCCCGGAGCGCAGTTTGTCGCCCCCACCTCAGCTGCTGCCCACAACGTTGCCCATGTTGCCCACCACGCTGCCCACCATGCTGCCCATACCGCTGTCCCCGTCCCAGGAGTGCCGATCGCCGCCCCACGGATCAAGAAGCCAGTTGAGACGTGGTCCGCGGTGGTCACGAGTCGGGACCCGAGCGAGTCCGGCAAAGCCGTTGCCAAGCGGATCATGGAGGAGGTCGCACCCACCCTTAGAGTGAGGGTCCATGAGGTGCGTGAGCTCAGGCGAGGCGGTGCAGTAATCCGCACGCCATCGAAGGGCGAGCTCACTAAGGTGATGGCAAGCAAGAAATTTGCGGAGATTGGACTCAGCGTTCAAGCGAATAAGGGGCTAAAGCCGAAAGTCAAGGTGTTTGACGTGGACACGTCCATCTTGCCGGAGGTGTTCATGGAGGAGCTCTACATGAACAACTTCAAGGAGGAGATGACAGCAGCTGCTTTCAACAAGGCGATCCACCTTGAGTCGAAGCCATGGTCCGTCACTGATGGCGCCAGTATAAATCTGACGCTGGAAGTTGACGAGACGGTCCTGGCGACTTTTAAAAAGACCGGGCGGGTCTATATTAAGTGGTTCTCGTACCGATGCCGGTCCCTCGTCCGCACTTATGCTTGCCATAGGTGTGTCGGCTTCGACCACAAGGTGTCCGAGTGCCGCCTCAAGCAGGACGTATGCCGACAGTGTGGCCAGATGGGGCACATCGCAGCCATGCATTGCGCAAATCCGGTGGACTGCCGGAACTGCCGCTTCAAGGGGCTACCCTCGGGGCATTACATGCTTTCGGGGTCTTTCCCGATCTATGGCGCAGTGTTGGCAAGGGTGCAAGCTAAGCATTAATGTTTAGCTTCATTCAAGCCAACTGTGGCCGCGGCCGCGCTGCGTGCATCGATATCGGTGTACGTATGCGTGACCACGGCCACACCTTTGCGCTGCTGCAGGAGCCATACGCCGATGTGGAAGGAAGGATTACGGGCTTCCCAGCCGGGATGCGCGTATTCGGAAGCCACACTGTCGAGGAAAGGAAAAGGAGCGGTGTTTTCATCATCGACGACCCAGATGCCATCAACCGTTCACCGACTGTGATGCCAAGGTACCGGTACTTATTGACGTATGGTAGGCTTGCTCCTGCAAACCGTACCATGGGCGGCCTGGAAACGGCAAAACGCCTCTTCAGCATCATCATTGCCGTCTTGCTAGTTGAGATCGATACTCCGACCTCGGCTCCCCAAGCTCCCACGACGGACATCAGCTCAGCTGCTCGACGCTCCAGTTCGGCTCTCGACCTTCCCTCGACAAGAACCAGCAGATCGTCGGCATATGCACTAAATGTGCACAAGGACTCCAGGCGTTGCAGCAGGACATCCATCATGGTGTTCCAGATGAACGGCCCACTGATTGATCCCTGGGGACACCCTCGTGTGACCTCCACCTCGACTTCGCCATATCTGCTGGTCATCCTGGCTTTCCTGCCACAGAAGAAGCTTCTCCAAACACTGCAACACAGTGCATCGATCAAGCGGCGCATCGCGGCGCTCACGGGGGGGGGGGGGACTTCCTCGACAAGCGCTCCGGCAGGATCCACTCGATGTTGTCAAAGGCGCCCTTAAAGTCCACGAAAAGACCAAGTACGTATACCGCCTGGCTGGCGGCAACGCTGGTCATCACGTGCTTCCAGGCGTCCTCGACACAGCGTCCAGGTCGAAAGCCAAATTGCCATCTATTTCCATCCAGAAGCACCTCCTTCGTTCGATTAACCATGATCCCCTCAAGCACTTTGCCAAACACTGGCAACAGGCAGATGCCCCGATAGGAAGCTGGATCGCTCCTATCCTTGTCGGGGCTCTTGAGGAGCGCAACCACACGCGGGCACTTCCACTCAAGGGGAAAGTATCCCTCTGCCAGGCAGCGGGAATACAACGCTGTCAGGTGCTCGGGGATGGCACGCCATACCGCCTTGCAGATCCCACCTGTAATGCCGTCCAGCCCGGGAGAGCGCCTGCTCTTCAACCGAGCGACGCATACTCCAACCACGAAAGCTTCGAGCGTTGGAGCAGCTTCGTCCGGAATGACGATGTCTTCACTCGACTCCGCAACTGGAAAAAAGTTGTGGAGGAGGAGACTCGCGCAGTCGTGCCATGTTACGACCAGCCCGTCATCCGAACGAAGGCATCTCAAATCGGTGGATCGCTTTCGTCCCCGGCATATCCGGTAGACGTGCCCCCACGGATCATCTCTGTGGTCTCCACCGAAGCGTCGCCAGTTTTCCTCCTTCGTCTTCAGGATTAGCGTCTTGAACTCGCGAACGGCTGTCCGCAGATGAGCTGCAAGATACTGCGCAGATTCGTGGCCTCTGCGCCGTGCATCCTGGAGCCTCCGCCTCAGTCTCCTGACCTCCCGGCGTTTGGTACTCAGTTCGGCAGTCCACCATTTAACTTTTCCTTGGGCTCTCGACCGTCTGCGGCCTAACACTCTGCCGCACACAGACTGTACGGCAAGGCGTAGGGCAGACACCGCGGAATCCAAGGGCAACATCCTAATATCCTCCTGGAAAAGGTGCTCCTCGATTTCCTCTACCAGCTCTGAGTCGAAAAATCGCCAGTCAGCATTAGCGAGCTTCCAGGACGGCACAGGAGCATAGCTCTCAACTGCATTTGCTGGGGATGGCGTGATCACAACACTGATCATGTTATGGTCGCTCAAATCCCACTCGTCCACACTCCAGTCATACGCGGCCCACGTAGACGCTGCTTCGTTGACGATTGTTACGTCGATATCGCTCTGTCCTCTTCGATTATCGAACGTGTACACCTCTCTGACTTGATTCAACACGTTGGCACAACTTCCGCGTATCCACTCATCAAGCTGTTCGCCTCGTCTGTAGTTCAGCTGGCCACGAAAGAATTCGTGACGTTTGCTGAACCACAAGGGAGACACAGCGTTTGCGTCTAGGCTAAAAATGACCGGAGTACTGCTAGCCAGTAGCAGTACGGCATCCATGTAGCTCAATATCCTCTGGGCAGATGACATCTGGGTCGTCGATGATGAAAACACCGCTCCTTTTCCTTTCCTCGACAGTGTGGCTTCCGAATACACGCATCCCGGCTGGGAAGCCCGTAATCCTTCCTTCCACATCGGCGTATGGCTCCTGCAGCAGCGCAAAGGTGTGGCCGTGGTCACGCATACGTACACCGATATCGATGCACGCAGCGCGGCCGCGGCCACAGTTGGCTTGAATGAAGCTAAACATTAATGCTTAGCTTGCACCCTTGCCAACACTGCGCCATAGATCGGGAAAGACCCCGAAATGCCCCGAGGGTAGCCCCTTGAAGCGGCAGTTCCGGCAGTCCACCGGATTTGCGCATTTGGCTGCGATGTGCCCCATCTGGCCACATTGTCGGCATACGTCCTGCTTGAGGCGGCACTCGGACACCTTGTGGTCGAAGCCGACACACCTAAGGCAAGCATAAGTGCGGACGAGGGACCGGCATCGGTACGAGAACCACTTAATATAGACCCGCCCGGTCTTTTCAAAAGTCGCCAGGACCCTCTCGTCAACTTCCAGCGTCAGATTTATACTGGCGCCATCAGTGACGGACCACGGCTTCGACTCAAGGTGGATCGCCTTGTTGAAAGCAGCTGCTGTCATCTCCTCCTTGAAGTTGTTCATGTAGAGCTCCTCCATGGATAGGAGCGATCCAGCTTCCTATCGAGGCATCTGCCTGTTGCCAGTGTTTGGCAAAGTGCTTGAGGGGATCATGGTTAATCGAACGAAGGAGGTGCTTCTGGATGGAAATAGATGGCAATTTGGCTTTCGACCTAGACGCTGTGTCGAGGACGCCTGGAAGCACGTGATGACCAGCGTTGCCGCCAGCCAGGCGGTATTACGTACTTGGTCTTTTCGTGGACTTTAAGGGCGCCTTTGACAACATCGAGTGGATCGCCGCGATGCGCCGCTTGATCGATGCGGAAGCTAGCTTGTGGAGAAGCTTCTTCTGTGGCAGGAAAGCCAGGATGACCAGCAGATATGGCGAAGTCGAGGTGGAGGTCACACGAGGGTGTCCCCAGGGATCAATCAGTGGGCCGTTCATCTGGAACACCATGATGGATGTCCTGCTGCAACGCCTGGAGTCCTTGTGCACATTTAGTGCATATGCCGACGATCTGCTGGTTCTTGTCGAGGGAAGGTCAAGAGCCGAACTGGAGCGTCGAGCAGCTGAGCTGATGTCCGTCCTGGGAGCTTGGGGAGCCGAGGTCGGAGTATCGATCTCAACTAGCAAGACGGCAATGATGATGCTGAAGAGGCGTTTTGCCGTTTCCAGGCCGCCCATGGTACGGTTTGCAGGAGCAAGCCTACCATACGTCAATAAGTACCGGTACCTTGGCATCACAGTCGGTGAACGGTTGAATTTTCAGCCGCATATCGCAGGATTGCGGAACAAACTGACTGGAGTCGTCGGAGCATTGGGTCGCGTGCTACGGGTTGACTGGGGCCTCAGTCCCCGAGCCAGACGCACTGTCTATGCCGGACTTTGGTGCCTCGGTATGGTATTCCGCGGTCAGGGGAGAGTTGGGGGCCAGGAGGCGCCTCATCTCCTGCCAAAGAGTCATGCTCTTAGGATGCCTGCCGGTATGCCGTACAGAGTCCACCGTGGCACTGCAGGTGCTTGCTGGAGCTCCACCTCTGGATTTGGTTGCCAAGAAATTGGCAATCAGATTCAAAGTCAAGCGTGCCCACCCGCTGGAGGATAGTGATTGGCTGTTCGGTCTAGATGTGGCAAATCTAGATCAGAGGCAGATGAAGGCGTTGCTGGACGAAGGCATGTGCTCCGAGTGGCAACGGAGGTGGGATAGTGATGAGCACGATCGACCCACTCATCAGTTTATCCCGGACGCATGCTTCGTTTACAGCCGGCGAGACTTTGGATTCGGTCTTCACGCTGGATTCCTGCTGACTGGCCACGGATCGCTAAATGCATTTCTGCATCAGAGAAGTCTGAGTGCAACGCCCGCATGTCAATGCGGTGCAGAGTACGAAGACTGGCAGATTTGCGAGACCTCGACGGACTTGGTGTCAGGAGAGAAGATACCCGTTGGGACTTTTCCCGGGTCCTGGAGACACCAGAGCGGCTGCGACTCCTGGAGATGTTTGCGCGGGCGGTGTTTGCTAGACGGCGGCGAGGGATGGAGCGAAGTGCAGCCACACAGGGCCGACCAGTGCCGGGCTGACGTTAGCCAAAACTGGGAGTGGCATGGACTGTGCCACGAAGCCGACCAGAGCTTAATCTGGAAGACAAGCCCAATTTGGGGTAAGTCGACCAACGGACGACCCATTCCGTGTTTGTCGTCAACAAAACTGGGGAGTGGCAATTGCTACGAACAGCCGACCAAAGCTGTAATTTGGTACCACGGGTAACCAGAAGCCCACGGAACTTGTTCCGTCCTGGTTAGTTGGTGCGGCCCTTCGGGGAGTATCGTGGTGGCAGTGAGTTTAATACCCAAATGCGGGGAGAGTTTTCACTCGGCGTGGAGTTGCGTGTCAACCGGGTGCTGTACCCATAGACCAGTAGAGGTTTAGATAGACCTCGCCTCCCACCAAGGGGGAATGTCATGTTCGACAAGCATGCATTCAATTGGTACCGAAGGTTCACTGTGCAAGCAGGGTTCTGGGGGGGCGCTAGTCCGACGCTTTGTTTCGGCCCGCTGTATTTTATGTCACATATGTGGCATAAATGAATACCATGGTAGTACACCCCCACGGGGTAAACGCCACGTTAAATAAAATTAGACTTTCTGTCTCTCTGTCTGCATATCAGTCTGTCTGTTAATCTACCTGTTTGTCTCTGCCGGTGAGTTTGTCTGCGAGGCTGTAGGTATGCCTGCCTATCTGTCTGCCTACCTTTCTGTGTATCTCTCTCTCTCTCTTCCTGTGTGTCTCTATGTATGCGAGTCTGTAGGTCTGTGTAACCGTCTGCCTATTTTCCTATATGTCTGCCGGTCGATCTGCCTGTCTGTGTCTCTCTCTGCCCGTGCGGCTGACTGTTTGCGAGTCTATTGGACTGCCCTTCTGCCTGTCTATCTGTGTGCCTGTCTGTCTGTCTGCCCGTCTGCCAATCTCCCTGTCTGCATGTTTGTCTCTCTGTATATCAGCCTGTCTGTCTGTGCCGGTGTGTCT
>JAWNOR010000102.1:125000-165000 GCA_035045885.1 Drosophila borealis
AGGACCTCGATCCCCAGGTCTGCTTCAACGGCCTTCTCATCACATAAAGGTGTGAGTTTGTTCCCGAGCCTTCGGTTGGACTTGACCAAAACTTTGTCACCAACGTCGAAGACCCTATTCTGCCGCTTGACATTCTCCCTACCTCTGAGCGCCGTCTGGGCGTCTCTGATCCTGTTTTGTATGTTCTCTTGTGGCTCATCTGGGTGCGCCTGAACCACGTCAACTGGTCTTTTGTCAATAACCGAATGGATCGACTTATTGTACTCAGTTGTAGCCAGTAAAATGATTTATACGGTGTCACTTATACCTTTATCGATCTTTAGGCATCTGGCTAGCTCTAATAGAGTGCTGTGAAAGCGCTCAACCTGTCCATTCGAGACGCTATGTAATGGTGGTGCATTTGAAATGTGGACCCAATAGTTGTTTGAAAGCATAGTCTTGATTGTTTCTGAATTCAATGACGGTTCATTGTCACAGTAAATAGATCTGGCTTTTGGGAAAAAGTTCATCAGTTGCATTAAGGCTGGCTTCAGATCCACAATGGTTCTTGAAGGGACCGGTTGGACAACAGCAAATTTAGAAAACTTATCGATGCAAGTGAGAAAAAATGTTCTGTCAATGGAGAAAATGTCTATGTGCAACATCTCTCATACATGTGGGGGGATCGGCGTCTCGCCAAGCTCCTGTTTCTTGGGGTGCCTATCATATTTAGCCCTAGCACACGTTTTTCAATTCTGTACTATTTCATTGGCTATCTTTGACATCTTTGGGAAGTAGTACTCGGAAAGTACCTGCTTAATGTTTTCCTGTGCAGACCTGTGGGCCCTATTATGCTCAGATGTGAGGATTTCTCTTCTTTCTCCAACCGCAAATACGTCAACTACACGATGTTTGCAGTGCCAGAACTTCGTGGCTGGGTATCTTCGAACCAATGCGTCCTGTATCATTGCAAGCGTATGCAAATCACAGTGGAGGGCATTTACGCATTTGGGTGAAACTACATCTACGAGTTCCTCTAGCAATGATTCAATGCAAGTATAGTTGATCAAGTAACGTTTTTTATTCCCGAACAGAATGAAACTTCGTTTTAAGGAGAAACGCGCCTCTTCCAACACTATTTGGTTTTGAAAGCAGTTCAAGGGTTTGGTTGTTGACTCAATGGTGTTGGTGAGAGAGACCTCGCTGTGGATCGTTGCTGCACAAGGACTCCACCCTTTGTTCATCTAAGGCATTGAGCTGTGGTCTCGATAAGGCATCCGCAACCAGATTGTCCTTGCCGGGTTTGTAGAAGAGTCGCGCATTAGACTCGTCGATGCGCGCTTTCCACCTTTTGATCTTCGCATTTGGATTGGATTCCGAAACTGCGAAGGTCAAGGGTTGATGTCAGTGGAGACGTTAATGTCTTTCACCCCATATAAATAGTGCCTTAATTTGGCAAGTGACCATACAATGGCCAATAGCTCTCTTTCATTTGTTGCGTAGTTAACCTCACAGTCCATCAATGTTATCGAAATCACTGTTATAGGACGACCCTCCTGAGACAAAACCGCACCTATGCCGTGGGCCGAAGCATCGGTCGTTGGATCGAAAGGCTTCTTAAAGTCGGGGTACCTGAGCATCATATCCTCGGAATCCAAAATATTACGCAACTTCTAAAACGTCCGTTGCTGCGCTTCAGAGAATTGGACCTTTATGTTTCTAGACCTGTGTTTACTGAATGTTCCATTTTCGCCCTTTAAAATATTCGAGATGGGTCTTGCTATTGCAGTAAAGTCCCTAATGCGAAGCCTAGAAATTATCTGACCTCAAACAGCGTTTTAGGTCCCGGAAACTCCTGTATTGCTTTAACCTTTTCTGGATCTGTCGTGACACCTCCGCTGGTGACTATGAATCCCAGAAAGCTCACGCTTTTCTTAAAAAAACGCGATTTCTCGACTGAGACCCTCATGTTTGCTTCGTGCAAACTTTTTAGGACCCAGTCCACATATTTAATGTGGGATTCCTCATCTTCTGAGAAGATAATTACGTCATCGACATAGACATAGCAAAACTTGCCAATCTGCTCTCGCAGTATGTCGTCGATGGTTCTTTGAAAGATGCTTGCTGCATTCTTTAGTCCAAAAGGGAGTCTTTTGAACTCGTATTTCCCCCCGTCTACTACCCATATTGGATTATTGTAGGGTGAGACGGACTTTTGAATTATGTCATTCTTTAGCAGATCTTTGATTTCTTTATTGACGAAATCAGCTGCTCCCATTGGGTATGATTAAAGCTGGGCATAGATGAGTTGCTCATCAGTGGTCCTAATGGTAGCCACGACTGATGTGTTATACGGCAACGCTTCATCTGGGTCTGCAAAAGCCTTTTGTCTGGTCTTTAGCATTTTTAAGAAAGAACTTTTAACTAATGGGGGTGCCTCTGCACAATCTACTTTTGTGAAATTTACGTTCGCACAAGTGTGGAAGGTGATTTTTTCGACTTCCGTACCCCACTTGAGTTGTCCTGAAGCTAAGCAAAGTGAGGCTCCTACCTGTGTTAACAGGTCAAGGCCTATGATGCCATCAAATGTTGACAAATCTGGTAAAATAAGGAATGTAGCTTTTGTATTGAACATCGACACAAGGGATTTTTGTGTGATGTTTGTCGTGCCATGGATTGAATGAATTGTGAAATTTTTGTCAACCGGGCAAACGCCTTTTAATCCTTCATATGGTCGAATGAAATTTTTCTACGCGCCCGTATCGATGAGGAATTTCATATCAGTCCCCGCTACTCTTCGTCGGATGAGAGGTAGCAGGGACTTGCTCCTAAAAAATTGAGCGCATCCGAACCAGCATCGCTGTTGCCATCGTCGTCAATTTGCGTCAGCGCGCTATCAGCGGCTGTGGCATATGACTCTGACCCCCCTGGTGCGCCCTCCGCAATGTGGTTTACCCTTTGCTGCTTTCTCTGAGCACTTGTGCGATCAGATTGGGCTGATCTCTTGTTTACATAAGCTGGGGCTTGTGAGGGCTGTAGCATCCTCGATATGGAAGGGTCAACTTCCATGGGCACTGGTGCCGTATTGTTATTCTGTTGTCTGCCGCTCTTTTGATCGGCTTGCCTTTGCGTCCTGGCCTGCTTATTGTAGTGTGGGTTTTTCTGGCCATTTGACTGTGGCTCCCCATGCTGGCTATTCTGCACTTTGGTGCTTGGTCTACGATCTTTTTCCTCCTGACTTCTAGCGTAGTTAGCCGCAAAGGCATATCTCTCATGGTTAGATTTAACCTCCTGTGCAAGGGCGAGTGCCGAGGGTAAGTCCTTTGGCTTAGCCGCGAAAAGCACGTCTGTGAGATTGCGTTTGAGACCTGATATAAAAACGAACAATGCGTCATCGCGGAATTTTTCGCATAAGCCTTTAGCCATAATTGGCTCATATGACATATTAACCTTGTTGATCAGTAAAGTCAGTTTTTTTTTAGCGATAGGCCCCCCTGCCTCAAGGTGCCTAACTCCCGTTCTATTACATGGATGGGTCGTTTGTCACTATACGTGAAATCGAGGCGATTTATAATCGCATCAAAGTTCAATACTGTGCCAAATGAAGTACTGCATCAGCAGAGCCCCTGACCTTGCTTCTGATAATGATAACCGCCTGATAGTGGCATGAACTGCCATTATATGGTTTGAAAATTTGATACGCTGCCAGCGCTGCTTGCCGCCACGACTCATAAGATTCTTGTGCTCTGGTAAACTCGGGCAAGCATTTGACGGCGTCAAGTGGCTCGTCGCAGCGTATCTCATTGTTTATTTCAATGGCCACATACGTTTGCACTTCTGGCGTAGCAATGCGCACAGCCGTTATCTGTTCAGACATTTGGTTAATTCTTTGAATTAACTCTTGTTCTCTCTGTTGGTTTGCAGCAGCTTGCTCAGCTAAGGCGCTGGATGGCCAGGGCAATAGAGTTGTTCAGCGTTCATGTTGCTAGGCGCTGGGGGAACAACGGGTTCCAGTTTTGGTCTGCGAATAAGGTGTCACAGTCAGATTCTGAGCCACTTGAACAGTGGCCGGGCGTTCTGTATTGTGAGAATGAAGAGCTCATATGCCTTCGCTACAGATAAACAATTCAATATTTTGATGATTAAGCTTGAGTTCCTCTACGCTGGTGTGTCATGTTACGCCAGAACGTTTAACTACAAAGTAACGTAAAGACAACTAACGAATAGAGTGGGAAGCAAGCCGACAAAATATGCGTTCTTGCAATTAGCTTTAAATACAAATGACAAATATCTAGCTTATCTATCAATTAAAGCTCTCAATGCCGCATAACTTATTATTATTATTATTTTTCTTTCTGCAAAATATAATGTGCTTTTTTTTTTTTAATTTCTTTTGAATTGACTTGAAAAGACTTAAGGAAAAGCCCTTTTACATGATTCTAAGACAACTACTAAAGGGGAATTAAGCTCCAAAGCCGCAGTCTTCGCTGTCCAGATAGCTCTAACGCCGCAGTCTTCGTTGTCCAGATAGCTTCAGTGGCTTCGGTGCACTTCTGCCAATGCGTCTTTACGAGGGCGAAGTTGTTGCACTGTTGCTGCCTGTATTGACGTAGGTCAGCAATCACGTAATGTTTTTGTTAGCGTGTTTCAGTTATTAACGAACGCTCGCGTGGGTAATTTTCTTTCGTTCTTACCACGAGTTGGGCGCCAAATATGAAGTTGCGTCTTGCGCTGTTAAGGGAAGCACAGTCGGCCGATGTAAACGATATCTTCTTACGATGATCACGTTTGGAGTTTCACTTCACTCTCGTATCGCTGGCCTTGTGGCTCAGTGATTGTATCAATAATAAGAAAGCATTTTATAACGGCAAAGCCGGAGCAATGTATGTTTATTGTCAAACGTTAAGTACAGAACTGAATTGTGGTATAAAATTGAATTGAAATTAAACCTAAAAGTTGGATCTATAAGCTACAAAGCTACAGTCGGCAAGCCGACTCAGCATAAGCGACAACGCGGATACTTGCAGCATAGTCAAGTGTCAGGTTAACGCTGCTGACCGTTGCGGTCAGGCCGCTGAACTCATGTGTCAGCGTAATGTGCTTCGTTGTAAATGGGTCAACATGTGTCAGCGGTATGTGCTTGGTTGTAAATGGGTCAATATAAGTATTGTGCAAGTTTCTTATACAGCATTATTTTGGTGCAATTCTTAAGTGTTAACTTGTATATCTCTCTCTTCCTGTGTGCCTGTACGTCTGCGAGACTGTGGTTTTGTGTGACCGTCCGCCTATCTTCCTATCTGTCAGTCTATCTGCCGGTCTGTCTGTATGCCTTTCTGTCTGTCTATCTGTGAGCCTGTCTGTCTGTCTGTATATCAGCCTGTCTCTCTTTGCCGGTGTGTCTGTCTGCGGGGCTTTAGGTATTCCTGCCAATCTGTCTGCCTGCCAGGCTGTGTATCTCTCTCTCTCTTTTCCTGTGTTTCTGTATGTCTGCGTGCCTGCGTGTCTGACTGCTTGTTTTCTTTTCTGTCTGTCTGTCCACCGGTCGGTCGGTCTGCCTGCCTGTCTGTCTGTTTCTCTCTCTCTCTCTGGCCGTTCGTCTGACTGTCTGCGAGTCTATTGGTGTGCCTTTCTGTTTATCCATCTGAGTGCCTGTCTGTCTGTCTGCCCGTCTGCCTGCTTCTCTGTCTGCATGTTTGGCTGTCTGTATATCAGCCTGTTTGTCTCTGTCGGTGTGTCTGCCGTCCTGTCTGTGTATCTCTCTCCCTCTCCTTCTGTGTTTCTGTATGTCTGCGAGTCTGTTGGTCTGCTTGTCTGTCTGCCTGTTTTCCTATCTGTCTGTCTGTCCGCCGGTCGGTCTACCTGTCTGTCTGTTCTCTCTCTCTCTCTGCCCGTGCATCCTACTGTCTGCGAGTCTATTGGTCTGCCTTTCTGTCTGCATGTCTGTATGTCTGTATATCAGCCTGTCTGTCTCTACCGGTGCGTTTGTCTGCGATGCTGTAGGTATTCCTGTCTATCTGTATGCTTGACTGTCTTTGTATCTCTCTCTCTCTTCCTGTGTGTCTGTATGTCTGCGAGTCTGTGGGTCTGTGTGACTGTCTGCCTATCTGTCTGCCGGTCTGTATCTGTGTCCTGTCGCGTCTGCCTGTCTCTCTGTCTCATATCTGTCTGTCTGTAGTACCTGTTGTCTCTGCCGGTGTGTCTGTCAGCGAGGCTGTAGGTACTCCTGCCTATCCGTCTTCCTGACTTTCTATGTGTCTCTCTCTCTACCTGTGTATCTGTATGTCTGCGAGTCTGTGGGTCTGTGTGACGGTCTGCCTATCTTCCTATCTGTCTGTCTGTCTGCCGGTCGGTCTGCCTGTCTGTCTGCTTGTTTGTCTTTCTCTCTTTGCCCGTGCGTCTGACTGTCTGCGAGTCTATTGGTCTGCCTTTCTGTCTGTCTATCTGTGTGCCTGTCTGTCTGTCTGCCCGTCTGCCTGTCTCTCTGTCTGCATGTCTGTCTGTCTGTATATCAGCCTGTCTCTCTCTGCCAGTGCGTCTGCCCATCTTCCTATCTGTCTGCCTGACTGTCTGTATCTCTCTCTCTTCCTGTGTGCCTGTACGTCTGCGAGTCTGTGTGTCTGTGTGACCGTCTGCCTATCTTCCTATCTGTCAGTCTGTCAGCCGGTCTGTCTGTCTATCTGTCTGCCTGTCTGTCTGTTTGTATATCAGCCTGTCTCTCTCTGCCGGTGTGTCTGTCTGCGGGGCTTTAGGTATTCCTGTTATTTTGTCTGCCTGCTAGTCTGTGTATCTCTCTCTCTCTCTTCCTGTGTTCTGTATGTCTGCGAGTCCGTGGGTCTGCGTGTCTGACTGCCTGTTTTCCTTTCTGTCTGTCTGTCCACCGGTCGGTCTGCCTGTCTGTCTGTCTCATACTCTCTCTGCCCGTGCGTCTGACTATCTGCGAGTCTATTGGTCTGCCTTTCTGTCTGTCTATCTGAATGCCTGTCTGTCTGTCTGCCCGTCTGCCTGTCTCTCTGTCTGAATGTCTGTCTGTCTGTATATCAGCCTGTCTGTCTCTGCCGGTGCGTTTGTTTGCTATGCTGTAGGTATTCCTGTCTATCTGTATGCCTGACTGTCTTTGTATCTCTCTCTCTTCCTGTGTGTCTGTATGTCTGCGAGTCTGTGGGTCTGTGCGACCGTCTGCCTATCTGTCAGTCTGTCTGCCGGTCTGTCTCTCTTCCCGTGTGTCTGTATGTCTGCGAGTCTGTGGGTATGTGTGACCGTCTGCCCATCTGTCTTCCGTCTTCCTATCTGTCTGTCTGTCTGTCTGTATATCAGCCTGTCTGTCTCTGCCGGTGCGTCTGTCTGCGATGCTGTAGGTATTCCTGTCTATCTGTCTGCCTGACTGTCTGTGTATCTCTCTCTCTTCCCGTGTGTCTTTATTTCTGTCTTTCTGTAAGTCTACCTGCTTGTCTCTGCCGGTGTGTCTGTCTGCGAGGCTTTAGGAATTCCTGCCTGCCTGTCTGTCTCTCTCTCTGTCTGCCCGTGCGTCTGACTGTCTGCGAATTTATTGGTCTGCCTTCCTGTGTGTCTGTCTGTGTGCCTGTCTGTGTATCTCTCTCTTTCTTCTGTGTGCTAGTCTGTCTGTCTGCCTGACTCTCTGTCTGCATGTATGTCTGTCTGTATATCAGACTGTCAGTCTCTGCCGGTGTGCCTGCCTGTGAGGCTGTAAGTGTTCCTGCCTTTCTGTCTGCCTGCCTGTCTGTGTATCTCTCTCTTTCTTTTTCTGTTTCTGTATGTCTGCGAGTCTGTGGGTCTGCGTGTCTGTCTGCAAGTTTTTCTATCTGTCTGTCTGTCTGCTGGTCGGTCTGCCTGTCTGTCTGCCTTTGTGTCCGTCTGTCTGTGTGCCTGTCTGTCTGTCTGTCCGTCTGTCTGTGTGCCTGTCTGTCTGTCTACCCGTCTGTCTGTCTTTCTATCTGCATATCTGCCTGTCTGTCTCTGCCGGTGCGTCTGTCTGCGATGCTGTAGGTATTCCTGTCTATCTATCTGCCTGGCGGTCTGTGTATCTTGCTCTATTCCTGTGTGTCTGTTTGCCTTCGAGTCTGTATGTCTGTCTGCTGTTTTCCTATCTGTCTGTCTGCCTCTCTCTCTCTTTCTGCCCGTGCGTCCGACTGTCTGCGAGACTATTGGTCTATCTTTCTGTCTGTCTATCTGCGTGCCTGTATGTCTCTCTGCCCGTCTGCCTGTCTCTCTGTCTGCATGTCTGTCCGTATGTGTATCTCTCTCTTTCTGTGTGTCTGTATGTCTGCGAGTCTGTGGGTCTGTGTGACCGTCCGCATATCTGTCAGTCTGTCTGCCGGCCTGTCTCTCTTCCTGTGTGTATGTATGTCTGCGAGTCTGTTGGTGACCGTCTGCCTATCTGTAAGTCTGTCTGCCGGTCTGTCTATCTGTGTACCTGTCTGTGTGTCTGCCCGTCTGCCTGTCTCTCTGTCTACATATCTGTCTGTATGTAAGTCTACTGTCTTTCTCCGCTGGTGTGTCTGTCTGTGTGTCCTGTGTGTATGTATGTCTGCGAGTCTGTTGGTGACCGTCTGCCTATTTGTAAGTCTGTCTGCCGGTCTGTCTATCTGTGTACCTGTCTGTGTGTCTGCCCGTCTGCCTGTCTCTCTGTCTACATATCTGTCTGTATGTAAGTCTTCCTGTCTTTCTCCGCTGGTGTGTCTGTCTGCGATGCTGTAGGTATTCCTGTCTATCTGTCTGCCTGACTGTCTGTGTATCTCTCTCTCTTCCTGTGTGTCTCTATGTCTGCGAGTCTGTGGGTCTGCGTGTCTGTTTGCCTGTTTTCCTATCTGTCTGTCTGTCCGACGGTCGGTCTGCCTGTCTCTCTCTCTGCCCGTGCAACTGACTTTCTGCGAGTCTATTGGTCTGCCATTCTGTCTGGCTATCTGTGTGCCTGTCTCTTTGTTTGCATGTATGTCTGTAATCTGCCTGTCTGTCTCTGCCGGTGTGTCTGTCTGCGATGCTGAAGGTATTCCTGTCTATCTGTATGCCTGACTGTATGGGTATCTCCCTCTCTCTTCTCGTGTGTCTTTATGTCTGCGAGTCTGTGGGTTTATGTAACCGTTTGCCTATCTTCCTATCTGTCAGTCTGTCTGCCGGTCTGTCTTTCTGCCTTTCTGTTTGTCTATCTGTGCACCTGCCTCTCTGTCTGCCTGTCTCTCCGTCTACATATCTGTCTGTCTGTAAGTCTACCTGTCTGTCTCTGCCGGTGTGTCTGCCTGCGAGGCTTTAGGTATTCCTGCCTGTCTGTATGTCTGTCTGTGTATTTCTCTCTCTCTCTTTCGGTTTGTCTGTATGTCTGTGAGTCTGTGGTTCTGCGTGTCTGTCTGCCTGTTTTCCTATCTGTCTGTCTGCCTGCCGGTCGGTCTGCCTGTCTGTCTGCCTGTCTGCCCCTCTCTCTATGACTGTGCGTCTGACTGTCTGCGAGTCTATTGGTATGCCATTCTGTCTGTCTATCTGAGTGGCTGTCTGTCTGTCTGCCCGTTTGCCTGCCTCTCTGTCTGCAGGTTTGGCTGTCTGTATATTAGCCTGTTTGTCTCTGCCGGTGTGTCTGCCTGCCTGTCTGTGTATCTTTTTCTCTGTCTTTCTGTGTTTCTGTATGTCTGCGTGTCTGTCTGCCTGTTTTCCTATCTGTGTGTCTGTCCGCCGGTCGGTCTACCTGTCTGTCTGTCTCTCTCTCTGCCCGTGCATCTTCCTCTCTGCGAGTCTATTGATCTGCCTTTTTGTCTGTCTATCTGTGTGCCTGTCTGTCTGTCTGTCCGTCTGCCTGTCTCTCTGTCTGCATGTCTGTCTGTCATTATATCAGCCTGTCTGTCTCTGCCGGTGCGTTTTTCTGCGATGCAGTAGGTATTCCTTTCTATCTGAATGCCTGACTGTCTTTGTATATCTCTCTCTTCCTGTGTGTCTGTATGTCTGCGAGTCTGTGGGTCTGTGCGACCGTCTGCCTATCTGCCGGTCTGTCTCTCTTCCCGTGTGTCTGTATGTCTGCGAGTCTGTGGGTCTGTGTGACTGTCTGCCTATCTGTCTGCCGGTCTGTCCATCTGTGTACCTGTTCGTCTGCCTGTCTCTCTAACTACATATCTGTCTGTCTGTAAGTCTACCTGTCTGTCTCTGCCAGTGTGTCTGTCAGCGAGGCTGTAGGTATTCATGCCTATCTGTCTTCCTGACTATCTATGTATCTCTCTCTCTCTCTGCCTGTGTGTCTTTATGTCTGCGAGTCTGTGTGACCGTCTGCCTATCTTCCTATCTGTCTGTCTTTCGGATCGTCTGTCTGCGCGTCTGCCTCTCCCTCTGTCTACATATCTGTCGGTCTGTAATTCTACCTGCCTGTCTCTGCCGGTGTGTCTGCCTGCGAGACTGCAGGTATTCCTGCCAATCTGACTGTCTGTCTCTTTCTCTGTCTGCCCGTGCGTCTGACTGTCTGCGAGTCTACTGGTCTGCCTTTCTGTCTGTCTATCTGTGTGCCTGTCTGTGTTTCTGCCCGTCTGTCTGACTCTCTGTCTGCATGTTTGTCTGTCTGTATATCAGCCTGTCACTCTCTGCCGGTGTGTCTGCATGCGAGGCTGTAAGTGTTCCTGCTTATCTGTCTGCCTGCCTGTCTGTGTATTTCTCTCTTTCTTCCTGTGTGTCTGTTTGTCTGCGAGTCTGTGGGTCTGCGTGTCTGTCTGCCTGTTTTCTTATCTGTCTGCCGGTCGGTCTGCCTGTCTGTCTGTCTCTCTCTCTCTCTCTCTGCCCGTGCGTCTGGCTGTCTGCGAGTCTATTTGTCTGCCTTTCTGTCTGTCTATCTGGGCGTGTCTGTGTGTCTCTCTCTCTCTCTCTGTCTATGTTTGTCTGTCTGTATATTAGCTCTCTTTGTATGTCTGTCTGTCTTTATGTCTGTCTGTATGCCTGTCTGTCTGTTTTTTTCTGTCTGTCTGTCTGTCTGCCTGTCTGTCTGTATGTCTGTCTGTCTGTCTCTGCCGGTGTGTCTGTCTGCGAGTCTGTAGGTATTTCTGCCTGTCTGTGCATCTGTCTGTCTGTCTGTCTGTCTGTCTGTCTGTCTGTCTGTGTGCCCGTCTGCCTGTCTCTCTGTCTGCATATCTGTCTGTCTGTCTCTGCCGGTGTGTCTGTCTGTGAGGCTGTAGGTATTCCTGCCTATCTGTCTACCTGCCTGTCTGTGTATTTCTCTCTCTCTTCCTGTGTGTCTGTATGTCTGCGAGTCTGTGGGTCTGCGTGTCTGTCTGCCTGTTTTCATATCTGTCTGCCGTTCGGTCTGCCTGTCTGTCTGCCTTGTGTCTCTGTCTCTCCCGTGCGTCTGACTGTCTGCGTGTCTATTTGTCTGCCTTTCTGTCTGTCTATCTGTCTGCCTGTCTGTCTGTATGTCTGTCTGTCTGTCTCTGCCGGTGTGTCTGTCTGCGAGGCTGCTGGTATTCCTGTCTATCTGTCTGCCTGTCTGTGTGTCTCTCTCTCTTCCTGTGTGTCTGTATGTCTGCGAGTCTGTGGGTCTGTGTGTCTGTCTGTTTTCCTATCTGTCTGTCTGTCTGCCTGTTTGTCTGTCTCTCTCTATCCTGTCTGTCTGTCTGTCTCTTTATCTGTCTGTGTCTCTCTCTCTTTCTGTGTGTCTGTATGTCTGCGAGTCTGTGGGTCTGTGTGTCTGTCTGCCTATCTTCCTATCTGTCTGTCTGTCTGCGAGTCTGTCGGTCTGTCTGTCTCTGTGTCTGTGTCTCTCTGTCTGTCTGTCTCTCTGTGTCTCGGTGTCTCTGTGTCTCTCTGTGTGGCTTTCTGTCTGTCTGTATGTCTGTCTGAGAGGCTGTAGGTATTCCTGCCTGTCTGTCTGTCTGTCTGCCTGTCTCGCTCTGTCTCTCTGTCTTTCGCGCTCTGCCTTTGTGTGTGTGTCTGTCTGTCTGTCTGTGTGTCTGTCTGCGAGGCTGTAGGTATTCCTGTCTATCTGTCTGTCTGTCTGTCTGTGTATCTCTCTCTCTCTTCCTGTGTGTCTGTATGTCTGCGAGTCTGTGGGTCTGCGTGTCTGTCTGCCTGTTTTCCTATCTGTCTGTCTGTCTCTCCTCGTCTGTCTGCCTGTCTGGAGTCTTTTTGCCTGTCTGTCTGTCTATTTGTCTGCTTTTCTGTCTGTCTTTCTGTGTGCCTGTCTGTCTGTCTGTCTGCCTGTCTCTCTGTCTGCATGTCTGTCTGTCTGTATATCAGTCTGTCTGTCTGTCTCTGCCGGTGTGTCTGTCTGCGATGCTGTAGGTATTCCTGTCTATCTGTCTGCCTGCCTGTCTGTGTATCTCTTTCTCTCTCTCTCTTTCTTCCGGTGTCTGTATGTCTGCGAGTCTGTGGGTCTGTGCCTGTCTGCCTGTTTTCCTATCTGTCTGCCGTTCGGTCTGCCTGTCTGTCTGCCTGTTTGTCTCTGTCTCTGTCCCTGCGTCTGACTGTCTGCGAGTCTATATGTCTATCTGTCTGTCTATCTGTGTCTGTCTGTCTGTCTCTGTCTGTCTCTCTCTCTCTCTCTGTCTCTCTGTCTTTTCTCTCTTTTTTGTCTGTCTGTCTGTCTGTCTGTCTGTCTGCCTGTCTGTCTGTTTTTTTTCTGTCTGCTCTGTCTGCCTATCTGTCTGTCTGTCTGCCTGTCTGTCTCTGCCGGTGTGTCTGTCTGCGAGTCTGTAGGTATTTCTGCCTGTCTGTGCATCTCTCTCTCTCTTCCTGTCTGTCTTTATGTCTGTCTATCTGTGTGCCTGTCTGCCTGTCTCTCTGTCTGCATGTCTGTCTGTCTGTATATCTGCCTGTCTGTCTCTGCCGGTGTGTCTGTCTGCGAGGCTGTAGGTATTCCTGTCTATCTGTCTGCCTGACTGTCTTTGTATCTCTCTCTCTTCCTGTGTGTCTGTATGTCTGCGAGTCTGTGGGTCTGTGTGTCTGTCTGCCTATTTTCCTATCTGTCTGCCGGTCGGTCTGCCTGTCTGTCTGCCTGTTTGTCTCTCTCTCTGCCCGTACGTCTGACTGTCTGCGAGTCTATTGGTCTGTCTTTCTGTCTGTCTATCTGGTGCGTGTCTCTCTCTGCCTCTGTCTCTCTCTCTGTCTTACTGTCTCTATATATATAGCTCTCTTTTTATGTCTATCTGTCTTTATGTCTGTCTGTATGCCTGTCTGTCTGTTTTTCTTTCTGTCTGTCAATCTGTATGCCTATCTTTCTGTATGTCTGCCTGTCTGTCTCTGCCGGTGTGTCTATCTGCGAGTCTGTAGGTATTTCTGCCTGTCTGTGCATCTCTCTCTCTCTTCCTGTCTGTCTTTCTATCTGTCTGTCTGTGTGCCCGTCTGCCTGTCTCTCTGTCTGCATGTCTGTCTGTCTGTATATCTGCCTGTCTGTCTCTGCCGGTGTGTCTGTCTGCGAGGCTGTAGGTATTCCTGTCTATCTGTCTGCCTGACTGTCTATGTATCTCTCTCTCTTCCTGTGTGTCTGTATGTCTGCGAGTCTGTGGGTCTGCGTGTCTGTCTGCCTGTTTTCCTATCTGTCTGCCGGTCGGTCTGCCTGTCTGTCTGCCTGTCTGTCTCTCTCTCTGCCCGTGCGTCTGACTGTCTGCGAGTCTATATGTCGGTCTGTCTTTCTGTCTGTCTATCTGACTGTCTCTGTCTGCCTGTCTCTCTGTCTATCTTACTGTGTCTGTATATATAGCTCTCTTTTTATGTCTGTCTGTCTGTATGTCTGTCTGTATGCCTGTCTGTCTGTTTTTTTCAGTCTGACTATCTGTATGCCTATCTGTCTGTATGTCTGCCGGTGTGTCTATCTGTGAGTCTGTAGGTATTTCTGCCTGTCTGTGTATCTCTCTCTCTCTTCCTGTGTGTCTTTCTATCTGTGTGTCTGTGTGCCGGTCTGTCTGTCTCTCTGTCTGCATGTCTGTCTGTCTGTATATCTGCCTGTCTGTCTCTGCCGGTGTGTCTGTCTGCGAGGCTGTAGGTATTCCTGTCTATCTGTCTGCCTGCCTGTCTGTGTATCTCTCTCTCTTCCTGTGTTTCTGTATGTCTGCGAGTCTGTGGGTCTGCGTGTCTGTCTGCCTGTTTTCCTATCTGTCTGCCGGTCGGTCTGCCTGTCTGTCTGTCTATCTCTCTCTCTCTCTGCCCGTGCGTCTGACTATCTGCGAGTCTATTGGTCTGCCTTTCTGTCTGTCTATCTGTGTGCCTGTCTGTCTGTCTGCCCGTCTGCCTGTCTCTCTGTCTGCATGTCTGTTTGCTGTCTGTCTCTGCCGGTGTGGGTCTGTGGGTCTGCGTGTCTGTCTGTCTGTTTTCCTATCTGTCTGTCTCTCTCTCTCTCGTCCGTCTGTCTGTCTGCGAGTCATTTTGCCTGTCTTTCTGTCTATTTGTCTGCTTTTCCTGTCTGTCTTTCTGTGTGCCTGTCTGTCTGTCTGTCTGTCTGCCCATCTGCCTGTCTCTCTGTCTGCATGTCTGTCTGTCTGCATATCTGTCTGTCTGTCTGTCTCTGCCGGTGTGTCTGTCTGCGAGGCTGTAGGTATTCCTGCCTATCTGTCTGCCTGTCTCTCTGTGTATCTCTCTCTCTCTCTCTCTTTCTTCCGGTGTCTGTATGTCTGCGAGTCTGTGGGTCTGCGTGTCTGTCTGCTTGTTTTCCTATCTGTTTGCCGTTCGGTCTGCCTGTCTGTCTGCCTATTTATCTCTGTCTCTGCCCCTGCGTCTGACTGTCTGCGAGTCTATCTGTCTGTCTGTCTCTCTATCTGTATCTGTCTCTGTGTCTGTCTCTCTCTCTCTCTCTCTCTCTATCTTAGTCTGTCTATATATAAGCTCTCTTTTTCTGTCTATCTGTCTGTATGTCTGTCTGTCTGCCTGTCTGTCTGTTTTTTTTCAGTCTGCAATCTGTATGCCTGTCTGTCTGTATGTCTGTCTGTCTGTCTCTGCCGGTGTGTCTATCTGCGAGTCTGTGGTCTTTCTGCCTGTCTGTCTCTGTCTCTCTCTTCCTGTCTGTCTTTCTATCTGTCTGTCTGTGTGCCTGTCTGCCTGTCTCTCTGTCTGCATGTCTGTCTGTCTGTATGTCTGTCTGTCTGTCTCTGCCGGTGTGTCTGTCTGCGAGGCTGTAGGTATTCCTGCCTATCTGTCTGCCTGTCTGTCTGTGTATCTCTCTCTCTTCCTGTGTGTCTGTATGTCTGCGAGTCTGTGGGTCTGCGTGTCTGTCTGCTTGTTTTCCTATCTGTCTGCCGTCGGTCTGCCTGTCTGTCTGCCTGTTTCTCTCTGTCTCTGTCCGTGCGTCTGACTGTCTGCGAGTCTATTGTCTGTCTCTCTCTCTGTCTATCTCTATCTCTCTCTCCCTCTGTCTGTCTCTGTCTCTGTCTGCCTCTCTCTCTGTCTATCTTACTCTCTCTGTATCTCTGCTCTCTTTGTATGTCTATCTGTCTGTATGTCTGTCTGTATGCCTGTCTGTCTGTTTTTTTCAGTCTGACTATCTGTATGCCTATCTGTCTGTATGTCTGCCTGTCTGTCTCTGCCGGTGTGTCTGTCTGCGAGGCTGTAGGTATTTCTGCCTGTCTGTGTATCTCTCTCTCTCTTCCTGTATGTCTTTATGTCTGTCTGTCTGTGTGCCTGTCTGCCTGTCTCTCTGTCTGCATGTCTGTCTGTCTGTATATCTGTCTGTCTGTCTCTGCCGGTGTGTCTGTCTGCGAGGCTGTAGGTATTCCTGTCTATCTGTCTGCCTGCCTGTCTGTGTATCTCTCTCTCTTCCTGTGTGTCTGTATGTCTGCGAGTCTGTGGGTCTGCGTGTATGTCTGCTTGTTTTCCTATCTGTCTGCCGTTCGGTCAGCCTGTCTGTCTGCCTATTTATCTCTGTCTCTGCCCCTACGTCTGACTGTCTGCCAGTCTATCTGTCTATCTCTCTCTCTGTCTATCTCTCTCTCCCTCCTCTCTCTCTCTCTGTCTTACTCTCTCTGTATATATAGCTCTCTTTTTATGTCTATCTGTCTTTATGTCTGTCTGTATGCCTGTCTGTCTGTTTTTTTTCAGTCTGACTATCTGTATGCCTATCTGTCTGTATGTCTGCCGGTGTGTCTATCTGCGAGGCTGTAGGTATTTCTGCCTGTCTGTGCATCTCTCTCTCTCTTCCTGTGTGTCTTTATATCTGTGTGTCTGTGTGCCCGTCTGCCTGTCTCTCTGTCTGCATGTCTGTCTGTCTGTATATCTGTCTGTCTGTCTCTGCCGGTGTGTCTGTCTGCGAGGCTGTAGGTATTCCTGCCTATCTGTCTGCCTGTCTGTCTGTGTATCTCTCTCTCTTCCTGTGTGTCTGTATGTCTGCGAGTCTGTGGATCTGCGTGTCTGTCTGCCTGTTTTCCTATCTGTCTGCCGTTCGGTCTGCCTGTCTGTCTGCCTATTTATCTCTGTCTCTGCCCGTGCGTCTGACTGTCTGCGAGTCAATTTGTCTGCCTTTCTGTCTGTCTATCTGTGTACCTGTCTGTCTGTCTGCCCGTCTGCCTGTCTCTCTGTCTGCATGTCTGTCTGTCTGTATATCTGTCTGTCTGTCTCTGCCGGTGTGTCTGTCTGCGAGGCTGCAGGTATTCCTGTCTATCTGTCTGCCTGTCTTTGTGTCTCTCTCTCTTCCTGTGTGTCTGTAGGGTCTGCGAGTCTGTGGGTCTGCGTGTTTGTCTTTTTATAAACCTATCTGTCTGTCTGTCTGCCTGTTTGTCTGTCTCTCCCTATCCTTTTCTGTCTCTCTCTCTCTTTATCTGTCTCTCTCTCTCTCTTTCTGTGTGTCTGTCTGTCTGCGAGTCTGTGGGTTTATGTATCTGACTGCCTATCTACCTATCTATCTGCCGGTCTGCGAGTCAGTAGGTCTCTCTCTCTCTCTCTCTCTCTCTCTCTCTCTTCTCTCTCTCTCTCTCTCTCTCTCTCTCTCGCTCTCTCTCTCTCTCTCTCGCTTTCTCTCTGTCTCTATCTCTGTCTGAGAGGCTGTAGGTATTCCTGCCTATCTGTCTGTCTGTCTCCCTCTCTCGCTCTCTCTCTCTCTCTTTCGCGCTCTCTCTCTCTTTCTCTCTCTCTCTCTCTCTCTCTCTGTCTGTCTCTCTCTCTATGTCTGTCTGAGAGGCTGTAGGTATTCCTGCCTATCTGTCTGTCTATTTGTCTGTGCATCTCTCTCTCTCTCTCTTCCTGTGTGTCTATATGTCTGCGAGTCTGTGGGTCTGCGTGTCTGTCTGCCTGTTTTCTTACCTGTCTGTCTCTCTCTCTGCTCGTGCGTCTGACTGTCTGGAGTCATTTTGCCTGTCTTTCTGTCTATTTGTCTGCTTTTCCTGTCTGTCTTTCTGTGTGCCTGTCTGTCTGTCTGTCTGCCTGCCCGTCTGCCTGTCTCTCTGTCTGCATGTCTGTCTGTCTGTATATCTGTCTGTCTGTCTGCCTCTGCCGGTGTGTCTGTCTGCGAGGCTGTAGGTATTCCTGCCTATCTGTCTACCTGCCTCTCTGTGTATCTCTTTCTCTCTCTCTCTTTCTTCCGGTGTCTGTATGTCTGCGAGTCTGTGGGTCTGCATGTCTGTCTGCCTGTTTTCCTATCTGTCTGCCGGTCGGTCTGCCTGTCTGTCTGCCTATTTCTCTCTGTCTCTGCCCGTACGTCTGACTGTCTGCGAGTCAATATGTCTGTCTCTCTCTGTCTATCTCTGTCTCTCTCTCTCTCTCTCCTCTCTCTCTCTCTCTCTATCTTACTCTCTCTATATATATAGCTCTCTTTTTATGTCTGTCTGTCTTTATGTCTGTCTGTATGCCTGTCTGTCTGTTTTTTTTCAGCCTGACAATCTGTATGCCTGTCTGTCTGTATGTCTGCCTGTCTGTCTCTGCCGGTGTGTCTATCTGCGAGTCTGTAGGTATTTCTGCCTGTCTGTGCATCTCTCTCTCTCTTCCTGTGTGTCTTTATATCTGTCTTTCTGTGTACCTGTCTGCCTGTCTCTCTATCTGCATGTCTGTCTGTCTGTATATCTGTCTGTCTGTCTCTGCCGGTGTGTCTGTCTGCGAGGCTGTAGGTATTCCTGCCTATCTGTCTACCTGCCTGTCTGTGTATCTCTCTCTCTTCCTGTGTGTCTGTATGTCTGCAAGTCTGTGGATCTGCGTGTCTGTCTGCCTGTTTTTCTATCTGTCTGCCGTTCGGTCTGCCTGTCTGTCTGCCTGTTTGTCTCTGTCTCTGCCCCTACGTCTGACTGTCTGCGAGTCTATTTGTCTGTCTCTCTCTCTCTATCTCTATCTCTCTCTCCCTCTCTCTCTCTCTATCTTACTCTCTCTATATATATAGCTCTCTTTTTATGTCTATCTGTCTTTATGTCTGTCTGTATGCCTGTCTGTCTGTTTTTTTTTCAGTCTGACAATCTGTATGCCTATCTTTCTGTATGTCTGCCGGTGTGTCTATCTGCGAGGCTGTAGGTATTTCTGCCTGTCTGTGCATCTCTCTCTCTCTTCCTGTGTGTCTTTATATCTGTGTGTCTGTGTACCCGTCTGCCTGTCTCTCTGGCTGCATGTCTGTCTGTCTGTATATCTGTCTGTCTGTCTCTGCCGGTGTGTCTGTCTGCGAGGCTGTAGGTATTCCTGCCTATCTGTCTGCCTGCCTGTCTGTGTATCTCTCTCTCTTCCTGTGTGTCTGTATGTCTGCGAGTCTGTGGATCTGCGTGTCTGTCTGCCTGTTTTCATATCTGCCTGTCTGTCTGCCTATTTGTCTATGTCTCTGCCCGTACGTCTGATTGTCTGCGAGTCTATTTGTCTGCCTTTCTGTCTGTCTTTCTGTGTGCCTGTCTGTCTGTCTGCCCGTCTGCCTGTCTCTCTGGCTGCATGTCTGTCTGTCTGTATATCTGTCTGTCTGTCTCTGCCGGTGTGGCTGTCTGCGAGGCTGCAGGTATTCCTGCCTATCTGTCTGCCTGTCTTTGTGTCTCTCTCTCTTCCTGTGTATCTGTAGGGTCTGCGAGTCTGTGGGTCTGCGTGTCTGTCTTTTTATTACCTACCTGTCTGTCTGTCTGCCTGTTTGTCTGTCTCTCCCTATCCTTTTCTGTCTCACTCTCTCTTTATCTGTCTCTCTCTCTCTCTTTCTGTGTGTCTGTATGTCTGCGAGTCTGTGGGTTTATGTATCTGTCTGCCTATCTACCTATCTGTCTGCCGGTCTGCGATTCAGTAGGTCTCTCTCTCTCTCTCTCTCTCTCTCTCTCTCTCTCTCTCTCTCTCTGCTCTCTCTCTCTCGCTTCTCTCTCTGTCTCTATCTCTGTCTGGAGGCTGTAGGTATTCTGCCTATCTGTCCGTCTCTCTCCCTCTCTCGCTCTCTCTCTCTCTCTTTCGCGCTCTTTCTCTCTCTCTCTCTCTCTCTCTCTCTCTGTCTCTCTCTATATCTGTCTGAGAGGCTGTAGGTATTCCTGCCGATCTGCTTGTCTGTCTGTCTGTGTATCTCTCTCTCTCTTCCTGTGTGTCTGTATGTCTGCGAGTCTGTGGGTCTGCGTGTCTGTCTGCCTGTTTTCCTATCTGTCTGTCTCTCTCTCTGCTCGTGCGTCTGACAGTCTGGAGTCATTTTGCCTGTCTTTCTGTCTATTTGTCTGCTTTTCCTGTCTGTCTTTCTGTGTGTCTGTCTGTCAGTCTGTCTGCCTGCCCATCTGCCTGTCTCTCTGTCTGCATGTCTGTCTGTCTGTATATCTGTCTGTCTGTCTGCCTCTGCCGGTGTGTCTGTCTGCGAAGCTGTAGGAATTCCTGCCTATCTGTCTACCTGCCTGTCTGTGTATCTCTTTCTCTCTCTCTCTTTCTTCCGGTGTCTGTATGTCTGCAAGTCTGTGGATCTGCGAGTCTGTCTGCTTGTTTTCCTATCTGTCTGCCGTTCGGTCTGCCTGTCTGTCTGCCTATTTATCTCTGTCTCTGCCCCTACGTCTGACTGTCTGCGAGTCTATTTGTCTGTCTCTCTGTCTCTATCTCTATATATATATCTCTCTCTCTGTCTGTCTTACTCTCTCTTCTCTGTAGCTCTCTTTTTATGTCTATCTGTCTGTATGTGTGTCTGTATGCCTGTCTGTCTGTTTTTTTCTGTCTGCTGTCTGTATGCCTGTCTGTCTGTATGTCTGCCTGTCTGTCTCTGCCGGTGTGTCTGTCTGCGAGTCTGTAGGTATTTCTGCCTGTCTGTGTATCTCTCTCTCTTCCTGTGTGTCTTTATGTCTGTCTTTCTGTGTACCCGTCTGCCTGTCTCTCTATCTGCATGTCTGTCTGTCTGTATGTCTGCCTGTCTGTCTCTGCCGGTGTGTCTGTCTGCGAGTCTGTAGGTATTTCTGCCTGTCTGTGTATCTCTCTCTCTTCCTGTATGTCTTTATGTCTGTCTGTCTGTGTACCCGTCTGCCTGTCTCTCTGGCTGCATGTCTGTCTGTCTGTATATCTGTCTGTCTGTCTCTGCCGGTGTGTCTGTCTGCGAGGCTGTAGGTATTCCTGCCTATCTGTCTACCTGCCTGTCTGTGTATCTCTCTCTCTTCCTGTGTGTCTGTATGTCTGCGAGTCTGTGGGTCTGCGTGCCTGTCTGCTTGTTTTCCTATCTGTCTGCCGTTCGGTCTGCCTGTCTGTATGCCTGTTTATCTCTGTCTCTGCCCCTACGTCTGACTGTCTGCGAGTCTATCTGTCTATCTTTCTGTCTGTCTATCTCTGTCTCTCTCTCTCTCTCTCTCTCTCTATCTTCTCTCTCTATATATATAGCTCTCTTTTTATGTCTGTCTGTCTTTATGTCTGTCTGTGTGCCTGTCTGTCTGTTTTTTTTCAGTCTGACAATCTGTCTGCCTATCTGTCTGTATGTCTGCCTGTCTGTCTCTGCCGGTGTGTCTGTCTGCGAGGCTGTAGGTATTTCTGCCTGTCTGTGTACCTCTCTCTCTCTTCCTGTGTGTCTGTATGTCTGTCTGTCTGTCTGCCCGTCTGCCTGTCTCTCTGTCTGCATGTCTGTCTGTCTGTATATCTGTCTGTCTGTCTCTGCCGGTGTGTCTGTCTGCGAGGCTGTAGGTATTCCTGTCTATCTGTCTGCCTGTCTGTCTGTGTATCTCTCTCTTCCTGTGTGTCTGTATGTCTGCAAGTCTGTGGGTCTGCATGTATGTCTGCTTGTTTTCCTATCTGTCTGCCGTTCGGTCTGCCTGTCTGTCTGCCTGTTTCTCTCTGTCTCTGCCCCTGCGTCTGACTGTCTGCGAGTCTATAGGTCTGTCTTTCTGTCTGTCTATCTCTATCTCTCTCTCCCTCTCTCTCTGTCTATCTTACTCTGTCTATATATATAGCTCTCTTTTTATGTCTATCTGTCTGTATGTCTGTCTGTATGCCTGTCTGTCTGTTTTTTTTCAGTCTGACAATCTGTCTGCCTATCTGTCTGTATGTCTGCCTGTCTGTCTCTGCCGGTGTGTCTATCTGCGAGGCTGTAGGTATTTCTGCCTGTCTGTGCACTCTCTCTCTCTTCCTGTCTGTCTTTATATCTGTCTGTCTGTGTGCCCGTCTGCCTGTCTCTCTGTCTGCATGTCTGTCTGTCTGTATATCTGTCTGTCTGTCTCTGCCGGTGTGTCTGTCTGCGAGGCTGTAGGTATTCCTGCCTATCTGTCTACCTGCCTGTCTGTGTATCTCTCTCTCTTCCTGTGTGTCTGTTTGTCTGCGAGTCTGTGGGTCTGCGTGTCTGTCTGCCTGTTTTCCTATCTGTCTGCCGTTCGGTCTGCCTGTCTGTCTGCCTATTTGTCTCTGTCTCTGTCCGTGCGTCTGACTGTCTGCGAGTCTATTTGTCTATCTCTTTCTGTCTGTCTATCTCTATCTCTCTCTCCCTCTCTCTCTCTCTATCTTACTCTCTCTATATATTAGCTCTCTTTTTATGTCTATCTGTCTGTAAGTCTGTCTGTATGCCTGTCAGTCTGTTTTTTTTCAGTCTGACAATCTGTATGCCTATCTTTCTGTATGTCTGCCGGTGTGTCTATCTGCGAGGCTGTGGGTATTTCTGCCTGTCTGTGTATCTCTCTCTCTTCCTGTGTGTCTTTATATCTGTGTGTCTGTGTACCTGTCTGCCTGTCTCTCTGTCTGCATGTCTGTCTGTCTGTATATCTGTCTGTCTGTCTCTGCCGGTGTGTCTGTCTGCGAGGCTGTAGGTATTCCTGCCTATCTGTCTGCCTGCCTGTCTGTGTATCTCTCTCTCTTCCTGTGTGTCTGTATGTCTGCGAGTCTGTGGATCTGCGTGTCTGTCTGCCTGTTTTCCTATCTGTCTGCCGTTCGGTCTGCCTGTCTGTCTGCCTATTTATCTATGTCTCTGCCCGTACGTCTGACTGTCTGCGAGTCAATTTGTCTGCCTTTCTGTCTATTTGCCTGCCTTTCTATCTGTCTTTCTGTGTGCCTGTCTGTCTGTCTGCCCGTCTGCCTGTCTCTCTGGCTGCATGTCTGTCTGTCTGTATATCTGCCTGTCTGTCTCTGCCGGTGTGGCTGTCTGCGAGGCTGCAGGTATTCCTGCCTATCTGTCTGTCTGTCTTTGTGTCTCTCTCTCTTCCTGTGTATCTGTAGGGTCTGCGAGTCTGTGGGTCTGCGTGTCTGTCTTTTTATATACCTACCTGTCTGTCTGTCTGCCTGTTTGTCTGTCTCTCCCTATCCTTTTCTGTCTCTCTCTCTCTTTATCTGTCTCTCTCTCTCTCTCTCTTTCTGTGTGTCTGTATGTCTGCGAGTCTGTGGGTTTATGTATCTGTCTGCCTATCTCCTATCTATCTGCCGGTCTGCGAGTCTGTAGGTCTCTCTCTCTCTCTCTCTCTCTCTCTCTCTCTCTCTCTCTCTCTCTCTCTTTCTCTCTCTCTCTCTCGCTCTCTCTCTCTCTCTCTCTCTCTCGCTTTCTCTGTCTCTATCTCTGTCTGAGAGGCTGTAGGTATTCCTGCCTATCTGTCCGTCTCTCTCTCTCTATCGCTCTCTCTCTCTCTTTCGCGCTCTCTCTCTCTTTCTCTCTCTCTCTCTCTCTCTCTGTCTCTCTCTATCTCTGTCTGAGAGGCTGTAGGTATTCCTGCCTATCTGTCCGTCTATTTGTCTGTGCATCTCTCTCTCTCTCTCTTCCTGTGTGTCTATATATCTTCGAGTCTGTGGGTCTGCGTGTCTGTCTGCCTGTTTTCCTACCTGTCTGCCTCTCTCTCTGCTCGTGCGTCTGACAGTCTGGAGTCATTTTGCCTGTCTTTCTGTCTATTTGTCTGCTTTTCCTGTCTGTCTTTCTGTGTGCCTGTCTGTCTGTCTGTCTGCCTGCCCATCTGCCTGTCTCTCTGTCTGCATGTCTGTCAGTCTGCATATCTGTCTGTCTGTCTGCCTCTGCCGGTGTGTCTGTCTGCGAAGCTGTAGGTATTCCTGCCTATCTGTCTACCTGCCTCTCTGTGTATCTCTTTCTCTCTCTCTCTTTCTTCCGGTGTCTGTATGTCTGCAAGTCTGTGGATCTGCATGCATGTCTGCTTGTTTTCCTATCTGTCTGCCGTTCGGTCAGCCTGTCTGTATGCCTATTTATCTCTGTCTCTGCCCCTACGTCTGACTGTCTGCGAGTCAATATGTCTGTCTCTCTCTCTCTCTATCTCTATCTCTCTCTCTCTCTCTCTCTCTCTATCTTACTCTCTCTATATATATAGCTCTCTTTTTATGTCTATCTGTCTTTATGTCTGTCTGTATGCCTGTCTGTCTGTTTTTTTTCAGTCTGACAATCTGTATGCCTATCTTTCTGTATGTCTGCCTGTCTGTCTCTGCCGGTGTGTCTATCTGCGAGGCTGTAGGTATTTCTGCCTGTCTGTGCATCTCTCTCTCTCTTCCTGTGTGTCTTTATATCTGTCTTTCTGTGTACCCGTCTGCCTGTCTCTCTAGCTGCATGTCTGTCTGTCTGTATATCTGTCTGTCTGTCTCTGCCGGTGTGTCTGTCTGCGAGGCTGTAGGTATTCCTGCCTATCTGTCTACCTGCCTGTCTGTGTATCTCTCTCTCTTCCTGTGTGTCCGTATGTCTGCAAGTCTGTGGATCTGCATGCATGTCTGCTTGTTTTCCTATCTGTCTGCCGTTCGGTCAGCCTGTCTGTATGCCTATTTATCTCTGTCTCTGCCCCTACGTCTGACTGTCTGCCAGTCAATATGTCTATCTCTCTCTCTCTCTCTATCTCTATCTCTCTCTCTCCCTCTCTCTCTCTCTATCTTACTCTCTCTATATATATAGCTCTCTTTTTATGTCTATCTGTCTTTAGTCTGTCTGTAGCCTGTCTGTCTGTTTTTTTTCAGTCTGACAATCTGTATGCCTATCTTTCTGTATGTCTGCCGGTGTGTCTATCTGGGAGGCTGTAGGTATTTCTGCCTGTCTGTGCATCTCTCTCTCTCTTCCTGTGTGTCTTTATATCTGTCTTTCTGTGTACCCGTCTGCCTGTCTCTCTAGCTGCATGTCTGTCTGTCTGTATGTCTGTCTGTCTGTCTCTGCCGGTGTGTCTGTCTGCGAGGCTGTAGGTATTCCTGCCTATCTGTCTACCTGCCTGTCTATGTATCTCTCTCTCTTCCTGTGTTTCTGTATGTCTGCAAGTCTGTGGATCTGCGAGTCTGTCTGCCTGTTTTCATATCTGTCTGCCGTTCGGTCTGCCTGTCTGTCTGCCTATTTATCTATGTCTCTGCCCGTACGTCTGACTATCTGCGAGTCAATTTGTCTGCCTTTCTGTCTGTCTTTCTGTGTACCTGTCTGTCTGCATGCCCGTCTGCCTGTCTCTCTAGCTGCATGTCTGTCTGTCTGTATATCTGTCTGTCTGTCTCTGCCGGTGTGGCAGCCTACGAGGCTGCAGGTATTCCTGCCTATCTGTCTGCCTCTGTCTTTGTGTCACTCTCTCTTCCTGTGTATCTGTAGGGTCTGCGAGTCTGTGGGTCTGCGTGTCTGTCTTTTTATAAACCTACCTGTCTGTCTGTCTGCCTGTTTGTCTGTCTCTCCCTATCCTTTTCTGTCTCTCTCTCTCTTTATCTGTCTCTCTCTCTCTCTTTCTGTGTGTCTGTATGTCTGCGAGTCTGTGGGTTTATGTATCTGACTGCCTATCTACCTATCTATCTGCCGGTCTGCGAGTCAGTAGGTCTCTCTCTCTCTCTCTCTCTCTCTCTTTCTCTCTCTCTTTCTCTCTCTCTCTCTCGCTCTCTCTCTCTCTCTCTCTCTCGCTTTCTCTCTGTCTCTATCTCTGTCTGAGAGGCTGTAGGTATTCCTGCCTATCTGTCCGTCTCTCTCCCTCTCTCGCTCTCTCTCTCTCTTTCGCGCTCTCTCTCTCTTTCTCTCTCTCTCTCTCTCTTTCTCTCTCTATCTCTGTCTGAGAGGCTGTAGGTATTCCTGCCTATCTGTCCGTCTATTTGTCTGTGCATCTCTCTCTCTCTCTCTTCCTGTGTGTCTATATATCTTCGAGTCTGTGGGTCTGCGTGTCTGTCTGCCTGTTTTCTTACCTGTCTGCCTCTCTCTCTGCCCGTGCGTCTGACAGTCTGGAGTCATTTTGCCTGTCTTTCTGTCTATTTGTCTGCTTTTTCTGTCTGTCTTTCTGTGTGCCTGTCTGTCTGCCTGCCCATCTGCCTGTCTCTCTGTCTGCATGTCTGTCAGTCTGCATATCTGTCTGTCTGTCTGCCTCTGCCGGTGTGTCTGTCTGCGAAGCTGTAGGTATTCCTGCCTATCTGTCTACCTGCCTCTCTGTGTATCTCTTTCTCTCTCTCTCTTTCTTCCGGTGTCTGTATGTCTGCAAGTCTGTGGATCTGCATGCATGTCTGCTTGTTTTCCTATCTGTCTGCCGTTCGGTCAGCCTGTCTGTATGCCTATTTATCTCTGTCTCTGCCCCTACGTCTGACTGTCTGCGAGTCAATATGTCTATCTCTCTCTCTCTATCTCTATCTCTCTCTCTCTCTCTCTCTCTCTCTCTCTCTCTATCTTACTCTCTCTTATTTAGCTCTCTTTTTATGTCTATCTGTCTTTCTGTCTGTCTGTATGCCTGTCTGTCTGTTTTTTTTCAGTCTGACAATCTGTATGCCTATCTGTCTGTATGTCTGCCTGTCTGTCTCTGCCGGTGTGTCTATCTGCGAGGCTGTAGGTATTTCTGCCTGTCTGTGCATCTCTCTCTCTCTTCCTGTGTGTC
Source organism: Drosophila borealis (assembly GCA_035045885.1). NCBI lineage: Eukaryota > Metazoa > Arthropoda > Insecta > Diptera > Drosophilidae > Drosophila > Drosophila borealis. Next base: position 151,052 of record JAWNOR010000102.1, read on the forward strand.
TTTATATCTGTCTTTCTGTGTACCTGTCTGCCTGTCTCTCTAGCTGCATGTCTGTCTGTCTGTATATCTGTCTGTCTGTCTCTGCCGGTGTGTCTGTCTGCGAGGCTGTAGGTATTCCTGCCTATCTGTCTACCTGCCTGTCTATGTATCTCTCTCTCTTCCTGTGTGTCTGTATGTCTGCAAGTCTGTGGATCTGCATGCATGTCTGCTTGTTTTTCTATCTGTCTGCCGTTCGGTCAGCCTGTCTGTATGCCTATTTATCTCTGTCTCTGCCCCTACGTCTGACTGTCTGCGAGTCAATATGTCTATCTCTCTCTCTCTCTATCTCTATCTCTCTCTCTCTCTCTCTCTCTCTATCTTACTCTCTCTTATATTGCTCTCTTTTATGTCTATCTGTCTGTATGTCTGTCTGTATGCCTGTCTGTCTGTTTTTTTTTCAGTCTGACAATCTGTATGCCTATCTGTCTGTATGTCTGCCTGTCTGTCTCTGCCGGTGTGTCTATCTGCGAGGCTGTAGGTATTTCTGCCTGTCTGTGCATCTCTCTCTCTCTTCCTGTGTGTCTTTATATCTGTGTTTCTGTGTACCCGTCTGCCTGTCTCTCTAGCTGCATGTCTGTCTGTCTGTATATCTGTCTGTCTGTCTCTGCCGGTGTGTCTGTCTGCGAGGCTGTAGGTATTCCTGCCTATCTGTCTACCTGCCTGTCTATGTATCTCTCTCTCTTCCTGTGTGTCTGTATGTCTGCAAGTCTGTGGATCTGCGAGTCTGTCTGCCTGTTTTCATATCTGCCTGTCTGTCTGCCTATTTATCTATGTCTCTGCCCGTACGTCTGACTGTCTGCGAGTCAATTTGTCTGCCTTTCTGTCTGTCTTTCTGTGTACCTGTCTGTCTGCATGCCCGTCTGCCTGTCTCTCTAGCTGCATGTCTGTCTGTCTGTATATCTGTCTGTCTGTCTCTGCCGGTGTGGCAGCCTACGAGGCTGCAGGTATTCCTGCCTATCTGTCTGCCTGTCTTTGTGTCACTCTCTCTTCCTGTGTATCTGTAGGGTCTGCGAGTCTGTGGGTCTGCGTGTCTGTCTTTTTATATACCTACCTGTCTGTCTGTCTGCCTGTTTGTCTGTCTCTCCCTATCCTTTTCTGTCTCTCTCTCTCTTTATCTGTCTCTCTCTCTCTCTTTCTGTGTGTCTGTATGTCTGCGAGTCTGTGGGTTTATGTATCTGACTGCCTATCTACCTATCTATCTGCCGGTCTGCGATTCAGTAGGTCTCTCTCTCTCTCTCTCTTTCTCTCTCTCTCTCTCTCGCTCTCTCTCTCGCTTTCTCTCTGTCTCTATCTCTGTCTGAGAGGCTGTAGGTATTCCTGCCTATCTGTCCGTCTCTCTCCCTCTCTCGCTCTCTCTCTCTCTCTCTTTCTCTCTCTCTCTCTCTCTCTCTCTTTCTCTCTGTATGTCTGTCTGAGAGGCTGTAGGTATTCCTGCCTATCTGTCCGTCTATTTGTCTGTGCATCTCTCTCTCTCTCTTCCTGTGTGTCTATATATCTTCGAGTCTGTGGGTCTGCGTGTCTGTCTGCCTGTTTTCCTATCTGTCTGTCTCTCTCTCTGCTCGTGCGTCTGACAGTCTGGAGTCATTTTGCCTGTCTTTCTGTCTATTTGTCTGCTTTTCCTGTCTGTCTTTCTGTGTGTCTGTCTGTCAGTCTGTCTGCCTGCCCATCTGCCTGTCTCTCTGTCTGCATGTCTGTCTGTCTGCATATCTGTCTGTCTGTCTGCCTCTGCCGGTGTGTCTGTCTGCGAGGCTGTAGGTATTCCTGCCTATCTGTCTACCTGCCTCTCTGTGTATCTCTTTCTCTCTCTCTCTTTCTTCCGGTGTCTGTATGTCTGCAAGTCTGTGGATCTGCATGCATGTCTGCTTGTTTTCCTATCTGTCTGCCGTTCGGTCAGCCTGTCTGTATGCCTATTTATCTCTGTCTCTGCCCCTACGTCTGACTGTCTGCGAGTCTATATGTCTATCTCTCTCTCTCTATCTCTATATATATCTCTCTCTCTCTCTCTATCTTACTCTCTCTATATATATAGCTCTCTTTTTATGTCTATCTGTCTTTATGTTTGTCTGTATGCCTGTCTGTCTGTTTTTTTCAGTCTGACAATCTGTATGCCTATCTGTCTGTATGTCTGCCTGTCTGTCTCTGCCGGTGTGTCTATCTGCGAGGCTGTAGGTATTTCTGCCTGTCTGTGCATCTCTCTCTCTCCTGTGTGTCTGTATATCTGTCTGTCTGTCTGCCCGTCTGCCTGTCTCTCTAGCTGCATGTCTGTCTGTCTGTATATCTGTCTGTCTGTCTCTGCCGGTGTGTCTGTCTGCGAGGCTGTAGGTATTCCTGCCTATCTGTCTACCTGCCTGTCTATGTATCTCTCTCTCTTCCTGTGTGTCTGTATGTCTGCAAGTCTGTGGATCTGCGAGTCTGTCTGCCTGTTTTCATATCTGTCTGCCGTTCGGTCTGCCTGTCTGTCTGCCTATTTATCTATGTCTCTGCCCGTACGTCTGACTGTCTGCGAGTCAATTTGTCTGCCTTTCTGTCTGTCTTTCTGTGTACCTGTCTGTCTGTCTGCCCGTCTGCCTGTCTCTCTAGCTGCATGTCTGTCTGTCTGTATATCTGTCTGTCTGTCTCTGCCGGTGTGTCTGTCTGCGAGGCTGTAGGTATTCCTGCCTATCTGTCTGCCTGACTGTCTTTGTGTCACTCTCTCTTCCTGTGTATCTGTAGGGTCTGCGAGTCTGTGGGTCTGCGTGTCTGTCTTTTTATATACCTACCTGTCTGTCTGTCTGCCTGTTTGTCTGTCTCTCCCTATCCTTTTCTGTCTCTCTCTCTCTTTATCTCTCTCTCTCTCTCTCTCTCTTTCTGTGTGTCTGTATGTCTGCGAGTCTGTGGGTTTATGTATCTGTCTGCCTATCTACCTATCTATCTGCCGGTCTGCGTGTCAGTAGGTCTCTCTCTCTCTCTCTCTCTCTCGCTCTCTCTCTCTCTCGCTTTCTCTCTGTCTCTATCTCTGTCTGAGAGGCTGTAGGTATTCCTGCCTATCTGTCCGTCTCTCTCCCTCTCTCGCTCTCTCTCTCTCTCTTTCGCGCTCTCTCTCTCTCTCTTTCTCTCTCTATCTCTGTCTGAGAGGCTGTAGGTATTCCTGCCTATCTGTCTGTCTGTCTGTCTGTGCATCTCTCTCTCTCTTCCTGTGTGTCTATATATCTTCGAGTCTGTGGGCCTGCGTGTCTGTCTGCCTGTTTTCCTACCTGTCTGCTCTCTCTCTCTCTCTGCCCGTGCGTCTGACAGTCTGGAGTCATTTTGCCTGTCTTTCTGTCTATTTGTCTGCTTTTCCTGTCTGTCTTTCTGTGTGCCTGTCTGTCTGTCTGTCTGTCTGCCTGCCCATCTGCCTGTCTCTCTGTCTGCATGTCTGTCAGTCTGTATATCTGACTGTCTATCTGCCTCTGCCAGTGTGTCTGTCTGCGAAGCTGTAAGTATTCCTGCCTATCTGTCTACCTGCCTCTCTGTGTATCTCTTTCTCTCTATCTCTTTCTTCCGGTGTGCGTATGTCTGCGAGTCTGTGGGTCTGCGTGCATGTCTGCTTGTTTTCCTATCTGTCTGCCGTTCGGTCAGCCTGTCTGTCTGCCTATTTATCTCTGTCTCTGCCCCTACGTCTGACTGTCTGCGAGTCAATTGTCTGTCTTTCTGTCTGTCTCTATCTCTATCTCTCTCTCTCTCTCTCTATCTTACTCTCTCTATATATATAGCTCTTTTTATGTCTATCTGTCTTTATGTCTGTCTGTATGCCTGTCTGTCTGTTTTTTTTCAGTCTGACAATCTGTATGCCTATCTGTCTGTATGTCTGCCTGTCTGTCTCTGCCGGTGTGTCTGTCTGCGAGTCTGTAGGTATTCCTGCCTATCTGTCTACCTGCCTGTCTGTGTATCTCTCTCTCTTCCTGTGTCTGTATGTCTGCAAGTCTGTGGGTCTGCGTGTCTGTCTGCCTGTTTTCATATCTGTCTGCCGTTCGGTCAGCCTGTCTGTCTGCCTGTTTATCTCTGTCTCTGCCCGTACGTCTGACTGTCTGCGAGTCAATTTGTCTGCCTTTTAATCTTTCTGTCTGTCTTTCTGTGTTCCTGTCTGTCTGTCTGCCCGTCTGCCTGTCTCTCTATCTGCATGTCTGTCTGTCTGTATGTCTGTCTGTCTGTCTCTGCCGGTGTGGCTGTCTGCGAGGCTGCAGGTATTCCTGCCTATCTGTCTGCCTGTCTTTGTGTCTCTCTCTCTTCCTGTGTATCTGTAGGGTCTGCGAGTCTGTGGGTCTGCGTGTCTGTCTTTTTATAAACCTACCTGTCTGTCTGTCTGCCTGTTTGTCTGTCTCTCCCTATCCTTTCCTGTCTCACTCTCTCTTTATCTGTCTCTCTCTCTCTCTCTCTTTCTGTGTGTCTGTATGTCTGCGAGTCTGTGGGTTTATGTATCTGTCTGCCTATCTACCTATCTATCTGCCGGTCTGCGAGTCAGTAGGTCTCTCTTTCTCTCTCTCTCTCTCGCTCTCTCTCTCTCTCGCTTTCTCTCTGTCTCTATCTCTGTCTGAGAGTCTGTAGGTATTCCTGTCTATCTGTCCGTCTCTCTCCCTCTCTCGCTCTCTCTCTCTCTTTCGCGCTCTCTCTCTCTCTCTTTCTCTGCTGTGTGTCTGTCTGCGAGGCTGTAGGTATTCCTGCCTATCTGTCCGTCTATTTGTCTGTGCATCTCTCTCTCTCTTCCTGTGTGTCTGTATATCTGCGAGTCTGTGGGTCCGCGTGTCTGTCTGCCTGTTTTCCTATCTGTCTGCCTCTCTCTCTGCTCGTGCGTCTGACAGTCTGGAGTCATTTTGCCTGTCTTTCTGTCTATTTGTCTGCTTTTCTGTCTGTCTTTCTGTGTGCCTGTCTGTCGTCTGTCTGCCTGCCCATCTGCCTGTCTCTCTGTCTGCATGTCTGTCTGTCTGCATATCTGTCTGTCTGTCTGCCTCTGCCGGTGTGTCTGTCTGCGAGGCTGTAGGTATTCCTGCCTATCTGTCTACCTGCCTGTCTGTGTATCTCTTTCTCTCTCTCTCTTTCTTCCGGTGTCTGCGAGTCTGTGGGTCTGCATGCATGTCTGCTTGTTTTCCTATCTGTCTGCCGTTCGGTCAGCCTGTCTGTATGCCTATTTCTCTCTGTCTCTGCCCCTACGTCTGACTGTCTGCGAGTCAATTGTCTGTCTCTCTCTCTCTATCTCTGTCTCTCTCTCTCTCCCTCGTTCTCTCTCTCTCACTCTCTCTCTCTCTCTCGCTTTCTCTCTGTCTCTATCTCTGTCTGAGAGGCTGTAGGTATTCCTGCCTATCTGTCTGTCTCTATCTCTCTCTCGCTCTCTCTCTCTTTCGCGCTCTCTCTCTCTCTCTCTCTCTCTTTCTCTCTCTATCTCTGTCTGCGAGTCTTTAGGTATTCCTGCCTATCTGTCTGTCTATTCGTCTGTGTATCTCTCTCTCTCTCTCTCTTCCTGTGTGTCTGTATATCTTCGAGTCTGTGGGTCTGCGTGTCTGTCTGCCTGTTTTCCTACCTGTCTGCCTCACTCTCTGCCCGTGCTTCTGATAGTCTGGAGTCATTTTGCCTGCCTTTCTGTCTATTTGTCTGCTTTTTCTGTCTGTCTTTCTGTGTGTCTGTCTGTCTGTCTGCCTGCCCATCTGCCTGTCTCTCTGTCTGCATGTCTGTCAGTCTGCATATCTGTCTGTCTGTCTGCCTCTGCCGGTGTGTCTGTCTGCGAAGCTGTAGGTATTCCTGCCTATCTGTCTACCTGCCTCTCTGTGTATCTCTTTCTCTCTCTCTCTTTCTTCCGGTGTGTGTATGTCTGCAAGTCTGTGGATCTGCATGCATGTCTGCTTGTTTTCCTATCTGTCTGCCGTTCGGTCAGCCTGTCTGTATGCCTATTTATCTCTGTCTCTGCCCCTACGTCTGACTGTCTGCGAGTCAATATGTCTATCTCTCTCTCTCTATCTCTATCTCTCTCTCTCTCCCTCGTTCTCTCTCTCTCTCTCTCTCTCTCTCTCTCGCTTTCTCTCTGTCTCTATCTCTGTCTGAGAGTCTGTCTGTATTCCTGCCTATCTGTCTGTCTCTCTCTCTCTCTCTCTCTATCTCTGTCTGAGAGCCTGTAGGTATTCCTGCCTATCTGTCCGTCTATTTGTCTGTGCATCTCTCTCTCTCTCTCTTCCTGTGTGTCTATATATCTTCGAGTCTGTGGGTCTGCGTGTCTGTCTGCCTGTTTTCCTACCTGTCTGCCTCTCTCTCTGCTCGTGCGTCTGACAGTCTGGAGTCATTTTGCCTGTCTTTCTGTCTATTTGTCTGCTTTTTCTGTCTGTCTTTCTGTGTGCCTGTCTGTCTGTCTGCCTGCCCATCTGCCTGTCTCTCTGTCTGCATGTCTGTCAGTCTGCATATCTGTCTGTCTGTCTGCCTCTGCCGGTGTGTCTGTCTGCGAAGCTGTAGGTATTCCTGCCTATCTGTCTACCTGCCTCTCTGTGTATCTCTTTCTCTCTCTCTCTTTCTTCCGGTGTCTGTATGTCTGCAAGTCTGTGGATCTGCATGCATGTCTGCTTGTTTTCCTATCTGTCTGCCGTTCGGTCAGCCTGTCTGTATGCCTATTTATCTCTGTCTCTGCCCCTACGTCTGACTGTCTGCGAGTCAATATGTCTATCTCTCTCTCTCTCTCTATCTCTATCTCTCTCTCTCTCTCTCTCTCTTCTCTATCTTACTCTCTCTTTATATATAACTCTCTTTTTATGTCTATCTGTCTTTATGTCTGTCTGTATGCCTGTCTGTCTGTTTTTTTTCAGTCTGACAATCTGTATGCCTATCTTTCTGTATGTCTGTCTGTCTGCCGGTGTGTCTGTCTGCGAGGCTGTAGGTATTCCTGCCTATCTGTCTACCTGCCTGTCTATGTATCTCTCTCTCTCTTCCTGTGTGTCTGTATGTCTGCAAGTCTGTGGATCTGCGAGTCTGTCTGCCTGTTTTCATATCTGTCTGCCGTTCGGTCTGCCTGTCTGTCTGCCTATTTATCTATGTCTCTGCCCGTACGTCTGACTATCTGCGAGTCAATTTGTCTGCCTTTCTGTCTGTCTTTCTGTGTACCTGTCTGTCTGCATGCCCGTCTGCCTGTCTCTCTAGCTGCATGTCTGTCTGTCTGTTTGTCTCTGCCGGTGTGGCAGCCTACGAGGCTGCAGGTATTCCTGCCTATCTGTCTGCCTGACTGTCTTTGTGTCACTCTCTCTTCCTGTGTATCTGTAGGGTCTGCGAGTCTGTGGGTCTGCGTGTCTGTCTTTTTATAAACCTACCTGTCTGTCTGTCTGCCTGTTTGTCTGTCTCTCCCTATCCTTTTCTGTCTCTCTCTCTCTTTCTGTGTGTCTGTATGTCTGCGAGTCTGTGGGTTTATGTATCTGACTGCCTATCTACCTATCTATCTGCCGGTCTGCGAGTCAGTAGGTGTCTCTCTCTCTCTCTCTCTCTCTCTCTTTCTCTCTCTCTCTCGCTCTCTCTCTCTCTCTCTCGCTTTCTCTCTGTCTCTATCTCTGTCTGAGAGGCTGTAGGTATTCCTGCCTATCTGTCCGTCTCTCTCCCTCTCTCGCTCTCTCTCTCTTTCGCGCTCTCTCTCTCTCTCTCTCTCTCTTTCTCTCTCTATCTCTGTCTGAGAGGCTGTAGGTATTCCTGCCTATCTGTCCGTCTATTTGTCTGTGCATCTCTCTCTCTCTTCCTGTGTGTCTATATATCTTCGAGTCTGTGGGTCTGCGTGTCTGTCTGCCTGTTTTCCTACCTGTCTGCCTCTCTCTCTGCCCGTGCGTCTGACAGTCTGGAGTCATTTTGCCTGTCTTTCTGTCTATTTGTCTGCTTTTCCTGTCTGTCTTTCTGTGTGCCTGTCTGTCTGTCTGCCTGCCCATCTGCCTGTCTCTCTGTCTGCATGTCTGTCAGTCTGCATATCTGTCTGTCTGTCTGCCTCTGCCGGTGTGTCTGTCTGCGAAGCTGTAGGTATTCCTGCCTATCTGTCTACCTGCCTCTCTGTGTATCTCTTTCTCTCTCTCTCTTTCTTCCGGTGTCTGTATGTCTGCAAGTCTGTGGATCTGCATGCATGTCTGCTTGTTTTCCTATCTGTCTGCCGTTCGGTCAGCCTGTCTGTATGCCTATTTATCTCTGTCTCTGCCCCTACGTCTGACTGTCTGCGAGTCAATATGTCTATCTCTCTCTCTATCTCTATCTCTATCTCTCTCTCTCTCTCTCTCTCTCTATCTTACTCTCTCTATATATATCGCTCTCTTTTTATGTCTATCTGTCTTTCTGTCTGTCTGTATGCCTGTCTGTCTGTTTTTTTTCAGTCTGACAATCTGTATGCCTATCTTTCTGTATGTCTGCCTGTCTGTCTCTGCCGGTGTGTCTATCTGCGAGGCTGTAGGTATTTCTGCCTGTCTGTGCATCTCTCTCTCTCTTCCTGTGTGTCTTTATATCTGTCTTTCTGTGTACCCGTCTGCCTGTCTCTCTAGCTGCATGTCTGTCTGTCTGTATATCTGTCTGTCTGTCTCTGCCGGTGTGTCTGTCTGCGAGGCTGTAGGTATTCCTGCCTATCTGTCTACCTGCCTGTCTATGTATCTCTCTCTCTCTTCCTGTGTGTCTGTATGTCTGCAAGTCTGTGGATCTGCGAGTCTGTCTGCCTGTTTTCATATCTGTCTGCCGTTCGGTCTGCCTGTCTGTCTGCCTATTTATCTATGTCTCTGCCCGTACGTCTGACTATCTGCGAGTCAATTTGTCTGCCTTTCTGTCTGTCTTTCTGTGTACCTGTCTGTCTGCATGCCCGTCTGCCTGTCTCTCTAGCTGCATGTCTGTCTGTCTGTATATCTGTCTGTCTGTCTCTGCCGGTGTGGCAGCCTACGAGGCTGCAGGATTCCTGCCTATCTGTCTGCCTGTCTTTGTGTCACTCTCTCTTCCTGTGTATCTGTAGGGTCTGCGAGTCTGTGGGTCTGCGTGTCTGTCTTTTTATATACCTACCTGTCTGTCTGTCTGCCTGTTTGTCTGTCTCTCCCTATCCTTTTCTGTCTCTCTCTCTTTCTCTCTTTATCTCTCTCTCTCTCTCTCTCTCTCTCTCTCTCTCTCTCATCTCTCTCTCTCTCTTTTTCTCTCTCTATCTCTCTCTCTCTCTCTCTCTCTCTCTCTCTTTCTCTCTCTCTCTCTTTTTCTCTCTCTTTCTCTCGCTCTCTTTCTCTCTCTCTCTTTCTCTCTCTCTCTTTCTCTCTCTATCTCTCTCTCTCTCTCTCTCTCTCTCTCTTTCTCTCTCTCTATCTCTCTCTCTCTCTTTTTCTCTCTCTTTTTCTCTCTTTCTCTTTCTCTCTCTTTCTCTCTCTTTCTCTCTCTTTCTCTCTCTTCTCTCTCTCTCTCTCTCTCTCTCTCTCTCTCTCTCTCTCTGTCTCTATCTCTGTCTGAGAGGCTGTAGGTATTCCTGCCTATCTGTCCGTCTATTTGTCTGTGCATCTCTCTCTCTCTTCCTGTGTGTTTATATATCTTCGAGTCTGTGGGTCTGCGTCTCTGTCTGCCTGTTTTCCTACCTGTCTGCCTCTCTCTCTGCCCGTGCGTCTGACAGTCTGGAGTCATTTTGCCTGTCTTTCTGTCTATTTGTCTGCTTTTTCTGTCTGTCTTTCTGTGTGCCTGTCTGTCTGTCTGCCTGCCCATCTGCCTGTCTCTCTGTCTGCATGTCTGTCAGTCTGCATATCTGTCTGTCTGTCTGCCTCTGCCGGTGTGTCTGTCTGCGAAGCTGTAGGTATTCCTGCCTATCTGTCTACCTGCCTCTCTGTGTATCTCTTTCTCTCTCTCTTTCTTCCGGTGTCTGCAAGTCTGTGGATCTGCATGCATGTCTGCTTGTTTTCCTATCTGTCTGCCGTTCGGTCAGCCTGTCTGTATGCCTATTTATCTCTGTCTCTGCCCCTACGTCTGACTGTCTGCGAGTCAATATGTCTATCTCTCTCTCTCTCTCTCTCTCTCTCTCTCTCTCTATCTTACTCTCTCTATATATATCCCTCTCTTTTTATGTCTATCTGTCTTTATGTCTGTCTGTATGCCTGTGTCTGTTTTTTTCAGTCTGACAATCTGTATGCCTATCTTTCTGTATGTCTGCCTGTCTGTCTCTGCCGGTGTGTCTGTCTGCGAGGCTGTAGGTATTCCTGCCTATCTGTCTACCTGCCTGTCTATGTATCTCTCTCTCTTCCTGTGTGTCTGTATGTCTGCAAGTCTGTGGATCTGCGAGTCTGTCTGCCTGTTTTCATATCTGTCTGCCGTTCGGTCTGCCTGTCTGCCTGCCTATTTATCTATGTCTCTGCCCGTACGTCTGACTGTCTGCGAGTCAATTTGTCTGCCTTTCTGTCTGTCTTTCTGTGTACCTGTCTGTCTCCATGCCCGTCTGCCTGTCTCTCTAGCTGCATGTCTGTCTGTCTGTATATCTGTCTGTCTGTCTCTGCCGGTGTGGCAGCCTGCGAGGCTGCAGGTATTCCTGCCTATCTGTCTGCCTGACTGTCTTTGTGTCACTCTCTCTTCCTGTGTATCTGTAGGGTCTGCGTGTCTGTCTTTTTATAAACCTACCTGTCTGTCTGTCTGCCTGTTTGTCTGTCTCTCCCTATCCTTTTCTGTCTCTCTCTCTCTCTATATCTGTCTCTCTCTCTCTTTCTGTGTGTCTGTATGTCTGCGAGTCTGTGGGTTTAGGTATCTGACTGCCTATCTACCTATCTATCTGCCGGTCTGCGAGTCAGTAGGTCTCTCTATCTCTCTCTCTCTCTCTCTCTCTCTCTCTCTCTCTCTCTCTCGCTCTCTCTCTCTCTCTCTCGCTTTCTCTCTGTCGCTATCTCTGTCTGAGAGGCTGTAGGTATTCCTGCCTATCTGTCCGTCTCTCTCCCTCTCTCGCTCTCTCTCTCTCTTTCGCGCTCTCTCTCTCTCTCTCTGTCTCTCTGTCTCTCTCTCTCTCTGTCTGCGAGGCTTTAGGTATTCCTGCCTATCTGTCTGTCTGTTTGTCTGTGCATCTCTCTCTCTCTTCCTGTGTGTCTGTATATCTTCGAGTCTGTGGGTCTGCGTGTCTGTCTGCCTGTTTTCCTGTCTGTCTGCCTCTCTCTCTGCCCGTGCGTCTGACAGTCTGGAGTCATTTCGCCTGTCTTTCTGTCTATTTGTCTGCTTTTGTCTGTTGCCTATTTATCTCTGTCTCTGCCCCTACGTCTGACTGTCTGCGAGTCTATATGTCTATCTCTCTCTCTCTCTATCTCTATCTCTATCTCTATCTCTCTTTCTCTCTATCTTACTCTCTCTAAATATATCCCTCTCTTTTTATGTCTATCTGTCTGTTTTTTTTTTCAGTCTGACAATCTGTATGCCTATCTGTCTGTATGTCTGCCTGTCTGTCTCTGCCGGTGTGTCTATCTGCGAGGCTGTAGGTATTTCTGCCTGTCTGTGCATCTCTCTCTCTCTTCCTGTGTGTCTTTATATCTGTCTTTCTGTGTACCCGTCTGCCTGTCTCTCTAGCTGCATGTCTGTCTGTCTGTATATCTGTCTGTCTGTCTCTGCCGGTGTGTCTGTCTGCGAGGCTGTAGGTATTCCTGCCTATCTGTCTACCTGCCTGTCTATGTATCTCTCTCTCTCTCCCTGTGTGTCTGTATGTCTGCAAGTCTGTGGATCTGCGAGTCTGTCTGCCTGTTTTCATATCTGTCTGCCGTTCGGTCTGCCTGTCTGTCTGCCTATTTATCTATGTCTCTGCCCGTACGTCTGACTGTCTGCGAGTCAATTTGTCTGCCTTTCTGTCTGTCTTTCTGTGTACCTGTCTGTCTGCATGCCCGTCTGCCTGTCTCTCTAGCTGCATGTCTGTCTGTCTGTATATCTGTCTGTCTGTCTCTGCCGGTGTGGCAGCCTACGAGGCTGCAGGTATTCCTGCCTATCTGTCTGCCTGACTGTCTTTGTGTCCCTCTCTCTTCCTGTGTATCTGTAGGGTCTGCGAGTCTGTGGGTCTGCGTGTCTGTCTTTTTATACCTATCTGTCTGTCTGTCTGCCTGTTGTCTGTCTCTCCTATCCTTTTCTGTCTCTCTCTCTCTCTCTTATCTCTCTCTCTCTCTCTCTCTCTCTCTATCTCGCTCTCTCTTTTTCTCTCTCTATCTCTCTCTCTCTCTCTCTCTCTCTTTCTCTCTAACTCTCTTTCTCTCTCTCTCTCTTTCTCTCTCTCTTTTTCTCTCTCTCTCTTCTCTCTCTCTCTCTCTCTCTCTCTCTGTCTCTATCTCTGTCTGAGAGGCTGTAGGTATTCCTGCCTATCTGTCCGTCTATTTGTCTGTGCATCTCTCTCTCTCTTCCTGTGTGTCTATATATCTTCGAGTCTGTGGGTCTGCGTGTCTGTCTGCCTGTTTTCCTACCTGTCTGCCTCTCTCTCTCTGCCCGTGCGTCTGACAGTCTGGAGTCATTTTGCCTGTCTTTCTGTCTATTTGTCTGCTTTTTCTGTCTGTCTTTCTGTGTGCCTGTCTGTCTGTCTGCCTGCCCATCTGCCTGTCTCTCTGTCTGCATGTCTGTCAGTCTGCATATCTGTCTGTCTGTCTGCCTCTGCCGGTGTGTCTGTCTGCGAAGCTGTAGGTATTCCTGCCTATCTGTCTACCTGCCTCTCTGTGTATCTCTTTCTCTCTCTCTCTTTCTTCCGGTGTCTGTATGTCTGCAAGTCTGTGGATCTGCATGCATGTCTGCTTGTTTTCCTATCTGTCTGCCGTTCGGTCAGCCTGTCTGTATGCCTATTTATCTCTGTCTCTGCCCCTACGTCTGACTGTCTGCGAGTCAATATGTCTATCTCTCTCTCTCTATCTCTCTCTCTCTCTTTCTCTCTATCTTACTCTCTCTTTATATATAACTCTCTTTTTATGTCTATCTGTCTTTATGTCTGTCTGTATGCCTGTCTGTCTGTTTTTTTTCAGTCTGACAATCTGTATGCCTATCTTTCTGTATGTCTGCCTGTCTGTCTCTGCCGGTGTGTCTATCTGCGAGGCTTTAGGTATTCTGCCTGTCTGTGCATCTCTCTCTCTCTTCCTGTGTGTCTTTATATCTGTCTTTCTGTGTACCCGTCTGTCTGTCTCTCTATCTGCATGTCTGTCTGTCTGTATATCTGTCTGTCTGTCTCTGCCGGTGTGTCTGTCTGCGAGGCTGTAGGTATTCCTGCCTATCTGTCAACCTGCCTGTCTATGTATCTCTCTCTCTTCCTGTGTGTCTGTATGTCTGCAAGTCTGTGTATCTGCGAGTCTGTCTGCCTGTTTTCATATCTGTCTGCCGTTCGGTCTGCCTGTCTGTCTGCCTATTTATCTTGTCTCTGCCCGTACGTCTGACTATCTGCGAGTCAATTTGTCTGCCTTTCTGTCCGCCTTTCTGTGTACCTGTCTGTCTCCATGCCCGTCTGCCTTTCTCTCTAGCTGCATGTCTGTCTGTCTGTATATCTGTCTGTCTGTCTCTGCCGGTGTGGCAGCCTACGAGGCGCAGGTATTCCTGCCTATTGTCTGCCTGACTGTCTTTGTGTCACTCTCTCTTCCTGTGTATCTGTAGGGTCTGCGTGTCTGTCTTTTTATCTCTTTTTTACTCTTTTTTAAACTCTCTTTTTTGTCTATCTGTCTTTATGTATGTCTGTATGCCTGTCTGTCTGTTTTTCAGTCTGACAATCTATTTGCCTATCTTTCTGTATGTCTGCCTGTCTGTCTCTGCCGGTGTGTCTATCTGCGAGGCTGTAGGTATTTCTGCCTGTCTGTGCATCTCTCTCTCTCTTCCTGTGTGTCTTTATATCTGTCTTTCTGTGTACCCGTCTGCCTGTCTCTCTAGCTGCATGTCTGTCTGTCTGTATATCTGTCTGTCTGTCTCTGCCGGTGTGTCTGTCTGCGAGGCTGTAGGTATTCCTGCCTATCTGTCTACCTGCC
>JAWNOR010000102.1:170000-295000 GCA_035045885.1 Drosophila borealis
TTGCCCAGATTGTTAAAAACAATCATGGTGCCTCCTTGGCTCCACCAAATCCTGATCTCCCTCCAGTCCCTTCAGCTCCTACGTTACTGTTGTTGCCCCTCGTAGGCAAGTTTTTGTGTCTCGACTTTCGTTGACACCACCTCTGAGTCATTGGCAGCCTATAGTGCTGCAAATCTTCTGCTAGCGTGTCATTACCAAATTTAATTTCTCAACTCCTCGTGAAATATCATCTTTCAAAATAAATGTTTCACATGATATGTTCCCAATCATTTGTGATCCCAAATTTTGGCCTCCACATTGATTGTCCACGAGTTCAAGCCAAAAAGCGTAACCAGCCTGTCACCCTTCCAGTCGCTTCAATACAGGGTACCATTTCTGCCCCAAAAACTAACTTCTTCTTCTGACCAAGTCTTTATTCATTTCAGAATGTCAGAGGTCTTATTTCAAACTTAAAAATTTTTCATGGCCAGCACTTTCTTCGATTCGGATTAATCGCATTTTCAGAAACTGGTTAAACTCAACCATATCTGATTTCGAGGTTTTTTCGATAATTTTATTTTGCATAGAAATGATCGGCCGAGTCGGGTGGTTTAATTGCCGTTAAGCCACTCTCCAGTCAGAACTTTTCTGTTTTAGTACGCCTACTGACGCTGAGATTGTCTCAGTCAGGTGTCTTTTCCTCACGGATTTTTTTTTTGCTCTTTGTTCCTCCTTCTTCTGATTTCAAGTTTTTGAAACATATTTCTTGTTTAAAGAAGTTTTTTTAACACGTGCGTGATATGACCTATTTTTGTGTTGGGTGATTTTAATTTGCCGAACATCTCTTGGTCACTTTTCACTGCCGAAAATTTCTAGTGCCCTCAGCACAGCTGACTTTTGATTGCATGCTTGACCTTTCGTTGTTTCAATCAATTTAGTTTCTATCATTTGTATAGAACACTTGATCTTGTATTTGTTAACGACTACCTTATTTCTTTGTCTAGGTCCCCTCCTTTTCTCTTCCTGAGGATGTTATCTCCTACTTTAGAGGTTGCATGTTCATTGTATCCTCTCATTTCGTGCTCATCAGCCAATAGCCCCGCCGTTGCTTTCGCAAAGGAAATTTTCATTGCTGATCAGCTTTTTTCAACCGATTGGTCTTTCTTATTACTCGGTTGACTGATCTGCTTTAACTTTTTTACACCCTAACTCCCTCTTGGATATGTGTATTCCCAAGTCAATTCCTTCGACTACCTCTTCAAACCCACCTTGGTTTAGTCCCAGATTAACGAATCTAAAAAATTAAATCCAATTTTTAAAAGTTTAAAGTCTGGTTCGTGTCTGACTTGGCTAAATTTCCAAAGCCAAGTCGAATTTCTTTCTTCTGAACTCTCATCTTCAGAATTTCTACTCGTTGCAAAAGGCAATTTGCCCTAATCCAAGACAGTTTTACAATTTTGTAAACTCAAGTTTGCCATCTTCTTTTTCACTCGGGATGGATAAAGTAGCATGACTCTGATTCTGCTAACCTTTTGCTAATTTTTTTCATCAACTTACTCTTCAGTCTGTCCTTTAATTCTTACCTTTACTTTCTTCCTCTTTTAGCTTAATTCTTTAATCTTCTTTCTCTCCTGGCCTGCTTCCCTGTTGTCTACTCAGGGAGTGTAGTTCTTCCCCTTTTCCATTCTAAGCTTTTTTCTTCCCTTAATCTTCTGTCTTTCCATTCTTTGAAAGAATCTTTTCATTCCTCTCCACAAGAAAGGTGGAAAGTCTGATTCTAAATTACAGGGGCATTGCAAAACTGTCCGCGATTTCTAATTATTTGAAATTCACTTCGAATTTGCAGCATTTCTGCAAATCAGTTGTTTCCCCTGTTCAACATGGATTCGTAAGAATCGGTCAACAACGACCAATCTCTAGATTTACTTCCTTGGTATGATGCTTTCCTTTCGTGCACTGATGTCTTCCTGACTTCAGTAAGGCGTTTGACCCCGTGCACCTGACATTTTACTTTTTAAACTTGACCGAATGGGTTTCCTCCGTCTCTTTTGCTTTGGATTAGTTCTTTTTAAAAGGTAGGACCCAAAGAGTATGCTGAGGTGACTCCTCTAAACAGGTTCACGCTCTTCTGGTGTTCCTCAAGGTAGTCATCTTGACCTTTACTCTTTCTCTTTTTTTGATCTTCCCTCTGTTATTCCCTGCCCGAGTACTCATGTTGCGGACGACTGAAACTTTTCTTCATCACAATCCCCTCATTATTCTCGTCTTCAAGACGATTTGAACGCTTGCAACTTTGGTGCTCGGCCAATCAATTGCATCTGAATTGTTCAAAGAGTTGTTTTGACATTTAATCGTTCTACACCTTATCTTGTCAGTTATACCATCGACAATACCCCATTGCAACGTTACTAACAGTTAAGGATCTGGCGTTCTTTTTGATTCTAACTCTGTTTCAATCTTCCATAGATACCATCGTTAATGAGGCAAAAGATGTCTTGGTTTCTTAAACGATGGTCTAGAGTTTAACGATCCTTTTTACGAAACTTCTTCTCTCTCTTGTTCGCCCTTCCTTGATCTGCTCTTGCTTGGTCTCCGCAGTTACAATAGCCAGGATCGTTTGAATCTGTTCAGAAGCTTTCTGCTTTTTGCCTTACGAGGTTTAATTGGGACCCTATCTTCGGTTGCCATCCTACTCCAGCAGGCTGCTTCTTCTTAATCTTCCGTCGTTAACCAACCGTAGGACAATTCTCGGTGTTGTCTTTCTACATAGTTGGTTTTGGCGATTGATTCTCCTTTTCTGTTAGGGCGTCTTCATTCTCTGTTCCGGCTAGACCAACCAGAAATTACCGCCCCTTATTCCTTCGACGTGCACAACAGACTACGCTTGCACATTCTTTTCGCGTGCTTGTATTACTAGTTTGCATCACGTTTTCTCTCCGAACTTTCTCTCCCCTATAATCGTTGCTTTCAGGATACCTTCGGAAGTCACTGACCATTCCCAGCTTGAGCGGGGTTGGCTAGCCGGACTGGCTGAAAATTTTCCCCACCGGGTCGGTGGTCTCCTCCTTTCTTTTCTCCTTTTTGGTTTTCTTTAATTGCATTAACTTATTTTTATTTTACGTAGACACTTTTTCCTCTTACCCCTTCTTTTAGATGTGGCTCTATGCGTCACTGACAAAATTAGCTGTGAAAAGGGCACAGCTGTTTTGCCTGTCTTTCTGTCTATTTGTCTGCTTTTTCTGTCTGTCTTTCTGTGTGCCTGTCTGTCTGTCTGCCTGCCCATCTGCCTGTCTCTCTGTCTGCATGTCTGTCAGTCTGCATATCTGTCTGTCTGTCTGCTTCTGCCGGTGTGTCTATCTGCGAGGCTGTAGGTATTCCTGCCTATCTGTCTACCTGCCTCTCTGTGTATCTCTTTCTCTCCTCTTTCTTCCGGTGTCTGCAAGTCTGTGGATCTGCATGCATGTCTGCTTGTTTTCATATCTGTCTGCCGTTCGGTCAGCCTGTCTGTATGCCTATTTGTCTCTGTCTCTGCCCGTACGTCTGACTGTCTGCGAGTCAATTTGTCTGTCTTTCTGTCTATTTGTCTGCCTTTCTGTCTGTCTATCTGTGTGCCTGTCTATCTGTCTGCCCGTCTGCCTGTCTCACTGTCTGCCTGTCTGTCTGCCTGTATGTCTCTCCCTCTCTCTGCCCGCCTGTCTGTCTGTTTTCCTAATTTTCAGTCAGTCTGCAGGTCTGTAAGGCCGTCTTCCTGTCTGTCTATTTC
Organism: Drosophila borealis; assembly: GCA_035045885.1. Classification (NCBI taxonomy): domain Eukaryota; kingdom Metazoa; phylum Arthropoda; class Insecta; order Diptera; family Drosophilidae; genus Drosophila; species Drosophila borealis. The sequence goes on from JAWNOR010000102.1 coordinate 173,743, forward strand.
TACGCATGTCTGCCTCTTTGCCCGTTTGACTGCCTATCATCCTGTCAGCCTCTCTGTGTCTGTCTGCGAATATGTTTTTCTACTTATCTGTCTGCGAGTCAAAAGGTCTCTGTCTCTCTCTCTATATGTCTGTCTCTCTCTCTCTATCTTACTCTCTCTATATATCCCTCTCTTTTTATGTCTATTTGTCTGAATGTCTGTCTGTAAACCTGTCTGTCTGTTTTTTTTCAGTCTGACAATCTGTATGCCTATCTGTCTGTATGTCTGCCTGTCTGTCTCTGCCGGTGTGTCTGTCTGCGAGGCAATAGGTATTTCTGCCTGTCTCTCTCTTCCTGTGTGCCTTTATATCTTCTAGTCTGTGGGTCTGCGTGTCTGTCTGCCTGTTTTCCTATCTGTCTGTCAGTCTGCTTGTCTGCCTCTTTCTCTCTCTGCCCGTGCGTCTGACTGTCTGCGAGTCAATTTGTCTGCCTTTCTGTCTGTCTTTCTGTGTCCTGTCTGTCTGCATGCCCGTCTGCCTGTCTCTCTTTAGCTGCATGTCTTCTGTCTGTCTGTATTCTGTCTGTCTGTCTCTGTCGTGTGTCTGTCTGCGAGGCTGTAGGTATTCCTGCCTTCTTCTCCTGCCTGTCTTGTTCTCTCTCTCTCCCTGTGTGTCTTATGTCTGCAGTCTGTGTCTGCGTGTCTGTCTGCCTGTTTTCTATCTGTCTGCCTTCGGTCTGCCTGTCTGTCTGCCTTTTTCTTGTCTCTGCCCGTCGTCTGACTGTTGCGAGTCAATTTGTCTGTTTTCTGTCTTTTTGTCTGCCTTTCTGTCTGTCTTTCTGTGTCCTGTCTGTCTGCTGCCCGTCTGCCTGTCTCTCTATCTGCATGTCTGTCTGTCTGTTTATCTGTCTGTCTGTCTCTGCCGGTGTGTCTGTCTCGAGGCTGTAGGTATTCCTGCCTATCTGTCCGTCTTTTGTCTGTGCATCTCTCTCTCTCTTCCTGTGTGTCTTATATCTGTGGGTCTGCGTGTCTGTCTGCCTGTTTTCCTATTTGTCTGCCTGTCTGCTTGTCTGCCTCTCTCTCTGCCCGTCGTCTGACAGTCTGGAGTCATTTTGCCTGTCTTTCTGTCTATTTGTCTGCTTTGCTGTCTATCTGTCTGTTTCTGTCTGTCTGTTTCTGTCTGTCTGTCTCTGTCGGTGTGTCTGTCTGCGAGGCTGTAGGTATTCCTGCCTGTCTGTCTACCTGCCTGTCTATGTATCTCTCTCTCTCTCCCTGTGTGTCTGTATGTCTGCAAGTCTGTGAATCTGCGAGTCTGTCTGCCTGTTTTCATATCTGTCTGCCGTTCGGTCTGCCTGTCTGTCTGCCTATTTATCTATGTCTCTGCCCGTACGTCTGACTGTCTGCGAGTCAATTTGTCTGCGTTTCTGTCTTTTTGTCTGCCTTTCTGTCTGTCTTTCTGTGTACCTGTCTGTCTGCATGCCCGTCTGCCTGTCTCTCTAGCTGCATGTCTGTCTGTCTGTATATCTGTCTGTCTGTCTCTGCCGGTGTGGCAGCCTACGAGGCTGTAGGTATTCCTGCCTATCTGTCCGTCTATTTGTCTGTGCATCTCTCTCTCTCTTCCTGTGTGTCTATATATCTGTGGGTCTGCGTGTCTGTCTGCCTGTTTTCCTATTTGTCTGCCTGTCTGCTTGTCTGCCTCTCTCTCTGCCCGTGCGTCTGACAGTCTGGAGTCATTTTGCCTGTCTTTCTGTCTATTTGTCTGCTTTTTCTGCCTGTCTTTCTGTGTGCCTGTCTGTCTGTCTGCCTGCCCATCAGCCTGTCTCTCTGTCTGCATGTCTGTCAGTCTCTATATCTGTCTGTCTGTCTGCCTCTGCCGGTGTGTCTGTCTGCGAGGCTGTAGGTATTCCTGCCTATCTGTCTGTGGGTTTATGTATCTGGCTGCCTATCTACCTATCTATCTGCCGGTCTGCGAGTCAATAGGGCTCTCTCTCTCTCTCTCTCTCTCTCTCTCTCGCTCTCTCTCTGTCTCTATCTCTGTCTGAGAGGCTGCAGGTATTCCCGCCTATCTGTCCGTCTCTCTCTCTCTCTCTCTCTCTCTCTCTCTCTCTCTCTCCCTCTCTCTCTCTCTCTCTCTTTCTCTCTCTCTCTCTCTCTCTCTCTCTCTCTCTCTCTCTCTCTCTCTCTCTCTCTCTCTCTCAGAGAGTCATGAGTCATTTTGCTTGTCTTTCTGTCTATTTGTCTGCTTTTTCTGTCTGTCTTTCTGTGTGCCTGTCTGTCTGTCAGCCTGCCCATCTGCCTGTCTCTCTGTCTGCATGTCTGTCAGTCTGCATATCTGTCTGTCTGTCTGTTTCTGCCGGTGTAGGCTGTAGGTATTCCTGCCTCTCTGTGTATCTCTTTCTCTCTCTCTCTTTCTTCCGGTGTCTGTATGTCTGCAAGTCTGTGGATCTGCATGCATGTCTGACTGTCTGTGAGTCAATTTGTCTGTCTTTCTGTCTATTTGTCTGCCTTTCTGTCTGTCTATCTGTGTGCCTGTCTGTCTGCCCGTCTGCCTGTCTGTCTGCCTGTCTGTCTGCCTGTCTGTCTCTCCCTCTCTCTGCCCGCCTGTCTGTCTGTTTTCCTTATTTTCCGTCAGTCTGCAGGTCTGTAAGGCTGTCTTCCTGTCTGTCTATTTCAACGCATGTCTGCCTCTCTGCCTGTTTGACTGCCTATCATCCTGTCAGCCTCTCTGTGTCTGTCTGCGAATATGTTTTTCTACTTATCTGTCTGCGAGTCAATAGGTCTCTCTCTCTTTCTATATGTTAATCTTATCTCTCTCTCTCTCTCTCTCTCTCTCTCTATCTTACTCTCTCTATATATCCCTCTCTTTTTATGTATATCTGTCTGAATGTCTGTGTGTATACCTGTCTGTCTGTTTTTTTTCAGTCTGACAATCTGTTGCCATCTGTCTGTTGTCTGCCTGTCTGTCTCTGCCGGTGTGTCTATCTGGAGGCTGTAGGTATTTCTGCCTGTCTGTGCATCTCTCTCTCTCTCTTCCTGTGTGTCTTTATATCTTCGAGTCTGTGGGTCTGCGTGTCTGTCTGCCTGTTTTCCTATCTGTCTGTCAGTCTGCTTGTCTGCCTCTTTCTTTCTCTGCCCGTGCGTCTGACTGTCTGCGAGTCAATTTGTCTGCCTTTCTGTCTGTCTTTCTGTGTACCTGTCTGTCTGCATGCCCGTCTGCCTATCTCTCTCTAGCTGCATGTCTGTCTGTATATCTGTCTGTCTGTATATCTGTCTGTCTGTCTCTGTCGGTGTGTCTGTCTGCGAGGCTGTAGGTATTCCTGCCTGTCTGTCTACCTGCCTGTCTGTTCTCTCTCTCTCTTCCTGTGTGTCTGTATGTCTGCAAGTCTGTGGATCTGCGAGTCTGTCTGCCTGTTTTCATATCTGTCTGCCTTCGGTCTGCCTGTCTGTCTGCCTTTTTCTTGTCTCTGCCCGTACGTCTGACTGTCTGCGAGTCAATTTGTCTGCGTTTCTGTCTTTTGTCTGCCTTCCTGTCTGTTTTCTGTGACCTGTCTGTCTGCATGCCCGTCTGCCTGTCTCTCTAGCTGCATGTCTGTCTGTCTGTATATCTGTCTGTGTGTCTCTGCCGGTGTGGCAGCCTACGAGGCTGTAGGTATTCCTGCCTATCTGTCCGTCTTTTTGTCTGTGCATCTCTCTCTCTCTTCCTGTGTGTCTATATATCGAGTCTGTGGGTCTGCGTGTCTGTCTGCCTGTTTTCCTATCTGTCTGCCTGTCTGCTTGTCTGCATCTCTCTCTGCCCGTGCGTCTGACAGTCTGGAGTCATTTTGCCTTTCTTTCTGTCTATTTGTCTGCTTTTTCTGCCTGTCTTTCTGTGTGCCTGTCTGTCTGTCTGCCTGCCCATCAGCCTGTCTCTCTGTCTGCATGTCTGTCAGTCTGTATATCTGTCTGTCTGTCTGCCTCTGCCGGTGTGTCTGTCTGCGAGGCTGTAGGTATTCCTGCCTATCTGTCTACCTGCTTCTCTGTGTATCTCTTTCTCTCTCTCTCTTTCTTCCGGTGTCTGTATGTCTGCAAGTCTGTGGATCTGCATGCATGTCTGCTTGTTTTCCTATCTGTCTGCCGTTCGGTCAGCCTGTCTGTATGCCTATTTATCTCTGTCTCTGCACCTACGTCTGACTGTCTGCGAGTCAATTTGTCTGTCTTTCTGTCTATTTGTCTGCCTTTCTGTCTGTCTATATGTGTGCCTGTCTGCCCGTCTGGCTGTCTCACTGTCTGCTTGTCTGTCTGTCTCTCCCTCTCTCTGCCCGCCTGTCTGTCTGTTTTCCTAATTTTCCGTCAGTCTGCAGGTCTGTAAGGCTGTCTTCCTGTCTGTCTATTTCAACGCATTTCTGCCTCTCTGCCTGTTTGACTGCCTATCATCCTGTCAGCCTCTCTGTGTCTGTCTGCGAATATGTTTTTCTACTTATCTGTCTGCGAGTCGATATGTCCTCTCTCTCTTATATGTCTATCTCTCTCTCTCTCTCTCTCTCTCTCTCTATCTTACTCTCTATATATCCCTCTCTTTTTATGTCTATCTGTCTGAATGTCTGTCTATATACCTGTCTGTCTGTTTTTTTTTCAGTCTGACAATCTGTATGCCTATCTGTCTGTATGTCTGCAAGTCTGTGGATCTGCGAGTCTGTCTGCGTTTCTGTCTATTTTTGTGCCTTTCTGTCTGTCTTTCTGTGTACCTGTCTGTCTGCATGCACGTCTGCCTGTCTCTCTAGCTGCATGTCTTACTGTCTGTATATCTGTCTGTCTGTCTCTGCCGGTGTGACAGCCTACGAGGCTGCAGGTATTCCTGCCTATCTGTCTGCCTGACTGTCTTTGTGTCACTCTCTCTTCCTGTGTATCTGTAGGGTCTGCTAGTCTGTGGGTCTGCGTGTCTGCCTTTTTATAAACATACCTGTCTGTCTGTCTACCGGTCTGTCTGCCTGTTTGTCTGTCTCTCCCTATCCTTTTCTGTCTCTCTCTCTCTCTTTATCTGCTCTCTCTCTCTCTGTCTCGCTCCCTTCCTGTGTGTCTGTGTGTCTCTGAGTCTGTGTGTCTGTATGTCTTTCTGCCTATCTACCTATCTGTCTGCTGGTCTGTCTGCCTGTCTGTCTGCCTATCTGTCTCTTCCTCTCTCTGCCCGCCTGTCTGTCTGTTTTCCTAATTTTCCGTCAGTCTGCGGGTCTGTAAGGCTGTCTTCCTGTCTGTCTATTTCTACGCAAGTCTGTATCTCTGTCTGTTTGACAGCCTATCATCCTATCAGCCTCTCTGTGTCTGACTGCGAATATCTTTTTCTAATTATCTGTCTGCGAGTCAATAGGTCTCTCCTTCTCTAGCTGTCTCTCTTTCTCTCTCTTTATCTGTCTCTCTCTCTCTCTCTCTCTATCTCTCTCTGTCTTTCTCTCTCTCTCTCTCTTTCTCTCTTTCTCACTCCTTTCTCTCTTTCTACGTCTCTATGTTTGAATAACTGTCTGTATGCTTGTCTGTCTGTCTCTTTTTGAGTCTGGCAATCAGCATGCCCATCTGTTTGTATGTCTGCCTGTCTGTCTCTGCCGGTGTGTCTGTCTGCGAGGCGGTAGGTATTCCTGCCTGTCTGTGAATCTCTCTCTCTTTTCCTGTGTGTGTATGACTGCGAGCCGGTCGGTCTGCCTGCCTGTCTGCCTATCTGTCTCTGTCTCTTCCGGAACGTCAGACTGTCTGCGAGTGAATTTGTCTGCCTTTCTGTCTTTTTGTCTGCCTTTCTGTCTGTATTTCTGTGTGCCTGTCTGTCTGCCCGTTTACCTGTTTACCTGCCTGTCTGTGTATCTCTGTCTCTCTTCCTGTGTGTCTGTATATCTGCGAATCTGTGGGTCTGCGTGACTGTCTGCCTGTTTTCCTATCTGTCTGTCTCAATGCCTGTTTTCCTATCTGTCTGCCTGCTTGTCTGCCTCTCTCTCTGCCCGTGCGTCTGACAGTCTGCCCGTCTCTGTGTCTCCATGTCTGTCTGTCTGTATATCTGCCTGTCTATCTCTACCGGTATGGCAGTCTGCAAGGCTGCAGGTATTCCTGCCTATCTGTCTGCCTGACTGTCTGTGTGTCACTCTCTCTTCCTGTATGTCTGCGAGTCGGTGGGTCTGCGTGTCTGTCTGCATATATACCTACCCGTCTGTCTGTCTGCCTGTTTGTCTATCTCTCTCTCTCTCTCTCTCCCTATCTGTCTGTCTTTTTCTCTCTCCATCTCGCTCTTTCTCTGTCTGAGAGGCTAAGGATATTCCTGTCTATCTGTCTGTCTGTCTGCCTGTTTTTCTATCTGTCTGCTTGTCTGCCTCTCTCTCTCTCTGCCCGTGCGTCTGTCTTTCTGAGCGTCTGCCTGTCTCTCTGTCTGCATGTCTATCTTTGTGTATATCTGCCTGTCTGTCTTTACCGGTGTGTCTGTCTACGAGGCTGTAGGTAGTCCTGTCTATCTGTCTGCCTGACTGTCTGTGCGCCTCTTTCTCTTTCTGTGTGTCTGTATGTCTGCAAGTCTGTGGGTCAGCGTGTCTCTCTTCATATCTTCCTATCTGTCTGTCTGTCTATCGGTTTGTCTTCCTGTTTGTCTGTCTCTATCGCACTCTCCCTTTCTGTCTCTCGCTCTCTCTCCCTCCCTCCCTCTCTCTCTCTGTCTGAGAGGCTATAGGTATTCCTGCCTATCTGTCTGTCTGCATGTTTTCCTATCTGTCTGCTTGTCTGCTCCCTCTCTCTGCCCGTGCGTCTGTCTGTCTGAGCGTCTGCCTGTCTCTCTGTCTGCATGTCAGTCTGTGTGTATATCTGTCTGTCTGTCTCTGCCGGTGTGTTTTCCTGCGAGGCTTTAGTTATTCCTGCCTATCTGTCTATCTGCCTGTCTGTGTATCTCTCTCTCTTGCTTCCTGTGTATCTGTATGTCTGCAAGTCTGTGGATCTGCGTGTCTGTCTGCCTGTTTTCCTGCTTGTCTGCCTCTCGTCTCTGTGTCTGCATGTCTGTCTGTCTGTATATCTGCCTAACTGTCTCTACCGGTGTGGCAGACTGCGAGGCTGCAGGTATTCCTGCCTATCTGTCTGCCTGACTGTCTGTGTGTCACTCTCTCTTCCTGTGTGTCTGTATGTCTGCGTGTCTGTCTGCATATATACCTATCTGTCTGTATGTCTGCCTGTTTGTCTGTCTATCTCTCTCTCTCTATCTGTCTATCTGTCTTTTTCTTTCTTCCTGTGTGTCTGTGGGTCTGCGTGTCTGTCTGCCAATCTACCTATCTGTCTGCCGGTCTGTCTGCCTGTTTGTCTGCCTGTCTGTCTCTCTCTCTGCCCGTCTGTCTGTCTGTGTTTTTCTAATTTTCCGTCAGTCTGCAGGACTTTAAGGCTGTCTTCCTGTCTGTCTCCCTGTTTGTTTGACTGCCTATCATCCTGTCAGCCTCTCTGTGTCTGTCTGCGAATATGTTGTTCTACTTATCTCTCTTTCTATTTTTCACTCTCTCTCTGTCTCGCTTCCTTCCTGTGTGTCTGTATGTCTCTGAGTCTGTGTGTCTGTATGTCTTTCTGCCTATCTACCTATCTGTCTGCTGGTCTGTCTGCCTGTTTGTCTGCCTGTCTGTCTCTCTCTCTCTGCCCGTCTGTCTGTCTGTCCGTTTTCCTAATTTTCCGTCAGTCTGGGGGTCTGTAAGGCTGTCTTTCTGTCTGTCTATTTCTACGCAAGTCTGTATCTCTGTCTGTTTGACAGCCTATCATCCGGTCAGTCTCTCTGTGTCTGTCTCAAATATGTTGTTCTACTTATCTGTATGCGAGTCAATAGGTCTCTCTCTCTCTTTCTCTCTCTATCTTACCCTCTCTCTATCTCTCTCTCTCTCTCTCTCTCTCTCTCTCTCTCTTTTTTCTCTCTCTCTATCTTACTCTCTCTATATATCCCTCTCTTTTTATGTCTATCTGTCTGAATGTCTGTCTGTATGCCTGTCTGTCTGTTTTTTTTTTCGGTCTGACAATCTGTATGCCTATCTGTCCTCCTTCTTCTGATATTCAAGTTTATATGAAACATATTTCTTATATTAAAGAAATTTCTTCACACGTGCGTGATAATGACCTATTTATTGTGTTGGGTGATTTTAATATGCCGAACATCTCTTGGTCACTTTTCACTGCCGAAAATTAGCTAGTGCCCTTAGCACAGCATGACTTTATAGATTGCATGCTTGACCTTTCGTTGTTTCAAATCAATTCAATTTCTTATCATTTGAATAGAACACTTGATTTTGTATTTGTTAACGACTACCTTATTTCTAATGTGTCTAGGTCCCCTCCTTTATCTCTTCCTGAGGATGTATATCATCCTACTTTAGAGGTTGCAATGTTCAATTGTAATCCTCTCATTTCGTGCTCATCAGCCAATAAGCCCCGCCGTTGCTTTTGCAAAGGAAATTATTCATTGCTGAATCAGCTTATTTATGCAACCGATTGGTCTTTCTTATATGACTCCGTTGACATGAATACTGCTATTAAATTTTTATATAACACCCTAAACTCCCTCTTAGATATGTGTATTCCTCAGTAAATTCCTTCGACTACCTCTTCAAAGCCACCTTGGTTTACTCCCAGATTAACGAAACTTAAAAATATAAAATCTAAATATTTTAAAAAGTTTTAAGAATCTGGTTCGTGTACTGACTTGGCAAAATATTCCATAGCCAAGTCGAACTTCTTTCTTCTGAATTCTCAATGCTATGAGAATTATCTAACTCGTTGCAAAAGGCAATTTGCCCTAAATCCAAGACAGTTTTACAATTTTGTAAACTCGAAGCGTAAATCTTCAAGTTTGCCATCTTCTTTTTCTCTCGGGATGGATAAAGCTAGCAATGACTCTGATTTTGCTAACCTATTTGCTAATTTTTTTCAATCAACTTACTCTTCAGTCTGTCCTTATAATAATTCTTACCCTTATACTATTACTTCCTCTAGTTCTAAACCTCCCCCTGTTATTTCCCATTCCTCTCTCCATTTAGCTATAAATTCTTTAAAATCTTCTTTCTCTCCTGGGCCTGACAATATCCCTAGTTGTCTACTCAAGGAGTGTAGCTCTTCCCTTGTTTATCCATTGCTAAAGCTTTTTAATCTATCCCTTGAATCTTCTATCTTTCCATCTCTTTGGAAAGAATCTTATATCATTCCTCTCCACAAGAAAGGTGGAAAGTCTGATATACTAAATTACAGGGGCTTTGCAAAACTGTCCGCTGTTCCTAAATTATTTGAAAAAATAATCACTTCGAATTTGCAGCATTTCTGCAAATCAGTTCTTTTCCCTGTTCAACATGGATTCGTAAAGAATCGGTATACTATGACCAATCTGCTTGAGTTTACTTCCTTGGTAAATGATGCTTTCCTTTCGAAAATGCAAACTGATGTCATTTACACTGACTTCAGTAAGGCGTTTGACTCCGTTCACCATGACATTTTACTTTTTAAACTTGGCCGAATAGATTTTCCTCCATCTCTTTTGCTTTGGATTGGTTCTTATTTAAGAGGTAGGACCCAAAGAGTAATGCTGAGGCTGACTACCTCTAAACAGGTTCACGTTACTTCTGGTGTTCCTCAAGGTAGTCATCTTGGACCTTTACTCTTTACTCTTTTTATAAATGATCTTCCCTCTGTTATATCCCATGCCCGTGTACTCATGTATGCGGACGACATGAAACTTATTCTATCATACACCAATTCCCTACGTTATTCTCGTCTTCAAGACGATTTGAACGCTATGCAACTTTGGTGCTCGGCCAATCAATTGCATCTGAATTGTTCAAAGTGTATGTTTATGACATTTAATCGTACTACACCTTATCTTGTCAGTTATACAATCGACAATACCCCATTGCAACGTATACTAACAGTTAAGGATCTAGGCGTTCTTTTTGATTCTAAACTCTGTTTCAATCTTCACATAGATACCATCGTTAATGAGGCAAAAAGTGTACTTGGATTCATTAAACGATGGTCTAAAGAGTTTAACGATCCTTTTGTAACGAAACTTCTGTACATCTCTCTTGTTCGCCCTATCCTTGAATACTGCTCTTGCATCTGGTCTCCGCAGTATAACAATAGCCAGGATAGTATTGAATCTGTTCAGAAGCAATTTCTGCTTTTTGCCTTACGAGGTCTAAATTGGGACCCTAATCTTCGGTTGCCATCCTATTCCAGCAGGCTGCTTCTTCTTAATCTTCCGTCGTTAACCAACCGTAGGACAATTCTCGGTGTTGTCTTTCTACATAAGTTGGTTGTTGGCGATATAGATTCTCCTTTTCTGTTGGGGCGTCTTCAATTCTCTGTTCCGGCTAGACCAACCAGAAATTACCGCCCCTTATTCCTATGGACGTGCACAACAGACTACGCTATGCACAATTCTTTTCGCGTGCTATGTAAAAATTACAATAGTTTGCATCACGTTTTCTCTACCGAACTTTCTCTACCCCTAATAAAATCGTTGCTTTCAGGATACCTTCGGGAAGTCACTGACCATTCCCAGCTATGAGCAGGGGCATGGCTAGCCCGATTTGCTGTAAATTTTTCCCCACCGGGTCGGTGATTTCCCATTACTTTCCCAATACTATCTCTTTATTCTATCTACTTAACACTCTGTATATCTAGCATACAGTTCTATACTTTATTAACAATCTTCCTCCTTTCTTTTCTCCTATTTATGGTATATTCTTAAATAATATAGCAAATTAACATTATTTTTAATTTTACGTAAGAACACTTTTTCCTTCTTACACCCTTCTTTTTATATGTAGGCTCTAATAGCGTCACTGACAAAATTAGCTGTGAAAAGGGGCACAGCTGGCCGGACTGGCAAATAAAACACCTCCACCGGTCGGTGATGCTATTTGAAATTTGTGTTCTCTATCTAGGATTTTAGCATTTAATTTTTCTCATTGTATTAATAATGTGTTGAATAATTGGAAGACACTCGTTTTGTCGACCACGTATAAATAAATAAAAAAATAAATAAATAAATGTCTGCCTGCCTGTCTCTAACGGTGTGTATGTCTGCGATGCTGTAGGTATTCCTGCCTGTGTGTGTATCTCCCTCTCCCTCTCTTCCTGTGTGTGTATCTCTACGAGCCGGTCGGTCTGCCTGTCTGGCTGCCTGTCTGTCTGTATATTTGTCTCTGTCTCTGCCCGTACGTCTGACTGTCTGCGAGTGAATTTTTCTGCCTTTCTGTCTATTTGTCTGCCTTTCTGTGTGCCTGTCTGTCTGCCCGTTTACCTGTTTACCTGGCTGTTTGTGTATCTTTCGCTCTCTTCCTATATATCTGTATGTCTGCAAGTCTGTAGATCTGCGTGTCTGCCTGCCTATTTTTCTATCTGGCTGTCGGTCGGTCTGCCTGTCTGTCTGTTATCTGTCTATCTGTCTCTGTCTCTGCCAGTACGTCTGACTGTCTGCGAGTTAATTTGTCTACCTTTCTGTCTGTCGTTATGTTTGCCTGACTGTCTATCTGCCCGTCTGCCTGTCTCAATGTCGGCATGTCTGTCTGTCTGTAGGTATTCTTGCCTATCTGTCTACCTGCCTGTCTGTGTATCTCTCTCTCTCTCTCTTCCTGTGTGTCTGTATGTCGCAAGTCTGTGGATCTGCGTGTCTGTCTGCCTGTTTTCCTATTTTTCTGTATATCTGCCTGTCTGTCTCTACCGGTGTGTCTGTCTGCGAGGCTGTAGGTATTCCTGTCTATCTGTCTGCCTGACTGTCTGTGTACCTCTCTCTCTTCCTGAGTGTCTGTATGTCTGCAAGTCTGTGGGTCAGCGTGTCTGTCTTCCTGTTTTCCTATCTGTCTGTCTGTCTGCCGTTCGGTCTGCCTGTCTGCCTTTCTCTCGTTTTGTCTGACTGCCACAGACCTGTCTGCCTTTATGTTTGTCTATCTGTATGCCTGTCTGTCTGTCTGCCCGTCAGCCTTTTTCTCTATCTACGTATCTGTCTGTAAGTCTGAATGTCGGTCTGTCTGTCCCTTTTCCAGTCTGACTATCTGTATGCCTGCCATTCTGTCTCTGCTGGTGTGTCTGTCTGCGTGGCTGTAGGTATTCCTGCCTATCTGTCTGTCGGTCTGTCTGTCTGAATTTCTTTTCCTGCGTGTCAATATGTCTGCCTTTCTGTCTGTGGGTCTGCGTGCCATTCTGCCGGTTTTCCCATCAGTCTGTCTGTCTGCCGGTCTGTCTCTGCCGGTGTGTTGGTCTGCGAGGCTGTAAGTATTCTTGCCTATCTGTCGGCCTGCCTGTCTCTGTATCTCTCTCTCTTCTTATGTGTCTCTATGTCTGCGAGTCTGTCTCTCTGTCTCTGCCCGTGCGTCTGATTGTCTACGAGCCTACTGGTCTGCCTTTCTGTTTGTCTATCTCTGTGCCTGTCTGTTTTTCTGCCCGTTTGCTTGTCTCTCTGTCTACATATCTGTTTGTTTGAAGTCAGCCTGTCTGTCTCTGTCGGTGTGTCTTTCTTCGAGCCTGTAGGAATTCCTGCCTAACTCTACGCCTGCCTGTCTGTTTATCTCTCTCTCTCTCTCTTCCTGTGTGTCTCTATGTCTGCGAGCTTGTTGGTCTGTGTGACCGTCTGCTTATCTTTCAATCTGTCTGTCTACCTGCTGGTCTGTCTGTCTGCCTTCCTGCTTGTCTATCAGTGTGCATGTCTGTCTGCGTGCCCGTCTGCAGACAGAGAGCCAGGCAGACGTACAGAAAGACAGACATGCGTAGAGATAGACAGACAGGAAGGCAGACTAACAGATCCGCAGACTGACGGAAAATTAGAAGAAAAAAACAGACAGACGGGCAGAGAGAGAGAGAGAGACAGACAGGCAGACAGTCAGACAGGCACACAGGTAGACCTTCAGAATAGCAAAAAAAAGACACACAGGAAGAGAGAGAGATACACAGACAGTCAGGCAGACAGATAGAAAGGAATACCTAGAGCTTCGCAGACAAACGAACCAGCTGATTCAGACAGGCAGATATACAGAAAGACAGACATGCAGACAGAGAGACAGGCAGACGGGCAGAAAGTAAGACAGAAAGGCAGACAAACAGGCAGACAGACCGGCAGACAGATAGACAGATAGGGAAATAGGCTGACGGTCACACAGACCCATAGACTCGCAGACATACAGACACACAGGAAGTGAGAGTGATATACAGACAGTCAGGCAGACAGGTAGATTGGAATACCTAGCTTCGCAAACAGACACAACGACAGAGACATACAGGCAGATATACAGAAATACAGACATACTTACAGAAGACAGACAGGCAGACATACATACTTAAAGACATACATACATAAAGACAGGAAGACAGGCAAGCAGACACACAGGAATACAGATAGTCAGGCTGAAAAAGAGACCGACAGACAGGCATACAGACAGAGATTAAGACAGGCAGACATACAGAGAGAGTGAGAGAGGGAGAGAGACAAACAGACAAGTAGGCTGACTCACATACTCGAAAACAGACATACACAGATAGACAGACGCACAGGCAGAGAGAGAAATACAGGCACGCAGACAGAGAGGTAAACAGACCAGCAGACAGACGGACAGAAATGAAGACAGACATGCAGACCCACAGACAGGCAGAAACACAGGCAGAGAGTGGGAGAGAGATAGACAGACAAGAGACAGGCAGCTACACAAAAAGACAGACAGGCATACAAAATCGCAGACAGACAGACATACTGGCAGAGAGAGAGAAAGGCAGGCAGATAGACAGACAGGCAGACCTACAGACTCGCAGACCGTAAGACACACAAGCAGAGAGAGAATGACAGTCAGCACACAGACAGACCGCCATACAGACAGGAAGACAGGCAGACAGACAGACAGGAAAAAAAGCAGAAAGACAGACAAGTAGACAGACAGATAGACAGGAATACCTACAGCTTCGCAGACAGACACACACAGAGACAGACAGACAGATATACAGAAGGACAGACATGCAGACAGAGAGACTGGCAGACGGACATACAGACAGACAGACAGACAGAAAGGCATACAGCTAGTCAGACTCAAAAAGAGATAGACAGACAGGCATACAGACAGAAATTCAGACAGGCAGACTTACAGAGAGAGAAAAAAGAGAGAGAGAGAGAGGGAGAGAGGCACACAGAGGGTAGGCTGATTCACAGACTCGACAACAGACAGACATACAGGTAGAAAGAGAGACAGACAGACAGCAGAAAGAGGGACATACATGCAGACAGACAGATAGTCAGACAGACAGGCAGAAAGAGAGAGAGGTTATACACGCAGACCCACAGACTCGCAGACATAGAGACACACAGGAAGGGAGAAAGAGATACACCGACAGGTAGACAGACAGATAGGCAGGAATACCATCTGCCTCGCAAAAAGTCTCACCGGTAAAGACAGACAGGCAGACTTACAGACAGACAGATATGCAGACAGGCTAACGGGCAGAGAGACATAAATGCGTAGAGATAGACAGACAGAAAGACAGACTTATAGACCCGCAGACTGACGTTAAATTAGGAAAACAGTCAGACGGGCAGAGAGAGAGAGAGAGAGAGAGAGAGAGAGAGCGAGACAGAGAGAAAGACAGACAGAGAGAGGGAAAGACAGAGATAGAGAAAAAGGGAAAGAGACCATTAGACTCGCAGACAGATAAGAAAAACCACATATTCGCAGACAGACAGATAATAGGCAGTCCGACAGACAGGCAAAGAGACAGACAGAAATACCTTCAGACACACAGTAAGAAAGAGAGAGATACACAGACAGACAGATGGGCAGGAATACCTACAGCCTCGTAGACAGACTCACAGGCAGAGGCAAACAGGCAGACTAACAGACAGGCAGATATACAGATAGATAGGCATACAGATAGTCAGACAGAAAAAGAGACAGATAGACAATCAGACAGAGCGACATAGAGAGAGAGAAAGACAGACAGAGAGAGAGAGAGAGAGAGAGACAGAGAGAGAGAGACAGAGAGAGAGAGAGACAGAGAGAGAGAGAGAGAGAGAGAGAGAGAGAGAGAGAGGCACAGAGAGAGAGACAGAGAGAGAGAGAGAGAGAGAGAGAGAGAGAGAGAGAGAGAGAGAGAGACAGAGAAAAAGAGAGACAGAGAGAGGGAAAGACAGAGAATGAGAGAAAGGGAAAGAGACCTATAGACTCGCACGCAGATAAGAAGCAGCACATATTCGTAGACAGGCAGATAATAGGCACACCGACAGACAGACAGGAATACCTACAGACACACAGGAAGAAAGAGAGAGATACACAGACAGACAGGCAGACAGATTGGCAGGAATACCTGTAGCCCCGCAAGGAGACTCATCGGCACAGACAGACAGGCTGATATACAGGCAGACAGTCATGCAGACAGAGAGACAGGCAGACTGACAGACAGGCACACAGATAGACAGACAGAGGGGCAGATCAAAAGACTCGCAGACAGTCAGACGCAAGGGCAGAGAGAGAGAGAGAGAGGCAGACAAGCAGACCCACAGACAGACAGATACACAGGTGGAGAGAGATACACAGACAGACAGGCAGCCAGATAGGCTGGTATACCTACAGCCTCGCAGACAGACACACCGGCAGAGACGGACAGCTAGACCTTCAGACAGACAGCTATGTAGACAGAAAAACAGACAGAAAAGCAGGCAGACAGACAGACTGACAGATAGAAATATAGGCAGACGGTCGCACAAACCCACAGACTCGAAGTCATACAGACACACAGGAAAGAGAGAGAAATACACAGATAGACAGGCAGAAAGATAGGCAGGAATACCTTCAGCCATGCAGACAGACACACCGGCAGAGACAGACGGGCTGATATACAGATAGACAGACATGCAGATAGAGAGACAGGCAGACGGGCTGATTGACAGACAGGCACACAGAAAGGCAGACCCTATTGGTCTGACAGTCAGACGCACAGGCAGAGAGAGAGACAGACAAGCAGACAGACAAGCAGACAGACAGGCAGACAGACCGGCAGGCAGACAGACAGACCAGACCCACAGACAAACAGACACACAGGGAGAGAGAGAGATACACAGACATAGGCAGACAGATAGACAGGAAGACCTACAGCATCGCAGACAGACACACCGCCAGAGACGGACAGCTAGACTTACAGACAGACAGATATGTAGACAGAGAGACAGGCAGTCGGGCAGACAGATAGACAGACAGAAAAGCAGGCAGACAGACCGACAGACAGACAGACAGATAGGAAGACAGGTTGACGGTCGCACAGACCCACAGACTCGCAGTCATACAGACACACAGGAAATGAGAGAGATACACAGGGAGTCCGGCAGACAGATAGACAGGAATACCTACAGCCTCGTAGACAAAGGCACCGGCAGAGCAGAACAGGCTAATATACAGACAGACAGACAGGTAGACAGAGAGACAGGCACACAGATAGACAGACAGAAAGGCAGACCAATAGACTCGCAGACAGTCAGACGCTCGGGCAGAGAGAGAGAGGCAGACAAGCAGACAGACAGGCAGAACGCCGGCAGACAGACAGACAGAAGGGAAAACAGGCAGACAGACAAGCAGACTCAAAAGCAAACAGACACACAGAACGAGAGAAAATGAGATACTCAAATAGACAGGCAAACAGATAGGCAGGAATACCTACAGCCTCGCAGACAGACACTTTGGAAGAGACAGACAGGGACAGACACACAGACATGCAGACAGAGAGACAGGCAGACGGGCAGACAGACAGACAGGCATACAAATATACAGACAATCAGGCAGACCAATAGACTCGCAGACAGTCAGGCGCAGGGGCTAAGAGAGAGAGGTAGACAAGCAGACAGGCAGACCGACCGATAGTCAGACTGAAAAAGAGACAGATAGACAATCAGACAGAGCGACATACAGAGAGAGAAAGACAGACAGAGAGAGAGAGAGAGAGACAGAGAGAGAGAGACAGAGAGAGAGAGAGACAGAGAGAGAGAGAGAGAGAGAGAGAGAGAGAGAGAGAGAGACACAGAGAGAGAGACAGAGAGAGAGAGAGAGCGAGAGAGAGAGAGAGAGAGAGAAAAGGAGAGTGAGAGGGAGAGAGAGACAGAGAAAAAGAGAGACAGAGAGAGGGAAAGACAGAGAATGAGAGAAAGGGAAAGAGACCTATAGACTCGCACGCAGATAAGAAGCAGCACATATTCGTAGACAGGCAGATAATAGGCACACCGACAGACAGACAGGAATACCTACAGACACACAGGAAGAAAGAGAGAGATACACAGACAGACAGGCAGGCAGACAGATTGGCAGGAATACCTATAGTCCCGCAAGGAGACTCATCGGCAGAGACAGACAGGCTGATATACAGGCAGACAGTCATGCAGACAGAGAGACAGGCAGACTGACAGACAGGCACACAGATAGACAGACAGAGGGGCAGACCAAAAGACTCGCAGACAATCAGACGCAAGGGCAGAGAGAGAAAGAGAGAGGCAGACAAGCAGACCCACAGACAAACAGATACACTGGAGGAGAGAGATACACAGACAGACAGGCAGCCGGATAGGCTGGTATACCTACAGCCTCGCAGACAGACACACCGGCAGAGACGGACAGCTAGACCTTCAGACAGACAGCTATGTAGACAGAAAAACAGACAGAAAAGCAGGCAGACAGACAGACTGACAGATAGAAATATAGGCAGACGGTCGCACAAACCCACAGACTCGAAGTCATACAGACACACAGGAAAAGAGAGAAATACACAGATAGACAGGCAGAAAGATAGGCAGGAATACCTTCAGCCATGCAGACAGACACACCGGCAGAGACAGACGGGCTGATATACAGATAGACAGACATGCAGATAGAGAGACAGGCAGACGGGCTGATTGACAGACAGGCACACAGAAAGGCAGACCCTATTGGTCTGACAGTCAGACGCACGGGCAGAGAGAGAGACAGACAAGCAGACAGACAAGCAGACAGACAGGCAGACCGACCGGCAGGCAGACAGACAACCAGACCCACAGACAAATAGACATACAGGGAGAGAAGAATACACAGACAGACAGATAGGGAGGAAGACCTACAGCATCGCAGACAGACACACCGCCAGAGACGGACAGCTAGACTTACAGACGGACAGATATGTAGACAGAGAGACAGGCAGTCGGGCATACAGATAGACAGACAGAAAAGCAGGCAGACAGACCGACAGACAGACTGACAGATAGGAAGATAGGTTGACGGTCGCACAGACCCACAGACTCGCAGTCATACAGACACTCAGGAAATGAGAGAGATACACAGGGAGTCCGGCAGACAGATAGACAGAAATAGCTACAGCATCGTAGACAAAGGCACCGGCAGAGGAGAACAGGCTAATATACAGACAGACAGACAGGTAGACAGAGAGACAGGCACACAGATAGACACACAGAAAGGCAGACCAATAGACTCGCAGACAGTCAGACGCTCGGGCAGCGAGAGAGAGGCAGACAAGCAGACAGACAGGCAGAACGCCGGCAGACAGACAGACAGAAGGGAAAACAGGCAGACAGACAAGCAGACTCAAAAGCAAACAGACACACAGAACGAGAGAAAATGAGATACACAAATAGACAGGTAAACAGATGGGCAGGAATACCTACAGCCTCGCAGACAGACACTTTGGAAGAGACAGACAGGGTGATCTACACACAGACATGCAGACAGAGAGACAGGCAGACGGGCAGACAGACAGACAGGCATACAAATAGACAGAAAATCAGGCCGACCAAAAGACTCGCAGACAGTCAGGCGCAGGGGCTAAGAGAGAGAGGTAGACAAGCAGACAGGCAGACCGACCGGCAGACAGACAGATAGAAAGATAGCAGACGGTCACACAGACCCACAGACTCGCAGTCATACAGACACACAGGAAAAGAGAGAGATACACAGGGAGTCCGGCAGACAGATGGGCAGGAATACCTTCAGCCTCGCAGACAGACACATCGGCAGAGACAGACATGCTGATATACAGACAGACATGCAGACAGAGAGACAGGCAGACGGACAGAGAGACAGACAGGCTCACAGATAGACAGAGAGAAAGGCAGACCAACAGACTCGCAGACAGTCAGACGCCCGGCCAGAGGGAGAGAGGCAGACAAGCAGACAGACAGGCAGACTGACCGGCAGACAGACAGACAGATACAAAGATAGGCAGACGGTCACACGGACCCACAGACTCGCAGACATCCAGACAAACAGGTAGAGAGAGAGAGAAACACAAACAGTCAGGCAGACAGATAGACAGGAATACCTACAGCCTCTCAGACGGATACACCGGCAGAAGCAGACAGGCTGATCTACACACAGACAGACATGCAGACAGAGAGACAGGCAGACAGGCACATAGATAGACAGACAGAAGGCAGTCCAATAGACTCGCAGACAGTCAGACGCATGGGCAGAAGAGAGAGAGAGAGAGAGAGGCAGGCAGGCAGACAGACAGGCAGACCGACCGACAGGCAATCAAAGAGATAGGAAAACGGGCAGTCAGACAAGCAGACCCACAGACAAACAGATACACAGGAAGAGAGAGATACACAGACAGACAGGCAGCCGGATAGGCTGGAATACCTACAGCCTCGCAGACAGACACACCGGCATAGACGGACAGCTAGACCTTCAGACAGACAGATATGTAGACAGAGAGACAGACAGAAAAGCAGGCAGACAGACCGACAGACAGACTGACAAATAGGAATATAGGCAGACGGTCGCACAGACCCACAGACTCGCAGTCATACAGACACACAGGAAAAGAGAGAAATACACAGGGAGTCCGGCAGACAGATAGGCAGGAATACCTTCAGCCTCGCAGACAGACACATCAGCAGAGACAGACAGGCTGATATACAGACAGACAGACATGCAGACAGAGAGACAGGCAGACGAGCAGAGAGACAGACAGGCGCACAGATAGACAGACAGAAAGGCAGACCAACAGACTCGAAGACAGTCAGACGCATGGGCAGAGGGAGAGAGGCAGACAAGCAGACAGACAGGCAGACTCACCGGCAATCAGACAGACAGATACAAAGATAGGCAGACGGTCACACGGACCCACAGACTCGCAGACATACAGACAAAAAGGTAGAGAGAGAGAGAAACACAAACAGTCAGGCAGACAGATAGACAGGAATACCTACAGCCTCTCAGACGGATACTCCGGCAGAGGCAGACAGGCTGATCTACACACAGACAGACATGCAGACAGAGAGACAGGCACATAGATAGACAGACAGAAAGGCAGTCCAATAGACTCGCAGACAGTCAGACGCATAGGCAGAGACGCAGACAGGCAGACAGACAGGCAGACCGACCGGCAGGCAATCAAAGAGATAGGAAAACGGGCAGTCAGGAGGAGAGAGATACACAGACAGACAGGCAGCCGGATAGGCTGGAATACCTACAGCCTCGCAGACAGACACACCGGCAGAGACGGACAGCTAGACCTTCAGACAGACAGACATGTAGACAGAGAGACAGACAGAAAAGCAGGCAGACAGACAGACTGACAGATAGGAATATAGGCAGACGGTCGCACAAACCCACAGACTCGAAGTCATACAGACACACAGGAAAAGAGAGAAATACACAGGGAGTCCGGCAGACAGATAGGCAGGAATACCTTCAGCCTCGCAGACAGACACATCGGCAGAGACAGACAGGCTGATATACAGACAGACAGACATGCAGACAAAGAGACAGGCAGACGGACAGAGAGACAGACAGGCTCACAGAGAGACAGACAGAAAGGCAGACCAACAGACTCGCAGACAGTCAGACGCACGGGCAGAGGGGGAGAGGCAGACAAGCAGACAGAAATGCAGACTGACCGGCAGACAGACAGACAGATAGAAAGATAGGCAGACGGTCACACGGACTCACAGACTCGCAGACATACAGACACACAGGTAGAGAGACAGAAACACAAACAGTCAGGCAGACAGATAGACAGGAATACCTACAGCCTCTCAGACGGATACACCGGCAGAAGCAGACAGGCTGATCTACACACAGACAGACATGCAGACAGAGAGACAGGCAGACAGGCACATAGATAGACAGACAGAAAGGCAGTCCAATAGACTCGCAGACATTCAGACGCATGGGCAGAGAGAGAGAGAGAGAGAGAGGCAGGCAGGCAGATAGACAGGCAGACCGACCGATAGGCAATCAAAGAGATAGGAAAACGGGCAGTCAGACAAGCAGACCCACAAACAAACAGATACACAGGAAGAGAGAGATACACAGACAGACAGGCAGCCGGATAGGCTGGAATACCTACAGCCTCGCAGACAGACACACCGGCAGAGACGGACAGCTAGACCTTCAGACAGACAGCTATGTAGACAGAGAGACAGACAGAAAAGCAGGCAGACAGACAGACTGACAGATAGAAATATAGGCAGACGGTCGCACAAACCCACAGACTCGAAGTCATACAGACACACAGGAAAAGAGAGAAATACACAGGGAGTCCGGCAGACAGATAGGCTGGAATACCTACAGCCTCGCAGACAGACACACCGGCATAGACGGACAGCTAGACCTTCAGACAGACAGATATGTAGACAGAGTGACAGACAGAAAAGCAGGCAGACAGACCGACAGACAGACTGACAAATAGGAATATAGGCAGACGGTCGCACAGACCCACAGACTCGCAGTCATACAGACACACAGGAAAAGAGAGAAATACACAGGGAGTCCGGCAGACAGATAGGCAGGAATACCTTCAGCCTCGCAGACAGACACATCGGCAGAGACAGACAGGCTGATATACAGACAGACAGACATGCAGACAGAGAGACAGGCAGACGGGCAGAGAGACAGACAGGCGCACAGATAGACAGACAGTAAGGCAGACCAACAGACTCGCAGACAGTCAGACGCACGGGCAGAGGGAGAGAGGCAGACAAGCAGACAGACAGGCAGACTGACAGGCAGACCGACCGGCAGGCAATCAAAGAGATAGGAAAACGGGCAGTCAGACAAGCAGACTCACAGACAAACAGATACACAGGAAGAGAGAGATACACAGACAGACAGGCAGCCGGATAGGCTGAAATACATACAGCCTCGCAGACAGACACACCGGCAGAGACGGACAGCTAGACCTTATGACAGACAGATATGTGGACAGAGAGACAGACAGAAATGCAGGCAGACAGACCGACAGACCGACAGACAGACAGACAGATAAGAAGATAGGCAGACGATCGCACAGACCCACAGACTCGCAGTCATACAGACACACAGGAAAAGAGAGAGATACACAGGGAGTCCGGCAGACAGATAAGCAGGAATACCTTCAGCCTCACGGACAGACACATCGGCAGAGACAGACAGACTCATATACAGACAGACAGACATGCAGACAGAGAGACAGGCAGACGGGCAGAGAGACAGACAGGCGCACAGATAGACAGACAGAAAGGCAGACCAACAGACTCGCAGACAGTCAGAGGGACGGGCAGAGGAAGAGAGGCAGACAAGCAGACAGACAGGCAGACTGACCGGCAGACAGACAAACAGATACAAAGATAGACAGACGGTCACACGGACTCACAGACTCGCAGACATACAGACACACAGGTAGAGAGAGACAGAAACACAAACAGTCAGGCAGACAGATAGACAGGAATACCTTAGCCTTTCAGACGGACACACCGGCAGAGACAGACAGGCTGATCTACACACAGACAGACATGCAGACAGAGAGACAGGCAGACAGGCACAAAGATAGACAGACAGAAAGGCAGTCCAATAGACTCGCAGACAGTCAGACGCATGGGCAGAGAGAGAGAGAGAGAGAGGCAGACAGGCAGACAGACAGGCAGACCGACCGGCAGGCAATCAAAGAGATAGGAAAACGGGCAGTCAGACAAGCAGACCCGTAGACAAACAGATACACAGGAAGAGAGAGATACACAGACAGACAGGCAGCCGGATAGGCTGGAATACCTACAGCCTCGCAGACAGACACACCGGCAGAGACGGACAGCTAGACCTTCAGACAGACAGATATATAGACAGAGAGACAGACAGAAATGCAGGCAGACAGACCGACAGACAGACTGAGAGATAGAAAGATAGGCAGACGATCGTACAGACCCACAGACTCGCAGTCATACAGACACACAAGAAAAGAGAGAAATACACAGGGAGTCCGGCAGACAGATAGGCAGGAATACCTTCAGCCTCGCGGACAGACACATCGGCAGAGACAGACAGGCTGATATACAGACAGACAGGCTGATATACAGACAGACAGACATGCACACAGAGAGAGAGGCAGACGGGCAGAGAGACAGACAGGCACACAGATAGGCAGATAGAAAGGCAGACCAACAGACTTACAGACAGTCAGACGCACGGGCAGAGGGAGAGAGGCAGACAAGCAGACAGAAAGGCAGACTGACCGGCAGACAGACAGACAGATAGAAAGATAGGCAGACGGTCACACGGACTCACAGACTCGCAGACATACAGACACACAGGTAGAGAGAGACAGAAACACAAACAGTCAGGCAGACAGATAGACAGGAATACCTACAGCCTCTCAGACGGACACACCGGCAGAGACAGACAGGCTGATCTACACACAGACAGACATGCAGACAGAGAGACAGGCAGACAGGCACATAGATAGACAGACAGAAATGCAGTCCAATAGACTCGCAGACAGTCAGACGCATGGGCGAGAGAGAGAGAGAGAGGCAGACAGGCAGACAGACAGGCAGACCGACCGGCAGGCAATCAAAGAGATAGGAAAACGGGCAGTCAGACAAGCAGACCCACAGACAAACAGATACACAGGAAGAGAGAGATACACAGACAGACAGGCAGCTGGATAGGCTGGAATACCTACAGCCTCGCAGACAGACACACCGGCAGAGACGGCCAGCTAGACTTACAGACAGACAGATATGTAGACAGAGAGACAAGCAGACGGGCAGACAGATAGACAGACAGGTACACAGATAGACAGACAGAAAAGCAGGCAGACAGACCAACAGACAGACTGACAGATAGGAAGATGGGCAGACGGTCGCACAGACCCACAGACTCGCAGATATACAGACACACAGGAAAAGAGAGAGATTCACAGGCACTCCGGCTGACAGATAGTATGGAAAACCTACAGCATCGCAGACAGAAGCACCGGCAGAGACAGACAGGCTGGTATACAGACAGACAGACATGCAGACAGAGAGACAGGCACACAGATAGACAGACAGAAAAGCAGACCAATAGACTCGCAGACAGTCAGACGCACGGGCAGAGAGAGACAGGCAGACAAGCAGACAGACAGGCAGACCGACCGGCAGACAGACAGACAGAGAGGAAAACAAGCAGACAGACACGCAGACCCACAGACCCACAGACATACAGACACACAGGTAGAGAGAGAGTACACAGACAGTCAGGCAGACAGATGGACAGGAATCCCTACAGCCTCTCAGACAGACACACCGGCAGAGACAGACAGGCTGATCTACAGACAGAAAGACATGCAGACAGAAAGACAGGCAGACGGGCAGACAGACAGACAGGCACACAGAAAGACAGACAGAAAGGCAGACCAATAGACTCGCAGACAGTCAGACGCACGGGCAGAGAGAGAGAGGCAGATAATTAGACACACAGGCAGACCGACAGACCGGCAGGCAGACAGACAGATATAAAGATAGGCAGACGGTCACACGGACCCACAGACTCGCAGACATACAGACACACAGATAGAGAGAGAGATACACAGACAGTCAGGCAGACAGATAGACAGGAATACCTACAGCCTTTAAGACAGACACACCGGCGGAGACAGACAGGCTGATCTACAGACAGAAAGACATGCAGACAGAGAGACAGGCAGACAGACAGACAGAAAGGCACACAGATAGACCGACAGAAAGGCAGACCAATAGACTCGCAGACAGTCAGACGCACGGGCAGAGGGAGAGAGGCAGACAAGCAGACAGACAGGCAGACTGACCGGCAAACAGACAGACAGATAGGAAAACAGGCAGACAGACACGCAGACCCACAGAATCGCGGACGTACACACTCACAGGTAGAGAGAGATACACAGACAGTCAGGCAGACAGATGGACAGGAATCCCTACAGCCTCTCAGACAGACACACCGGCAGAGACAGACAGGCTGATCTACAGACAGACAGACATGCAGACAGGCAGGCAGACAGACAGGCAGACAGACAGGCACACAGATATACAGACAGAAAGGCAGACCAGACCAAGGCAGACCAATAGACTCGCAGACAGTCAGACAAATGGGCAGAGAGACAGACAGGCAGACAGACAGGCAGACCGACCGGCAGGTAGACAGACAGATAGGAAAACATGTAGACAGACACGCAGACCCCTAGACTCGCAGACATACAGAAAAAGGGAGAGATACACCGGGAGACCAGCAGGCAGATTGAAAGGAATACCTACAGCATCGCAGGCAGACGCACCGTCAAAGACAGACAGGCTGATATACAAACGGACAGATATGCAGACAGAGAGACAGGCACACAGATAGACAGACAGAAAGGCAGACCAATGGACTCGCAGACAGTCAGACGCACGGGCAGAGAGGGTGGCAGAAAGCAGACATACCGGCAGACCGACCGGCAGACAGACAGACAGATAGGAAAACAGGCAGACAGACACGCAGACCCACCGACAAACAGACACACAGGAAGAGAGAGATACACAGATAGACAGGCAGACAGATAGGCAGAAATACCTACAGCCTCGCAGACAGACACACCGGCAGAGACAGACAGGCTGATGTACAGACAGACAGACATGCAGACAGAGAGACAGGCAGACGGGCAGACAGACAGACAGGCACACAGATAGACAGACAGAAAGGCAGACCAATAGACTCGCAGACAGTCAGACGCACGGGTAGAGAGAGAGAGAGAGGCAGACAAGCAGACAGACAGACAGACATATAGGAAAACAGGCAGAGAAGCACGCAGACCCACAGACTCGCAGTCATACAGACACAGAGGAAGAGAGAGAGATACACAGACAGACAGGCAGACAAATACACAGACAGAAAGGCAGGCCAATAGACTCGCAGACAGTCAGACGCACGGGCAGAGAGAGAGAGAGAGGCAGACAAGCAGAAAGGCATGCAGACCGACCGGCAGACAGACAGGCAGGTAGAAAAATAGCAGGCGGTCACACAGACCAGCAGACTCGCAGACATACAGACACACAGGAAAAGAGAGATACACAGAGAGTCCGGCAGACAGATAGACAGGAATACATACTGCATCGCAGACAGACGCACCGGCAGACACAGACAGGCTCATATACAGACAGAGAGACATGCAGACAGAGAGACCGGCACAAAGATAGACATTCAGAAGGGCAGATCAATAGACTTGCAGACAGTCAGACGCACGGACAACGAGAGAGAGAGAGGCAGACAAGCAAACAGACGGCAGATCGAACGCCAGACAGACAGACAGATAGGAAAACAGGCAGACAGACACGAAGACTCACGACAAACAGATTCATAGGAAGAGGAAAAGAGATACACGGAGAGACAGGCAGACAGATAGGCAGGAAAACCTACAGCTTCGCAGACAGACAGATCGGCAGAGACAGACAGGCTGATTTACAGACAGACAGACAGACAGGCACACTGATAGACAGACAGAATTGCAGACCAATAGACTCACAGACAAACAGACACACAGAAAGAGAGAGAGAGATACACAGACAGACATGCAGACAGGCAGGAATACCTACAGCCTCGCAGACAGACACACCGGCAGAGACAGACATGTAGACTTATAAACAGACAGACATGCAGACAAAGAGACAGGCAGAGGGGAAGACAGAAAGACAGGCACAAAGATAGACAGACAGAAATGCAGACCAATAGACTCGCAGACAGTCAGACGCACGGGCAGAGAGAGTGAGGCAGACAGACAGGCAGACTGACCGGCGGACGGATAGACAGACAGATAGGAAAACAGGCAGGCAGACACGCAGACCCACAGACTCGCAGACATACAGAAACGCAGGAAGAGAGAGAGAGAGAGAGAGACACACAGATAGGCAGGCAGACAGATTGGCAGGAATACCTATAGCCCCGCAGACAGACACACCGGCGGAGACAGACAGGCTGATATACAGACAGACAGACATGCAGACAGAGAGACAGGAAGACGGGCAGACAGACAGACAGGCACACAAATAGACAGACTGAAAGGCAGACCACAGAATGAGAAAGAGAGATACACAAACAGACATGCAGACTGGCAGGAATACCTACAACCTCGCAGACAGACACACCGGCAGAGACAGACAGGTAGACTTACAGACAGACAGCTATGTAGACAGAGAGACTGGCAGACGGGCAGACAGACAGACAGGCACACAGATAGACAGACAGAAAGGCAGACAGACAGACCAGCAGACATACTGACAGATAGGAAGATAGGCAGACGGTCACAAAGACCCACAGACTCGCATACATACAGACACACAGGATGAGAGAGAGATGCACAGACAGTCAGGCAGACAGGCACACAAATAGACAGACTGAAAGGCAGACCACAGAATGAGAAAGAAAGATACACAAAGAGACATGCAGACTGGCAGGAATACCTACAGCCTCGCAGACAGACACACCGGCAGAGACAGACAGGTTGACTTACAGACAGACAGCTATGTAGACAGAGAGACCGACAGACGGGCTGACAGACAGACAGGCACACAGATAGACAGACAGAAAGGCAGACCAACAGACTCGCAGACAGGCAGACGCACGGGCAGAGAATGAGAGGCAGACAAGCAGACAGACCGACCGGCAGACAGACAGACAGATAGGAAGAAAGGCAGCCGGTCACACAGACCCACAGACTCGCAGACATACAGACCCACAGGAAGAGAGAGAGATACACAGACAGTCATGCAGAGAGATAGACAGGAATACCTACAGCCTCGCAGACAGACATACCGGCAGAGACAGATCGGCTGATATACAGACAGACCGACATGCAGACAGAGAGTCAGGCAGACG
Organism: Drosophila borealis; assembly: GCA_035045885.1. NCBI lineage: Eukaryota > Metazoa > Arthropoda > Insecta > Diptera > Drosophilidae > Drosophila > Drosophila borealis. Next base: position 201,804 of record JAWNOR010000102.1, read on the forward strand.
GGCAGACAGACAGACAGGCACACAGATAGACAGACATAAAGGCAGACCTATAGATTCGCAGACAGTCAGACGCACGAGCAGAGAGAGAGAGAGAGGCAGATAGGCAGTCAGACAGGCAGACTGACCGACAGGCAGACAGACAGGAAAACGGGCACGCAGACCCACAGACTGGCAGACATACAGACACACAGGAAGAGAGGAGAGATACACAGTCAGTCAGGAAGAGAGATAGACGGGAATACCAACAGCCTCGCAGAAAGACGCACCGGCAGAGACAGACAGGCTGATATACAAACAGACTTTCATGCGGACAGAGAGACAGGCAGACGGGCAGAGAGACAGACAGGCTCACAGATAGACAGACAGAAAGGCAGACCAACAGACTCGCAGACAGTCAGACGCACGGTCAGAGGGAGAGACACAGACAAGCAGACAGACAGGCAGACTGACCGGCAGACAGACAGACAGATACAAAGATAGGCAGACGGTCACACGGACCCACAGACTCGCAGACATACAGACAAACAGGTAGAGGCAGACAGGCAGATATACAGACAGACAGACATGCAGACAAGGAGAGAGGCAGACATGCAGACAGACAGACAGGCACACAGATGGGCAGACAGAAAGAGAGAGAGTTCTCAGTTGAGAGTGATTGACGTGTTTTACTTGTGCTCCAAGATTTATATATATATATTTGCGCTTAAATCCTGCTTTTTATTTCCAAATTTTGCATTTTTTGTGCTTTATTTTAAAAGCTTTTATAACTTGTGCAAAGTTTTATCTGTTGTGCAGCGTAAGTTTGTTAACTATTGCATTTATTAAACACGGTCAGTTCCGTATTGTTGTTATTGCCTGTTTTGATTGTTTTGCTTGGGTGCTCCCCTGTGCAAACACTTGTTTGTGCGTGTGTTCGCTGCTGCAAATTTCTTCTTGTGCATCGCGCTCTCGCAAATTTTTGCTGTTGCTTTTCGCTCCAAACAATTTGTTTGTGTACGAATAGTTATTTTTTGAGCGTTTACTTGCTCTATTCTTGTGCTCCGTGTTTCGTTTTGCTCTGCGCTCTCGCAACTTTTGTTTATTCTTTTAACGCTGGTAATAATTATGTCGTGCTGTAAGAAACCTTGCACGTTCAAGCAGGCTGATGATTCTGCATTGCCGCAATTTGTTAATTGCTGGCTGTGTGAGAATATAATGCATGCTAAATGTGCAGGTCTCACTGGGCGTGATTGCGACAAGATCGCTGCAATTGCCAAGAAGGAATGCGGCGGCTTGCGTTGGTCGTGCCCAGAATGCATCGACAAGCAAATTGATTTCTCCAGAATGTATAAGTCTGTGAGAAATCAATTCTTAAAACTAAATAACGTGGCTAAGCAGCTCTCGAGTAGTTTTGATTCGAGTTGTGAGTTGCTTAGCAAATATAAATTCGAGTCTCCAACCAATCGCCGGTTGGAGCCTCAATTTTTGCAGTTGCCCTCTCCGTCTGTCCAGACACCTTTGCCTCTGTTGTCCCTGCCGAGCAACTTGGATTCATCTCCAATGTTGTCATTATCGCCTTCTCCGAGCGACTGCCCAAATATTACCCCAGTTTTATCCCCTGTAATAGTCCCATTAGACCCCGTACCTGAACCTGTCCCAGTTAGCCAAACTGCCTCAGCCTCCTCAGCTCCTGGCCGCAAAGGTAGACCTGCGCGCAATCTTGCCCAGATTTTTAAAAACAATCATGGTGCCTCCTTGGCTCCACCAAATCCTGTTCTCCCTCCAGTCCCATCAGCTCCTACGTTAACTGTGGTTGCCCCTCGTAGGCAAGCTTTTGTGTCTCGACTTTCGTCTGACACCACCTCTGAGTCATTGGCAGCCTATATTGCTAGCAAATCTTCTGTAAGCGTGTCAATTACCAAATTTAATTTCTCCACTCATGAAATATCATCATTCAAAATAAATGTTTCACATGATATGTTCCCAATCATTTGTGATCCCAAATTTTGGCCTCCACATAAGATTGTCCACGAGTTCAAGCCAAAAAAGCGTAACCAGCCTGTCACCCTTCCAGTCCCTTCAATACAGGGTACCATTTCTGCCCCAAAAAACTAACTTCTTCTTCTGACCAAGTCTTTATTCATTATCAGAATGTCAGAAGTCTTATTTCAAAACTTAAAAATCTTTTCATGGCCAGCACTTCTTTCAATTCGGATATAATCGCATTTTCAGAAACATGGTTAAACTCAACCATATCTGATTTTGAGGGTTTTTCGAATAATTTTATTTTGCATAGAAATGATCGGCCGAGTCGGGGTGGTGGGGTATTAATTGCCGTTAAAGCCACTCTCCAGTCAGAACTTTTCTGTTTTAGTACGCCTACTGACGCTGAGATTGTCTCAGTCAAGGTGTCTTTTCCTACACGGAATATTTATATTTCATGCTCTTATGTTCCTCCTTCTTCTGATATTCAAGTTTATATGAAACATATTTCTTGTATTAAAGAAGTTTCTTCACACGTGCGTGATAATGACCTATTTATTGTGTTGGGTGATTTTAATTTGCCGAACATCTCTTGGTCACTTTTCACTGCCGAAAATTATCTAGTGCCCTCAGCACAACATGACTTTATAGATTGCATGCTTGACCTTTCGTTGTTTCAAATCAATTCAATTTCTAATCATTTGAATAAGAACACTTGATCTTGTATTTGCTAACGACTACCTTATTTCTAATGTGTCTAGGTCCCCTCCTTTATCTCTTCCTGAGGATGTATATCATCCTACTTTAGAGGTTGCAATGTTCAATTGTAATCCTCTCATTTCGTGCTCATTAGCCAATAAGCCCCGCCGTTGCTTTCGCAAAGGAAATAATTCATTGCTGAATCAGCTTATTTATGCAACCGATTGGTCTTTCTTATATGACTCGGTTGACATGAATACTGCTATTAACTTTTTTTATAACACCCTAAACTCCCTCTTAGATATGTGTATTCCCAAGTCAATTCCTTCGACTACCTCTTCAAACCCACCTTGGCTTAGTCCCAGATTAACGAATCTAAAAAATTTAAATCTAAATATTTTGAAAAGTATTACAAGTCTGGTTCGAGTACTGACTTGGCTAAATATTCCATAGCCAAGTCGAACTTCTTTATTCTGAATTCTATGCTATGAGAATAATCTAACTCGTTGCAAAAGGAAATTTGTCCTAAATCCGAGACAGTTTTACAATTTTGTAAACTTGAAGCGTAAATCTTCGAGGTTGCCGTCTTCTGGTTCTCTTGGGATGGATAAAGCTAGCAATGACTCTGATTCTGCTAACCTATTTGCTAATTTTTTTTTATTTTATTTTTTTTTTTTTTTTTTGGGAAGAGTGTTGTGGGAGAGAAAGAGGGGGGGTGGGGGGGTGAGAGAAGAGGAGGGGGGGGTTTGATGGAGGAGGAGGAGAGGGGGGGGGGGGAAGAGAAGGGGAGGGGAGGTGGGGGAATTAGGGGAGTGTGGGGATAGTAGTGATGGGTGAGGATTTTGGGGGGAGTGGGAGAGGATGGGGGGGGGGGGGGGGGGGTTGGTGGGGGGGAGAGAGAGGAGAGATTGAAGGAGAAAGGTGGGTGTTTAGAGGGAAGAAGAAGAGTGTGGAGGATGGAGAGATTGGGTATTTTTGTGGAGATTGTGAGTATGATGGATTGGGAGGTGGAGAGGTAGGGGAAGAGAGATGTTAGAGTTTAGTTATAGGATTTTAGTGTTTATGAAGTTTTTGCTGATGGTTTGTGAGATTGAAGAGTTGATGAGTGAGGTTAGTTGAGGGGTTGGAGGTAGAGATAGGTGAGTGATTTGTATAATACTTTGAAATTAGATGATTGATTGGGAGAAAGTTAGGTATGTTTGAGAGAGATTGTGGGGATTGGTGTATGATAGATGTTACGTCGTCCGCATTGAGTACTGGGAGGATATAAGAGGGAGATTTTTAGAGAAGAGAAAGGTGATATATTGAGGAAAGAAGTACGTGAGTTAGGTGTGTTTTGGGTCTATTAGATATAAGCAAAGAGACAGAGGAAACCTATTCGGTAGTTTAAGAAATGTATGGTGCACGGAGTCAAACGCCTTACTGAAGTCAGTGTATATGACATCAGTTTGCATTTTCAAAAGGAAAGCATCATTTACCAAGGAAGTAATTTAGAGATTGGTGTTGTTGACCGATTCTTTACGATCCTGTTGACAGGGGAAACAATGATTTGCAGAAATGTGCAAATTCGAAGTGATTATTTTTTCATAATTTAGGATCGCGGACAGTTTTGTGCTGTATTTGTTTGACTTTCCCTTCTGTGGAGAGGTGTTGTTCTTTCGAGATGGAGACGAGATTCAAGGGATGATAGTTTTCAATCAACTTACTCTTCAGTCTGTCCTAATAATAATTCTAACCCTAATAGTATTACTTCCTTTAGTTCTATACCTCCCCCTATTATTTCCCATTCCTCTCTCCTTTTAGCTTTAAATTCTTTAAAATCTTCTTTCTCTCCTGGGCCTCAATCCCTAGTTGTCTACTCAAGGAGTGTAGTTCTTCCCTTGTTTATCCATTGCTAAAGCTTTTTAATCTATCCCTTGAATCTTCTGTCTTTCCATCTCTTTGGAAAGAATCTTATATCATTCCTCTCCACAAGAAAGGTGGAAAGTCTGATATACTAAATTACAGGGGCTTTGCAAAACTGTCCGCTATTCCTAAATTATTTGAAAAAATAATCACTTCGAATTTGCAGCATTTCTGCAAATCAGTTGTTTCCCCTGTTCAACATGGATTCGTAAAGAATCGGTCAACTACGACCAATCTGCTTGAGTTTACTTTCTTGGTAAATGATGCTTTCCTTTCGAAAATGCAAACTGATGTCATTTACACTGACTTCATCAGGCGTTTGACCCCGTGCACCATGACATTTTACTTTTTAAACTTGACCGAATAGGTTTTCCTCCATCTCATTTGCTTTGGATTGGTTCTTATTTAAGAGGTAGGACCCAAAGAGTAATGCTGAGGCTGACTACCTCTAAACAGGTTCACGTTACTTCTGGTGTTCCTCAAGGTAGCCATCTTGGACCTTTACTCTTTACTCTTTTTATAAATGATCTTCCCTCTGTTACATCCCAGGCCCGTGTACTCATGTATGCGGACGACGTGAAACTTATTCTATCATACACCAATCCCCTACATTATTCTCGTCTTCAAGACGATTTGAACGCTATGCAACTTTGGTGCTCGGCCAATCAATTGCATCTCAATTGTTCAAAGTGTATGTTTATGACATTTAATCGTACTACACCTTATCTTGTCAGTTATACAATCGACAATACCCCATTGCAACGTATTCTAACAGTTAAGGATCTAGGCGTTCTTTTTGATTCTAAACTCTGTTTCAATCTTCACATAGATACCATCGTTAATGAGGCAAAAGGTGTACTTGGATTCATTAAACGATGGTCTAAAGAGTTTAACGATCCTTTTATAACGAAACTTCTGTACATCTCTCTTGTTCGCCCTATCCTTGAATACTGCTCTTGCGTCTGGTCTCCGCAGTATAACAATAGCCAGGATCGTATTGAATCTGTTCAGAAGCAATTTCTGCTTTTTGCCTTACGAGGTCTAAATTGGGACCCTAATCTTCGGTTGCCATCCTATTCCAGCAGGCTGCTTCTTCTTAATCTTCCGTCGTTAACCAACCGTAGGACAATTCTCGGTGTTGTCTTTCTACATAAGTTGGTTGTTGGCGATATAGATTCTCATTTTCTGTTAGGGCGTCTTCAATTTTCTGTTCCAGCTAGACCAACCAGAAATTACCGCCCCTTATTCCTATCGACGTGCACAACAGATTACGCTATGCACAATTCTTTTCGCGTGCTATGTAAAAATTACAATAGTTTGCATCACGTTTTCTCTACCGAACTTTCTCTACCCCTAATAAAATCGTTGCTTTCAGGATACCTTCGGGAAGTCACTGACCATTCCCAGCTATGAGCAGGGGCATGGCTAGCCGGACTGGCTGTAAATTTTTCCCCACCGGGTCGGTGATTTCCCATTACTTTCCCAATACTATCTCTTTATTCTATCTAATTAACACTCTGTATATCTAGCATACAGTTCTATACTTTATTAACAATCTTCCTCCTTTCTTTTCTCCTATTTATGGTATATTCTTAAATAATATAGCAAATTAACATTATTTTTAATTTTACGTAAGAACACTTTTTCCTACTTACACCCTTCTTTTTAGATGTAGGCTCTAATAGCGTCACTGACAAAATTATCCGTGAAAAGGGGCACAGCTGGCCGTACTGGCAAATAAAACACCTCCATCGGTCGGTGATGCTATTTGAAATTTGTGTTCTCTATCTAGGATTTTAGCATTTAATTTTTCTAATTGTATTTATAATGTGTTGAATAATTGGAAGACACTCGTTTTGTCGACCACATATAAATAAATAAATATATAAAAAAGGCAGACCAATAGACCCGCAGACAGTAGACAAGCAGACAGACAGGCAGACCGACCGCCAGACAGACAGACAGATAGGAAAATAGGAAGACAGACACGCAGACCCACAGACTCGCAGACTACAGCCACAAAGGAAGAGAGGGGGAGAGATACACAGACAGGCAGGCAGAGAGATTGGTAGGATTACCTAAAAAATCGCAGAAAGGCCGATACGCAGATAGACAGACATGTAAACAGATAGGAAGACAGAAAGGCAGACAGTCAGACCGGCAGACAGACTGACAGACAGGAAGATAGGCAGACGGTCACACAGACTCGCAGATATACAGACACACAGGAAAGGAGAGAGAGGTACACAGACAGGAAGGCAGACGGATTGGCAGGAAAGCCTACAGACAGGCACACAGATATACAGACAGAAAGGCAGACCAGTAGACTCGCAGACAGTTAGACGGACGGGCAGAGAGAGAGAGACAAATAGGCAGACAGACAGGCAGACAGACAGACATTCAGACAGACAGACATAGAGAGAGAGAGAGAGAGAGAGAGAGAGAGAGAAAGAGACAGACAGAGAGAAAGAAAGAGAGACCTATTGACTCGCAGACAGATAAGTAGAAAAACATATTCGTAGACAGACACAGAGGGGCTGACAAGATGATAGACAGTCAGACAGGTAGAGAGACAGTCATGCATAGAGACATACAGACAGGCAGAGAGAGAAACAGACAGGCAGGCAAGCAGGCAGGCAGGCAGATAGGCAGACCGACCGATAGACAGACAGACAAATAAGAAAACAGGCAGACAGACACGCAGACCCACAGACTTGTAGACATAGAGACACACAGGAAGAGAGAGAGATAAACAGACAGTCAGGCAGACAGATAGACAGGAATACTTACAGCCCCTCAGATAGACACACCGGCAGAGACAGAAAGGCCGATATACAGACAGACAGACATGCAGACAGAGACAGCAGACGGGCAGACAATCAGACAGGCATACAGATAGACAGACAGCAAGGCAGACCAATAGACACGTATACAGCCAGACACCCGGGCAGAGCGATAGGGTCAGACAGGCAGACAGACAGGCAGACCGACCGGCAGGCAGACAGACAGTTAAGGGAACAGGCAGACACAGAGAGTCTGCCTGTCTGTCTCTGCCGGTGTGTCTGTCTGCGAGGCTGTAGGTATTCCTGCCTATCTGTCTGCTTCCCTGTCTGTGTATCTCTCTCTCTCTTCCTGCGTGTCTTTATCTGTGCGAGTCTATGGGTCAGCGTGTCTGTCTGCCTGTCTGTTTCTCTCTCTAACTGTCTGTATAACTTTACGCATGTCTGTCTCTTTACCTGTCTGACTGTCTATCATCCTGTCAGCCTCTCTGTCTGTCTGTCTGCGAATATGATGTTCTTCTTATCTGTCTGCGAGTCTCTCTCTCTCTCTCTCTCTCTCTCTCTCTGTTGTCTGTCTGCCTGTCTGTCTCTGCCCGTGAGACTGTCAGCGAGTCAATTTGTCTGCCCTTCTGTTTATTTGTCTGCCTTTCTGTCTGTCTAACTGTGTGCCTGACTGTCTGTCTGTTTGCGTAAGTTTCATCAGTCTGTCTCTCTGTCTGTTTGACTGCCTATCATCCTGTCAGCCTGTCTGTCTGTCTGTCAGTAAATATGTTGTTCTACTTATCTGTCTGCGAGTCTATATGTCTCTCTCTCTCTCACTCTGTCTTACTGCCTCTCTCTCTTACTCTCTCACCCTTTCTCTATCTCTCTCTCCCTCGCTCTCTCTCTTTCGCTCTCTCTTTCTGTATCTCTTTCTCTCTGTATCTCTGTTGGTCTGTCTGTTTTTCAGCCTGTCTGTCTGCCTGTCTGTCCCCCTCTGCCCGTGCGTCTGACTTTCTGAGGTCTATTGGTCACCTTTCTGTCTGTCTATCTGTATGACTGTCTATTTTTCTGTATGTATATCTGCCTGTCTGTCTCTGCCGGTGTGCGTGTTACCTGTCTACCTGTCTGCCTGACTGGCTCTCTCTTTCTTCCTGTGTGTCCGTATGTCTGCGCGTCTGTGGGTCTGTGTCTGCGTGTCTGTCTGCCTGTAAGCCTGTTATCCAACCTGACTGTCTGTCTGTCTGTCTGTCTGCCTGTCTGTCTCTGCCCGTGAGACTGACTGTCTGCCAGTCAATTTGCCTGCCCTTCTGTTTATTTGTCTGCTTTCTGCCTGTCTAACTGTGTGCTTGACTGTCTGTCTGTTTGCGTAAGTTTTTATTAGTCTGTAGGTTTAAACGGCTTTCTTCCTGTCTGTCAATTTCTACGCATGTCTGTCTCTCTGTCTGTTTGACTGCCTATCATCCTGTCAGCCTGTCTGTCTGTCTGTCAGTGAATATGTTGTTCTACTTATCTGTCTGCGAGTCTATATGTCTCTCGCTCTCTCACTCTGTCTTACTGCCTCTCTCTCTCTTACTATCTCCCTCTCTCTCTCTCTCTCTCTCTCTCTCTCTTGTTCTCGCCCTCTCTCCCTCTCTCTCCCTTTCTCTCTTTCTCTCTCTCTCTCTTTCTCTCTTTCTCTCTTTCTCTCCTTCTCTCTCTCTCTCTTTCTCTCTCTCTCTCTCTCTGTCTCTCTAAGTCTGTCTGTCTGTCTGTATATCGACCTTTTTGTCTGTGCCGGTGTGCCTATCTGAGGGGCTGTAAGTATTCCTGTCTATCTGTCTGCCTGACTGTCTGTTTATCTCTCTCTTCCTGTGTGTCTCTATGTCTACAAGTCTGTGGGTCTGCGTGTCTGTCTGCCTGTTTTCTTATTTGTCTGTCTGTCTATCGGTCGGTCTGCCTATCTGCCTGCCTGCCTGTCTGTTTCTCGATCTGCCTGTCTGTATGTCTCTACGCATGCCTGTCTCTCTACCTGTCTGACTGTCTATCATCCTGTCAGCCCCTCTGTGTCTGTCTACGAACATGTTGTTCTACTTATCTGTCTGCGAGTCAATAGGTCTCTCTCTCTCTTTATCTCTCTCTCTCTCTCTCTCTCTCTCTCTCTCTCTCTCTCTCTCTCTCTCTTTCTCTCTATCTCTCTCTCTCTCTCTCTCTCTCTCTCTCTCTGTCTCTCTCTCTGTCCTCTCTCTCTATGTGTGTCTGTCTGAATGTCTGTCTGTCTGCCTGTTTGTCTGTATCTCTTCCTCTCCCTATCTGTTTCTCTCTTTCTTCCTGTGCGTCTGTCTGTCTGCCGGACTGTCTGCCTATTTGTCTGCCTGTCTGTCTGTTTATCTGTCTCTCTCTTTGCCCGTCCGTCTGTCTGTTTTCCTAATTTTACGTCACTCTGCGGGTCTGTAAAGCAGTCTTCCTGTCTGTCTAGTTCTAAGCATGTCTGTCGCTGTGTCTGTTTGACTGCCTATCATCCTGTCAGCCTCTCTGTCTGACTGTCGGCGAATATGTTGTTCTTCTTATCTGTCTGCGAGTCAATAGGTCTATCTGTCTCTGTCTGTCTCTCACTCTCTCTCTCTCTCTCTCTCTCTCTCTCTCTCTCTCTCTCTGTCTGCCTGCTTGTTTTCATACCTGTCTGTCAGTGTGCCATCGGTCTGCCTGTCTGTCTGCCTGTCTGTCTCTATCTCTGCCCGTGCGACTGTCTGTCTGCGAGTCATTTTGTCTGCCTTTCTGTTTATTTGTCTGCCTTTCTGTCGGTATATCTGTGTGCCTGTCAGTATTTCTGTCCGTCTGCCTGTATCTCTGCCTGTATCTCTGTCTGCATGTCTGTCTTTTTGTATATATGCTTGTCTGCCTCTGTCTCTTATTCAATCTGACTATCTGTATGCCCATCTGTCTGCCGGTACTATCTTTCTGTCTCTCTGCCTGTGTGACTGTCTGTCAGTCTCTTTTTCAGTCTGACTATCTGCATTCCTAACTGTCTGTCTGCGAGGCTGTAGGTATTCCTGCCTGTCTGTGTATTTCTCTCTCTCTCTCTCTTCCTGTGTGTCTGTATGCCTGCGAGTCTGTGGATCTGTGTGTCTTTTTGCCTATCTTACCACTGTATGTCTGTCTTTTTGCAGGACTGTGTATATGTTTTTCAGCCTATCTGTCTGCCTGCCTGTCTGCCTGTCTTTTTGTTTGTATATCTGCATGTCTGTCTCTGCCGGTGTGTCTGTCTGCGAGGCTGTAGGTATTCCTGTCTATCTGTCTGCCTGAGTGTCTGTGTGTTTTTCTCTCTTCCTCTGGGTCTGCAAGTCTGTCTGCCGGTCTTGCTGCCTATTTGTCTGCCTGTCTGTCTGTCTCTCACTCTGCCCGTCTGTCGGTCTGTTTTCCTAATTTTCCGTCACTCTGTGGGTCTGTAAAGCAGTCTTCCTGTCTGTCTAGTTCTAAGCATGTCTGTCGCTCTGTCTGTTTGACTGGCTATTATCCTGTCAGCCTCTCTGTCTGACTGTCGGCGAATATGTTGTTCTTCTTATCTGTCTGCGAGTCAAAAAGTCGCTCTGTTTCTGTCTGTCTCTCTCTCTCTCTGTCTGCCTGCCTGTTTTCATACCTGTCTGTCTGTGTGCCATCGGTCTGCCTGTCTGTCTCTGTCTCTGCCCGTGCGTTTCTGTTTATTTGTCTGCCTTTCTGTCTGTCTATCTGTGTGCCTTTCGTTTTTCTGTCTGTCTGCCTGTATCTCTGCCTGTATCTCTGTCTGCATGTCTGTCTTTTTGTATATTGCTTGTCTGCCTCTGTCTCTTATTCATCTGTCTATCTGTATGCCCATCTGTCTGCCGGCCTATCTTTCTGTCTCTCTGCCTGTGTGACTGTCTGTCAGTCTCTTTTTCAGTCTGACTATCTGCATTCCTTACTGTCTGTCTGCGAGGCTGTAGGTATTCCTGCCTGTCTGTGTATCTCTCTCTCTCTCTCTCTCTCTTCCTGTGTGTCTGTATGCCTGCGAGTCTGTGTGGATCTGTGTGTCTTTCTGCCTATCTTACTACTGTATGTCTGTCTTTTTGCAGGACTGTGTATATGTTTTTCAGCCTATCTGTCTGTGTGTCTTTCTGCCTATCTTACTATTGTATGTCTGTCTTTTTGCAGGACTGTGTATATGTTTTTCAGCCTATCTGTCTGCCTGTCTGTCTCACTCTCTGCCCGTGCGACTGTCTGTCTGCGAGTCATTTTGTCTGCCTTTCTGTTTATTTGTCTGCCTTTCTGTCTGTATATCTGTGTGCCTGTCAGTTTTCTGTCCGTCTGCCTGTATCTCTTCCTGTATCTCTGTCTGCATGTCTGTCTTTTTGTATCTATGCTTGTCTGCCTCTGTCTCTTATTCAATCTGACTTCTGTTGCCCATCTGTCTGCGGCCTATCTTTCTGTCTCTCTGCCTGTGTGACTGTCTGTCAGTCTCTTTTTCAGTCTGACTATCTGCATTCCTAACTGTCTGTCTGCGAGGCTGTAGGTATTCCTGCCTGTCTGTGTATCTCTCTCTCTCTCTCTCTCTCTCTCTTCCTGTGTGTCTGTATCCTGCGAGTCTGTGGATCTGTGTGTCTTTCTGCCTATTTTCTACTGTTGTCTGTCTTTTTGCAGGACTGTGTATATGTTTTTCACTTGTCTGTCTGCCTGCCCGTCTGCTGTCTTTTTGTTTGTATATCTGCATGTCTGTCTCTGCCGGTGTGTCTGTCTGCGAGGCTGTAGGTATTCCTGTCTATCTGTCTGCCTGAGTGTCTGTGTGTTTTTCTCTCTTCCTCTGGGTCTGCAAGTCTGTCTGCCGGTCTTGCTGCATATTTGTCTGCCTGTCTGTCTCTCTCTCTCTCTGCCCGTCTGTCGGTCTGTTTTCCTAATTTTCGATCAGTCTGCGGGTCTGTATCGCTTTCTTCCTGTCTGTCTATTTCTACGCATGTCTATCTCTCTGTCTGTTTGACTGCCTATCATCCTGTCAGCTTCTCTGGTTGTCTGTCTGCGAGTATGTTGTTCTACTCATCTGTCTGCGAGTCTTTATATCTCTTTTTTTTTGTCTCTCTCCTTCTCTCTCTATCTCTCCTTCTCTCTGTCTTTCTCTCTCTCTCTCTCTCTCTCTCTCTCTCTCTCTCTCTCTCTCTCTCTCTCTCTCTCTCTCTCTATCTCTCCCTCCTTCTCTCTGTCTTTCTCTCTCTCTCTCTCTCTCTCTCTCTCTCTCTCTCTTTCTCTTTCTCTTTCTGTCTTTTTCTCAATTTGTCTGCTTTCCTGTCTATTTGTTTGCCTTTTTTATGTCTGTCTATCTGTATGGCTGGCTGCCTGTGTATCTATCGCTCTTCCTGTGTGTCTGTATGTCAGCGAGTATGTGGATCTACATGTCTGTCTGTATGCCTGCCTGTTTTCCTACCTGTCTGTCTGTGTGGCGGTCGGTTGCTGGTCGGTCTGCCTTCTGTTGCCTGCCTGTCTGTTGCCTGCCTGTCTGTGTCTCTGCCCGTGGACTGGCTAACTGCGACTCATTTTGTCTGCCTTTCTGCTTATTTGTCTGCTTTTTTGTCTGTCTGTCTGCCTATCTGCCTGTCTTTCTGTCTGCCTGCCTGTATATCTGCCTGTCTGTCTCTGCCGGTGTGTCTGTCTGCGAAGCTGTTGGTATTCCTGTCTATCTGTCTGCCTGACTGTCTGTGTATCTCCCTCTCCTCCTGTGTGTCTGTATGCCTGCAAGTCTGTGGTTGTGTGTCTGTTGCCTATTTACTATTGTTTTTGTCTGTCTGCCGGACTGTCTATATGTTTTTCAGCCTGTCTGTCTGCTTGTCTGTCTGCCAGCCTGTCTCCCTTTGCCCGTGTGTCTGACTGTATGCGAATCTATTAGTCTGCCTTTCGCGCCGTCTATCTGTCTATCTGTCTGCCTGACTGTCTGTGTATCTCTCTCTCTCTCTCTCTCTCTCTCTTCCTGCGTATCTGTATTTCTGCGAGTCTGTGGATCTGTGTGTCTGTCTGCCTATCTTCCTTTATGTCTGTCTGCCTGTTTTTCAGCCTGTCTGTCTGTCTCCCTCTCTGCCCGTGCGACTGATTGTCTGCGAGTCATTTTGTCTGCCTTTATGTTTATTTGTCTGCCTTTCTGTCTGTTATCTGTGTGCCTGTCGTTTTCTTCCGTCTGCCTGTTCTCTGCCTGTTCTCTGTTGCATGTCTGTCTTTTGTTATATGTTGTCTGCTTGTTTTTTATTGATTTGTTGTTGTGGGTTTTTGTTTGTGTGTGATGTTGTGTTTTTGTTGATTTGTTTTGTCTGCGAGGCTGTGGTTTCTGCCTTCTGTTTTTTTTTTTCTCTTCTTTGTGTGTTGTATGCTGCGAGTCTGTGGATCTGTGTGTCTTTTCCTTTTTACTGTGTCTTCTTTTGAGTGTGTTTTTTTTCCTTGTCTGTCTGCCTGCCCGTCTGCCTGTTTTTTTTGTTTCTGCTGTCTGTCCTGCCGGTGTGTCTGTCTGCGAGGCTGTAGGTATTCCTGTCTATCTGTTTGCCTGAGTGTCTGTGTGTTTTTCTCTCTTCCTCTGGGTCTGCAAGTCTGTCTGCCGGTCTTGCTGCCTATTTGTCTGCCTGTCTGTCTGTCTCTCACTCTGCCCGTCTGTCTGTCTGTTTTCCTAATTTTCCGTCACTCTGTGGGTCTGTAAAGCATTCTTCCTGTCTGTCTATTTCTAGCATGTCGTCGCTCTGTCTTTTTGACTGCTTTATCCTGTCAGCCTCTCTGTTGACTGTCGGCGAATATGTTGTTCTTCTTATCTGTCTGCGAGTCAAAGTCGCTCTTTCTGTCTGTCTCTCTCTCTCTCTCTCTCTCTGTCTGCCTGCCTGTTTTTTACCTGTCTGTCTGTGTGCCATCGTCTGCCTGTCTGTCTCTCTCTGCCCTGCGACTGTCTGTCTGCGAGTCTTTTGTCTGCCTTTCTGTTTATTTGTCTGCTTTTCTGTCTGTTTCTGTGTGCCTGTCGTTTTCTGTCGTCTGTTTCTCTGCCTGTTCTCTGTCTGCATGTCTGTCTTTTGTTATTGCTTGTTGCCTCTTTTTTTCTCTCTTTTTGCCCTTGTCTGCCGTTCTTTCTGTCTCTCTGCCTGTGTCTTCTGTCGTCTCTTTTTAGTCTGCTTCTGTCTTCTGTCTGTCTGCGAGGCTGTGGTTTCCTGCCTGTCTGTGTATTTCTCTCTTCTCTCTCTTCCTGTGTGTCTGTATGTCTGCGAGTCTGTGTGGATCTGTGTGTCTGTCTGCCTATCTTCCTACTGTATGTCTGTCTTTTTGCAGGACTGTGTTATGTTTTTCAGCCTATCTGTCTTTGTTTTCTCCTTTTCTTTTTGTCTGTTTTGCAGGACTGTCTATATGTTTTTCACCTATCTGTCTGCCTGTCTGTCTCACTCTCTGCCCGTGCGACTGTCTGTCTGCGAGTTTTTGTCTGTTTCTGTTTATTTGTCTATTTCTGTTGTTTCTGTTGCTTGTTTTCTTCCTCTCCTGTTCTCTGCCTTTCTCTGTCTGCTTCTTCTTTTTGTATTTCTTGTCTTCTGTCTCTTTTCTTGCTTCTTTCATCTGTCTGCGCTTTTTCTGTCTTCTGCCTGTGTGACTGTCTGTCAGTCTCTTTTTCGTCTGTTCTGCTTTCTGTCTGTCTGCGAGGCTGTAGGTCTCCTGCTTCTGTGTTTCTCTCTCTCTCTCTCTCTCTCTTCTTGTGTGTCTGTATTCCTGCGAGTCTGTGGATCTGTGTGTCTTTCTGCCTATTTTACTACTGTATGTCTGTTTTTGCAGGACTGTGTTATGTTTTTCACTTTCTGTCTGCTGCGTCTGCTTCTTTTTGTTTGTTTCTGCTTCTGTCTCTCCGTGTGTCTGTCTGCGAGCTGAGGTTTTTTTTGTCTGCTGATGTCTTTGTTTTTCTCTCTTCTCTGTCTGGTCTGTCTCGTCTTGCTGCATTCTGTCTGTCTGTCTCTCTCTCTCTCTCTCTGCCCGTCTGTCGGTCTGTTTTCCTAATTTTCCATCAGTCTGCGGGTCTGTATCGCTTTCTTCCTGTCTGTCTATTTCTACGCATGTCTATCTCTCTGTCTGTTTGACTGCCTATCATCCTGTCAGCTTCTCTGGTTGTCTGTCTACGAGTATGTTGTTTTACTCATCTGTCTGCGAGTCTTTATATATATTTTTTTTTGTCTCTCTCCTTCTCTCTCTATCTCTCCTTCTCTCTGTCTTTCTCTCTCTCTCTCTCTCTCTCTCTCTCTCTCTCTCTCTATCTCTCCCTCCTTCTCTCTGTCTTTCTCTCTCTCTTTCTGTCTTTTTCTCAATTTGTCTGCTTTCCTGTCTATTTGTTTGCCTTTTTTATGTCTGTCTATCTGTATGGCTGGCTGCCTGTGTATCTATCTCTCTTCCTGTGTGTCTGTATGTCAGCGAGTCTGTGGGTCTACGTGTCTGTCTGTATGCCTGCCTGTTTTCCTACCTGTCTGTCTGTGTGGCGGTCGGTCTGCTGGTCGGTCTGCCTGTCTGTATGCCTGCCTGTCTGTGTCCCTGCCCGTGCGACTGGCTAACTGCGACTCATTTTGTCTGCCTTTCTGCTTATTTGTCTGCCTTTTTGTCTGTCTGTCTGCCCATCTGCCTGTCTTTCTGTCTGTCTGCCTGTATATCTGCCTGTCTGTCTCTGCCGGTGTGTCTGTCTGCGAAGCTGTTGGTATTCCTGTCTATCTGTCTGCCTGACTGTCTGTGTATTTCCCTCTCCTCCTGTGTGTCTGTATGCCTGCAAGTCTGTGGGTCTGTGTGTCTGTCTGCCTGTCTTACTACTGTATTTCTGTCTGTCTGCCGGAATGTCTATATGTTTTTCAGCCTGTCTGTCTGCTTGTCTGTCTGCCAGCCTGACTCCCTCTCTGCCCGTGTGTCTGACTGTATGCGAATCTATTAGTCTGCCTTTCTCTCCGTCTATCTGTCTATCTGTCTGCCTGACTGTCTGTGTATTTCCTCTCTCTCTCTCTCTCTTCATGCGTATCTGTATTTCTGCGAGTCTGTGGATCTGTGTGTCTGTCTGCCTATCTTCCTTTCTGTCTGTCTGCCTGTTTTTCAGCCTGTCTGTCTGTCTCCCTCTCTGCCCGTGCGACTGATTGTCTGCGAGTCTATTGGTCTACCTGCCTACCGTCGTGGGTTTTGTTTTTTTTCCTGCCAGTCTGTGTGTCTCTCTCTCTCTTCGTGTGTGCCTGTATGTCTGCGAGTCTGTGGGTCTGCGTGTCAGTCTGCCTATCTTCTTATCTGTCTGCTGGTCTGCCTATCTGCCTTTCTTTCTGTCTATCTGTGGGCCTGTTTGTCTTTCAGCCCGTCTGCCAGTCTCTCTGTCTGTATGTCTGTCTGTATGTCTGTCTGTTGGTATATCAGCCTGTCTGCTTATGCCGGTGTTTCTGTCTGCGAGGCTGTTGGTATTCCTTCTGTCTGCTTGTCTGCCTCTCTCTCTCTCTCTGCCCGTGCGTCTGACTGTCTGCGAGTCTCTTGGTCTCGTAGTGTGTATATGCCCTAACAGAATACCCTGTAATTTAATATAAAGTATGCAGCACTTTGTTGCATATAATAACAATTATATAGTAAACATACTCAGAGCCACTTTATGTATTGGCTCTGTCTCATATTACGCAGCGCGGTTCACTAGCCTCACTAGCTGACCGTTTATGCTTACGCTGCATATCCCACGCTCCGTCTGAGCGCATTCCGTGAGCAATATATATGCTCACTGATACAGGCATATGCGAGCTACTTACTCTCCCTTTCTTTGTAGCTGTTAACCAATAACAGCATAAGTATATATGTATATCCATAGGCTAAGCGCACAATTTAAAAGGCGAATAAATTCATTGAGAATATACGCGCAAAAATGCACTGAGGTGGTGTTTTTTTTTTTGAATATATAGTATTGTGACAAAACAAAATACAATTTCTTCATGGCGACCGTGATATGTTCACGAATCCCTGCCTGGAGGCAGTAGACAAACTGGACAACAAGGAAAATAAACCCCTGGAGGAAATAAACCCCTGGAAAAAATAAACCACTGGAGGAAACCGACAATACACTGACTGCGACAAGAGGCCATCAATAACATCTGACGTCGTAACTGGGACATCGAGCGTCCAAGTTTCCTGAGTGAGTAGAGAGTGAGTTTTAAGGCCAAGAAACGCGGTGGCGTACATAATAAAAGTTTAAAAAAAGAATAGCGCACCTAAGGTGGTTGCTATATACAAAAACGCCAACACCCGCATGATCGACAGCTCTGAAGTTACAAACTGAGCTCGACTTCCTGCAAAATATAATTAAGCAGAAAAAGTCTAACACCGCTACTCACTCAGCGAATATAAAAGTTAAATAATTGCCGCAGTCAGCCTCCCAAAAGTGAAGAAAATGTGTCCACAGGATTGCGAAAGCCCGCTAGAAAGCCCCTTCTGTAACTACAAGTGCAAACACTGCACTACAAGCACCACCAACCAGTGAATACCTGTGCGAAGACCAGGACCGGTAACGCCAGCGCAACAAGCTGCGCCATCGGGACAAGTGCGAGAGGCACACCGCCACTTGCGCCAACGAGGGAGCATCAGCGTGCCATATCCGGCGACGCCCAGCTGATGCGACGGACCAGCAACAGAAGGACATCTATACCTCGACTATTGACAGAAGACACCAGATGCAGCTACATAGATACTTTTAATATGTTAATATAAAAATAAAAATTGTTGTTAAATTAAGCGGAAACACATCCGCTCGATTAGCAGCATAGCCCGTAAAGCTATGCGAAACGCTAGGTAGGATTTTGCCATATTATCCAAAATTTAAGAAGAAAAATAAGCCATATATATGGCATAAAATCCATAATAAGCTTAACACAAAAAAATGGTCTTCTGCCAATATTGAAAACCCAAAAACTATCTAATCTTACATAAATACAAGAACATTATTAAAATTTGAAAATAAACAAAATTTAAATTTGAAAAGATAAATTTTTTAAGTAACAATTCGTTCAGATACAATACAATGAGATATGAAAAGAATAAATAAAACAAAGAAATTAAGCTCAAAAATAAAATATATAAAAATTGAAAAAAAAGATAAGAAAATTCTTGTTTTAAGGAAAGAATTCAGCAATTGGTCTCAACGACCCCAGTAAGCATATATGAATTAGAACTTTATACATGGATAAATTTCATTAAGATTTCTCACCGTTAATACATTGTACAAAAACACAAAAAGGATAGTATTGACAACCGTTCCGGTTATACAATTTAGGTCAATCATTAAAGAGTTGATGCTTGAAGCAGTTTAAGAAAAAACATTAGACGAATTTCGGAAAGGCATAATATAACAATATATCTTCCAAATTCTCTTAACACTTCAGCGTCATTTGACGAGAAACTGCTTTCATTGCCAGCTGATACTAAACCATCAGATTCTTAAGTGAATACCCAACCAATTTACAACACAATGGCCCAAACAGCTATAAGTTTTATCAAACTAGCCTCATCGCTCTCACCAGAGTTTGATGGAAAGGCAGATAACTTACAAAGCTTCAAAGATGCTTTGAGTCTTATAGACTCACTAAAAGAAGATCCTGAAGCAGAAGCTATCAGTCTTATTAAGACAAAACTAAAAAGCCATACAAGAAACTTGGTAAGCAATGAGCAAACTATCGCTCAAATCATTGCAAAATTATCAAGCACGGTAAAAGGCGAATCAGTCGAAGTATTATCAGCCAAACTACTTAACTTGCAACAAAAGAGCAAAACTGCCAACCAGTACACTCAAGAGGTTGAACAGTTAACAAAAGCTTTAGAAGGAGCTTTTATAAACGATGGCTTAACGCCAGAATTGGCCAATAAATACAGTACAGTCCAAGCAGTAAAGCCAATGACTAAGAACTGCGCTATAGATAATGTAAAACTTATCATGCAGGCAGGCACGTTCAATAACATAAATGATACCATATCAAATTTGTCAATAGTTGCGAAGAGGAAACAGGACATTCGAACACTGTCCAGTTCTATCAGCGACAACATAACAGGGGTAACCGTGGAAATTACCGTGCAAGAGGTAATAATCACAATCATGGTTATCGTAACCACAACAACAATAATAGAGGACGTGGCCAAAATAGAGGAAACTCTAGAGGCCGTGGCAACTCGAATCGAGGCCACAACAATAATGTCCGAGTTACACAACACGCTTCGGGAAACTCCGAACAACCTTTAGATACACAACAGTAAAAAACAAAAAGGTTCATACTATTAATCTTAACTTAAATATATTCGTAGCATTTAACAATGTAGAAACAAGAAAAATATTGATCTTTTTAATAGACACTGGTGCGGATATTTCTATATTAAAGGAAAATTGCGACGTCTTTCAAGACATCCAAATAGATAACAGAATTAATATTCAAGGGATAAACCAAGGGGTTATACAATCCAAAGGATAAACCTCTATCGAGATACAGACAGATAAATACATAATTCCACACAGTTTTCATATAGTAGACTTGAAATTTGCAATACCATGAGATGGAATAATAGGCATTGACTTTATTAAAAAATTCAATTGCGAATTAGACTTGAAGCCGACAGAAGATTGGCTTATAATCAGACCCAATAATCTAAATTTTCCGATTCATGCTCCAATAACATATAGTTCTGGTAATAATACAATACTTTTACC
The DNA here is from genome assembly GCA_035045885.1 of Drosophila borealis. Classification (NCBI taxonomy): domain Eukaryota; kingdom Metazoa; phylum Arthropoda; class Insecta; order Diptera; family Drosophilidae; genus Drosophila; species Drosophila borealis. The sequence continues at coordinate 221,808 of JAWNOR010000102.1, forward strand.
AGCAAGATCACAAGTTGTCCGAAAAATCGAACTATCTTCAAGTAAAGATAGTGTACTAAATCTAAACCAGGAAATTCAAACTGGTATTTATGTTGGAAACACCGTTGCAACCACGCGAAATGCATTTGTCCGATTACTGAACACAACCAGTATCGATCAACTAATTAGTATAAATAATCTAAATTATGAATCACTTTCGAACTACGAAGTGGTTCAAACATACAATGGAAGTAGAAGAGAAGAAGTCATGTCTCGACTATCCCAAAATTTTCCACCACAGTTTAAAGCAAAATTAACTGAATTATGCACAGATTATACAGATATATTTGGACTAGACAACGAACCCATTTTAAAGAATAATTTTTATAAACAAAAGATAAGATTGAAAGATAATGAGCCAGTCTACATTAAAAATTATAGAAAACCTGAAAGCCAAAAAGAAGAAATTCAAGCCCAAGTACAAAAACTAATTGACGACATAATTGTCGAACCATCTGTGTCAGAATACAATAGGCCACTTTTATTAGTCCCAATCATCCTGAATCCAATAATAAAAAATGACGATTGGTAATTGACTATCGTCAAATCAACAAAAAGCTGCTAGCTGATAAGTTCCCACTACCTAGAATTGATGATATTTTGGATCAACTAGGTAGAGCGAAATATTTTTCATGCCTAGACTTAATGTCAAATTGAACTTGACAATGATTCAAGAGATATAACGTCTTTTTCGAAGAGCAATGGCTCCTATCGCTTCACGCGATTACCATTTGGTTTAAAAATAGGGCCGAAATCACTTCAGAGAATGATGACTATAGCATTCTCTTGACTTGAACCTTCGCAAGCATTCCTTTATATGGATGACCTAATAGTAATTGGTTGTTCCGAAAAGCATATGGCTACAAACCTAGCTGATGTTTTTGACAAATGCAAATACAACTACAAGGCTACATTCTGAAAAATGTTTATTTTTTATGCAAGAAGTCACATTTCTGGGAGACAAATGCACAGACAAGGGAATCTTACCAGACGACAAGAAATACGACGTCATACAAAATTATCCAGTCCCACATGATGCGGACAGCGCTAGACGTTTCGTTGCATTTTGCAACTATTATAGACGATTTATTAAAAACTTGGCCGACCATGCGCGGCATATAACTAGACCAAATAAAAAGAATGTTCCATTTGAATGGACGGATAAATGTCAAAATGCGTTTTTATACTTAATATCTCAACTTATTAAACCGACTCTGTTACAATACCCAGACTTCACAAAAGAATTTTGTATAATAATGGATGCAAGTAAGCAAGCGTGTGGAGCGGTTTTAACTCAAAACCACAACGGACTCCAACTTCCAGTTGCATATGCATCCAGATCATTTACCAAGGGAGAATGTAACAAGAGTACGATGGAACAGGAACTAGCAGCAATTCACTGGGCAATAACATATTTCACACCATATATTTATTCAGTGGTCAATCAAAGTCCCAAATTAACACGTATGAGGCTTGAGTTAGAGGAATATAATTTTACGGTAGAGTATCTAAGGGGTAAGGATAATCATGTAGCGGATGCGTTAACAAGAATAACCAGTCAAGAACTCAAACTCACAAATAAAAGTCCTGAAAGTCACTACCAGGCACCAAAGTAGAGAGAAATCCTGCGCAGGAGATAATAAAGAATTAGAATTGCCTTTGTAATCTATAAAAAAAAAAAATTACTGCAAGATATGATGTTAGCGATTTTTATACTAATGGAATTCTTGACTTAGGTCAGTTCTTCCAAAGGCTTGAAACGCAAGACGGTATAATATAATATCAGCCAACTCAAAGTGGCACGGTGGGAAAATATCTTTGAACAAGTTTTAATTGATAATTTCAAACAAATGGTCAATAAAATATTGAAAACATTAAGAGTAGCGCTACTCAACCCGGTGACCCTAATAAAAGAAGAAAAAGAAAAATAAGCTTTATTGTCTACATTTCATAATGATCCAATACAAGGAGGTCACACAGGCATTACAAAAACCTTGGCCAAGGTCAAAAGACATTATTTTTGGAAGGGTATGGCTCGATATATTACTGAGTATATACAAAAATTTCAAAAATGTCAAAAATCAAAAGTGACAACACATACAAAAACTCCTTTAACAATTACGAAAACTGCTTTTGATAGAGTAATAGTAGACACGATCGGTCCTCTACGAAAATCAGAGCAAGGCAACGAATATGCAGTTACACTGATATGTGACTTAACAAAATATCTAGTTGCCATACCTATTCCAAACAAAAGTGCAAATGTCGTAGCTAAAGCCATATTCGAAGATTTTATTCTGAAATACGGTCCAATGAAGACGTTCATTACGGACATGGGTACAGAATATAAAAATTCAGTTATAGAAGATTTATGTAAGTACCTTGGTATTAAAAACATAACTTCTACAGCACACCACCACCAGACCTTAGGAACTGTGGAACGAAGTCATAGAACGTTAAACGAATTCATTCGTTCTTATATTGGAATTTTTGGTTACAATACTTTGTGTATTGTTTTAATACAACACCATCCACAACGCATGACTACTGTCCCTTTGAATTAATTTTTAGTAAGAAAGCTAATATTAACAAGGCATTTAAAAGTGTAAATGAACACATTAAGCCTCTATATAATATAGATGATTACGCTAAGGAATCAAAATATAAATAAGAGTTAACATATAAAAGAGCTAGGATAATGTTAGAAAAACATTAGGCAAAAAATAAAGAATATTATGATAATAAGGTTATCGATTTTAATTTAAAAGTAGAAGATAAGGTTTTATTAAGAAACAATACTGGCCATAAATTAGAACCAGTTTATTTAGGCCCCTATGAAGTAATAGGAATAGAAGATAGAGATAACGTTATAATAAAAGGTAAAAAGGGTAAAGAACAAAAAGTTCATAAGGAAAGATTAAAAATTTTGAATGCATAATAAAATACACAAAAAAAAATATGACCTGATCAGCCAATGAACAAAATTTATACAAATAAACGAATTATTATAATAAAATTTATCTATTTTTAAAACATTTATAAAATAAACAAAAATTTGGTTTAAATTTTTATATCTTTAATACTTTTGTATTTTTATATTCTTATCTTTTTCTTTATATCCAAAAATGTTCTCAATTTTTATATCATACACATATATATCGTATGGTAATCAATTGTATTTTACGCGAATCCCGATGCAACGTACTGCATCCCACCTCCCGCCCAACCGACCGAGGGGCGCAGTCGTGTAACGTACGACACGAAATGCAAAGTAAATATGAAAAAAAAATATTAAAAAAAAGTCGATACAAACTACGAGTATGTGTACAAATACAATTACAAATAAAAATAGGACTATCTACTTGCTAAATAGTTAAGAATAGAAGACTTTATACGAGGAAGAGAAGCTTCCGAGCAGAATACTCTGTAATGCTTGTTATAGTCATTACAGAGAACCCTGAACGGTTCATGCAAGGCATAATTAGTTGAACAAAATTGAAGCGATAAAGGTACAAAATTACGTGTTAGTCTAGTAGGGATAGAGAAATTTAATTGGCTAGTCAACACAGAAGAGTCGATTTCACCAGTAATTAATTTATGAATAAATATTACACCCAGCATGGTTCTACGATTAATTAAAGAAGGAAGGTTAATCATCAGAAGTCTACTGGACGGTAACCGCACACGAGGATCCCAATTAAAACCACTAAGGGCAAAAACAATAATTGTTTCTGAACGGATTCAATTCTGTCCTGATGGGTAGCATATTGTGGTGACCAGATACATGAGGCATACTCAAGAATAGGTCGTACCAAAGATATATAAAGTGTTTTTGTCGTGTACGGATCGTCAAACTCCTTCGACCATCGCTTGATTAAACCCATAACTATTCTGGCCTTATTGACCACGGTATTAACATGAGAGTCGAATTTAAGTTTATGATCAAGGATGACACCTAGATCATTAACTTCATTAGAAGTACTATTAACACGCTCAAGCGGTATGCTATCAAGGATGTAAGAAACCAATTGAGGAGGGCTTCTATAGAAGGTCATTACCTTACATTTAGAGCAGTTTAAGTTTAACAGGTTGGCTAGACACCAAGCCTGAAACGCATCAATGTCCGCTTGTAAGAGATAACATGATGCCATATCCTTATATGCAAGGCATAATTTTACATCATCAGCATACATTAATACTCGAGAGTGAGACAGTATCGAGGGAAGGTCATTGATGAAAAGAGTAAAGAGTAGCGGGCCAAAATAACTACCTTGGGAAAAACCGGAGTCACCAGAATACGTTTAGAAAATGAATTTCTGAAAAGAACCTTTTGGGTTCTGTCACGCAAATACTCTGAAATCCAGTTCAAAAGATTGACTGGGAAGCCGAGAAGGCTTAATTTATGAAGCAGCAAGGAATGGTTGACAGAGTCGAAAGCCTTACTGAAATCAGTATAGATGACGTCAGTCTGCTTTCTTTTCTTAAACCCATCAATTACAAACGAAGTAAACTCGAGAAGGTTAGTGGTTGTAGATCTGCGCTTCACGAACCCATGCTGGGAAGGTGAAATAATAGAACTACAAAAATGCTGCAGTTGAGATGTTATAATTCTCTCAAAAGCTTTAGGTATAGCGGATAATTTGGAAATACCTCTATAGTTTTCGACATCGGACTTACTCCCTTTCTTATGGCGAGGTATAATGTATGATTCCGTCCAGATGGTCGGAAAAGATGAAGTGCTTACGGACAATTCAAAAAGTTTTAAAACAGGTTTACATAATGCTGCAGCGCAGTATCTAAGCACGCAAGCAGGAACACCATCAGGGCCCGGTGAGTAAACCGGCTTGATAGTGTTAAGGTCGCTAAGAAGCGAACTTTCGGTAATAATGGGATTAAAGATGCAGTTTGACCTCTGTAACTGATAAGGATAAGGCTTATTTTTATTATACCTAGAGGAGGAGTAGGTAGTTTGAAAAAAGTTTGCGAACAGATCGGCTATGCCTGGATCAGTGTTCGCGCTCTCATCTGCAAACTTAACCGAAGAAGGCAAAGTAGATGTCTTTCGTTTAGAATTGACAAAGTTAAAAAATTGCTTAGGATTATGTGAAAGAGAGAGAGAGGGGGGGGGGGGGGATTGAAGGCGACAACGCCGAAGGTAATTCTTATAGCAGATGGAATTTTGGGTGGAAAAATTTGATCGGGCAACTGCATAGCGGGAGAAATCAGAGTGATTTCCCGATTTCTTAAACTTTTTATAATACCTCGACTTCACGTTTTTTAACCTCATCAGTTCATTTGAGAACCAGGGAGGCCTATCAGGCCTCGCAGGGTGATCAAGAGGAACGAGTACAAGGTGCCTTAAAAAAGTTTCAAGGCAACATCAATGTCTGCACAATTGTACAGTTGGGACCAGTCGACTTGCAGAATAAGATTTAGCTTATGAAAATCAGCCTTTCTGAAACAACTCATGCGTTCAGCTTATTCCGATTCCTTGATAGGGACTCGGGTTGGTAAATCAATGACCATTTCCAGAGTTGGATGAAAAGGGTCTTCAGGAAGTGTAAGCGGATTGATCCTGTGCACAACACTGTTGAACGAGTCCAACACGAAAATTAGATCAAGAGATCTGTTTCTTGAATTGCGCACACGATTAACCTGCCGTAAGGACATTTCATGTAGACCATCAATAAATTCGTTTGACGATGACGGCAACAGAAAGTTTGAGTCTGATGGCGATGACCACTCGACAACAGGAAGATTAAAGTCCCCAAGAACTACTAAAAGGTCTCTATCAGAAAGTAGGGAGGAGATAGATTTAATAGCATTAAGATGGGTTTGATAGGTAGACAAATTAGATAGAGGAGGTATATATGAACATGTAATAAAGATAGAAAAAGTACCAAATACAACTCGTACAGCCACCAACTCAATCTCTGAGATGGGAAGATCAATGCGTTCCGACGAAAGAGCAGACTCGACAGCTATAAGTACTCCTCCTCCGATACGGGAAGCTCGATCGCATCTGTAAGTGGTGTATTTGGAGGTAAAAATTGAAGAGTCTGAGATGTCCGGCTTCAGCCAGGTCTCAGTAAAAGCGATAATTTGAAAATTAAAAGCAAGAGAGTCTAAATACAGTTTAGCGAGTTTAGATTTAAGACCTCTAACATTCTGGTAGGCAAGCTCGAAAGATGGAATTTGTTTTTTGACGCAGCAACTAAAGTTGATGCGCCATTAGAAATAGGTGGCAATAAAATCGGAGTCCGATTTTTCTTTTTGGCCTTATATTCTTTTACTATTAAGTGCTCCGGCCAAAACTCTTTACAACAAATATCAGTAAATATTTCTGGCGGAACACTTATTTTAAAGGACGCAATATCCCTTTCATAAGCGAACTTAAATTTCTCCACCAGTATACCTGGGGCTTGAATTTTTGCCTGTATAAAGGCTTTTCCATCATCTGATGAAAAGTGAGGGGCAAGCCTAGAAACAAAAATAAGTCTCTTCGGTGGAACACCGACTAGAGGCTTAGGTGCCACAGGTAGGACAGTGGGAACACTATTAACTATGGTACCTAAAACAGCCGGTAGTCCGGACGACGAGCCTTCTAGCGGCTGTTGTAAATTTAATTGTTGCTGTCGCCCTTTCGGAACACCCACGACAGCGGACGACACGGATAATTCAACTGGTTTTTCTCGTGCCGATGTCACACATTTCGGGACAGAATCAGTGTCCACAGCAGACCTCACAGCTACCGGAGTAACAAACGAGATGATCTGCTGTGTAATCGGTGTAGTAGGCTGCTGAATAGCAGTCGGAGGCTGAAGGGTATTAGGCAACGGCAGATCACAAGGAGTGGGCTTTTTAGGCCCCGGAGACTCATCTAATAGTTTAAGGCTATTAAATTGGGTGTCCAGGGCTGTGAGCTGATCGTTAAGTTTAAAAACCAACAATCAGACCCCCAAAGCCACTCCTGGTCTGACGCATAAACGCCCGCATTTCACCATCAATCTCCCTACACGAGTCACAACTATAGTGCAAACCATTTCGTTTGGCAACAGCATCCCCCACAAGACCAGTGTAACCCGCACATTTAGAATGCACGACATTATCACACAGCCAACAAGGTATGCTGGATTGACTTGCCGTAATTGGCATTTGGCAAGTTTTTATAAAACAGACAATTTTATGGTCCATTATTATGGGTCTACTGTATTAACACAGCCAAATGTAAAAAGAGAGTTATTTAGATTAGATTAATAGCGTATGGAGCACCAACAAGCGGCAGAAAGTAGAAAAAGATCAAAGCGCAAGTTGAAAAGTTGAGAGAGTGCGAGAGTGCGAGAGTGCGAGAGTAGTCTATTTATAGATTGCTTGCTTGCCCACGAAATCTTGCACACCAGAGTGGCGATGTGCAGTTAAACATAAACAACAAACAACAACAAGAAGCTTACCCACAGAGCTAAATAGCGCAAGCGCACAAACAAAAATGCACAAGAACACAAGTTTAAAAGAAATAATATTTAAATAACAAAAATGCACAGACCACAAGATGCACTCGCGATAAATAAAAAATAAACCGAGAAGGCGAACAGAATTAAATCAAAAACAAAACGGAGAGCACAAAAAAAACACGTCTGTTCGCTTCAAGTGGAGAACGCAAGTTATACATATATAAATAAAAAAAAAAAAAAAAACAAGAACCAAAAAAAAAAGAAGAAAAAAAACCGACAATAATTAAGTTCATTTAATAACTACACATTCATAATGATACGTTATTTCTCTAAAAGGGGAGGTGTAGTGTGTATTTGCCCTAACAGAATACCCTGTAATTAAATATAATGTATGCAGCACTTTGTTGCATATAATAACAATTATATAGTAAACAAGCTCAGAGCCACTTTATGTATTGGCTCTGTCTCATATTACGCAGCGCGGTTCACTAGCCTCACTAGCTGACCGTTTATGCTTACGCTGCATATCCCACGCTCCGTCTGAGCGCATTCCGTGAGCAATATATATGCTCACTGATACAGGCATATGCGAGCTACTTACTCTCCCTCTCTTTGTAGCTGTTAACCAATAACAGCATAAGTATATATGTATATCCATAGGCTAAGCGCACAATTTAAAAGGCGAATAAATTCATTGAAAATATACGCGCAAAACTGCACTGACGTGCTGACTGTTTTATTGTAATATATATATATTTGTGACAAAACAAAATACAATTTCTACAGTCTGGATTTCTGACTGGCTATCTGTGTGCCTGTATGTCTGTCTGCCTGTCTCTCTGTCTGCATATCTGTCTGTCTGTAAGTCTACCTGTCAGTCTCGGCCGGTGTGTCTGTCGTAAGGCTGTAGGTATACCTACCAATCTGTCTGCCTGCCTGTCTGTGTATCTCTCTCTCTCTCTTCCGGTGTGTCTCTTTGTCAGCGAGTCTGTGGGTCTGCGTGTCTGTCTGTCTGTTTCCTATCTTATTGCCGGTCGGTCTGCCTGTCTGTCTCCCTCTGCCCGTGCGTCTATTGGTCTGCCTTTCTGTCTGTCTATCTGCGTGCCTGTCTGTCTGTCTGCCCGTCTGCCTGTCTCTCTGTCTGTATGTCTACCTGCCTGTCTCTGCCGGTGTGTCTGTCTGCGAGGCTGAAGGTATTCCTGCCTATCTGTCAGCCTGCGTGTCTGTGTACCTCTCTCTCTCTTCCTGTGTGTCTCTTTGTCTGCGAGTCTGTGGGTTTGCGTGTCTGTCTGGCTGTTTCATATCTGTCTGCCGGTCGGTCTGCCTGTCTGTCCCTCTCTGTGACCGTGCGTCTGACTGTCTGCGAGTCTATTGGTCTGCCTTTCTGCCTGTCTGTCTGACTGCCCGTCTACCTGTCTATCTGACTGCATGCCTGCCTGTGTGTCTGTCTGCGACGCTACAGGCTCTCCTGCCAATCTGTCTGCCTGCCTGTCTGTGTATCTCTCTCTCTTCATGTGTACCTGTATGTCTGCGAGTCTGTGGGTCTGCGTGTTAGTCTGCTTGTTTTCCTAAATGTCTATCTGTCTGCCGGTCGGTCTGCCTGTCTGTCTGCTTGACTGCCTCTCTCATTCTGTCTCTTCCCGTGCGACTGACTGTCTTCAAGTCTATTGGTCTGCCTTTCTGTCTGTCTATCTGTGTGCCTGTCTGTCTGTCTGCCCGTCTGCATGGCTGTCTGTCTGTATATCAGGTTGTCTATCTTTGCCGGTGTGTCTGTCTGCCGGTCTGCCTGTCGCTCTGTCTGCGTGTGTGTCTGTCTGTATATCAGCCTGTCTATCTCTGCAGGTGTGTATTTCTGCGAGGCTGTAGGTATTCTTGTCTATCTGTCTGCCTGACTGTCTGTGTATCTCTCTCTCTTCCTGTGTGTCTGTATGTCTGCGAGTCTGTGGGTCTGTGGGTCTGTGTGACCGTCTGCCTATCTTCCTATCTGTCTGTCTGTCTGTCTGTCTGTCAGTCTACCTATCTGTTCCAGCCGGTGTGTCTAACTGCAAGGCCATTGGTATTTCTGCCTATCGGTCTGCCTACCTGTCTAAGTATCTCTCTCTCTCTCTTCCTGTCTGCCTGTATGTCTTCAAGTCTGTGGGTCTGCGTGTCAGTCTGCCAGTTTTCCGTTCTGTCTGTCTGCCGGTCGATCTGCCTGTCTGTCTGCTTGTCTGCCTCTCTCTCAGCCCGTGCGACTTACTGCCTGCGAGCCAATTTGCCTGCATTTCTGTTTATATGTCTGTCTTTCTCTCTGTCTATCTGTATCTCGGTGTGCATGTCTGTCTGTCAGTATATCTGCATGTCTGTCTCTGCCGCTGTGTCTGTCTGTAAGGGTGTAGGTATTCCTGTCTGCCTGACTGTCTGTGTATCTCTCTCTCTTCCTGTGTGTCTGTATTTCTGTGAGTCTGTGGTTCTTTGTGTCCGTCTGCCCATCTTCTTATCTGTCTGTCTGTCTGCCGGTCTGCTCATCTCCTTTCTTCTGTGTCTGTGTGCCTGTCTGTCTCTGCCGGTGTGTCTGTCTGCGAGGCTGTAGGTATTTTTATAATTGTTTTATTAATGGTCGACAAATCGAGTGTCTTCCTAATTATTCAATACATGATACATTCTTTATGAAAATTAAATGCTAAAAGCCTAGTTAGTATACAACATTTTTTAATAGCATCACCGACCGATGGAGGTGTTTTATTTGCCAGTCCGGCCAGCTGTACCCCTTTTCACAGCCAATTTTGTCAGTAACGGTATTAGAGCCTTCAGCTAAGAAGAAGGGTGTTTGCAGAGCAAATGGTGTTGTTCAGTAAAATTAAAAATAATACTAATTTGCTATGTAATTTAAGAAAATACAATAAATAGGAAAAAAGAAAGAAAGGAGTAGTGAATTAAGAAAAGTAAAGTATACTATATATATAGATATAGTTAAGTAGATAGGTAAAGAGATAGTAATGGGAAATCACCGACCCGATGGGGGAAAATTTATAGCCTGTCAGGCAAACTATGCCCCTGCTCATAGCTGGGAATGGTCAGTGAGTTTCCGCGGGTATCCTGAAAGCAATGATTTTATTACTGGAATAGAAAGTTCGATAGAGAAAACGTGATGCAAACTGTTGTAATTTTTACATAACACTCGAAAAGAATTGTGCATAGCCTAGTCTGTTGTGCACGTAGATAGGTATAAGGGGCGATAATTCCTGGTTGGTCTAGAAGGAACAGAGAATTGAAGACGCCCTAACAGAAAAGGAAAATCTATATCGCCAACAATAAACTTATGTAGGAAGACAACACCGAGAATTGTCCTACGGTTGGTTAACGACGGAAGATTAAGAAAAAACAGCCTGCTGGAGTAGGATGGCAACCGAAGATTAGAGTCCCAATTTAAACCTCGTAAGGCAAAAAGCAGAAATTGCTTCTAAACAGATTCAACACGATCCTGGCTATTGTTATACAGCGGAGACAAATGCATGAGCAGTATTCAAGGATAGGGCGAACAAGAGACATTTACAGAAGTTTCGTTATAAAAGGATCGTTAAACTCTTAAGACCATCATTAAATGAATTCAAGTACACCTTTTGCCTCATTAACGACGGTATCTATATGCAGATTGAAGCAAAGTACGGTTGAAGGTCATAAACATACACTAAGAATTATATAGATGCAATTGATTGGCCGAACATCAAAATTGCATAGCGTTCAAATCATCTTGTAGACGAGAATGATGTAGGCGATTAGTGTATGATAAAATAAGATTCACATCGTCCGCATACATAAAAAGGGTAAAGAGTAAGGGTCCAAGATGACTACCTTGAGGAACACCAGAAGTAACGTGATTCAGTTTTGAGTTGGTCAGCCTCAGCTTATTCTTTGGGTCCTATCTTTTGAACTAGAACTAATCCAAAGCAAAAGAGACGGAGGGAAACCTATTCGGTCAAGTTTAAAGTGTAATAGATATGGTGACAGAGTCAAACGCCTTATGAAGTCAGGGTAAATGACACCAGTTTGCATTTTAGAAAGGAAAGCATCATTTACCAGCGATTAGTAGCAGAGTGCTTAGTTGACCGATTTTAGAATCCATGTTGCACAGGGGAGACAACTGATTTGCAGAAATGTGAAATTCGAAGTGATTATTTTTCAAATTTTAGGGATAGCGGACAGTTTTGCAATGCCCCTGTTATTTTGTATATCAGACTTTCCACCTTTCTTGTGGAGAGAAATGATATAAGATTCTTTCCAAAGAGATGGAAAGACAGAATATTCAAGGGATAGATTAAAAAGCTTTAGCAATGGATAATTAAGGGAAGAACTACACTCTTGAGTAGACAACTAGGGATATTGTCAGGCCCAGGAGAGAAAGAAGATTTTAAAGAATTTAAAGCTAAAAGGAGAGAGGAATGGGAAATATAGGAGAGGTATAGAACTAGAGGAAGTAATAATATAAGGGTAAGAATTTTTTAAGGACAGACTGAAGAGTAGGTTGATTGGATAAAGTTAGCAGAGATGTTAGCAGAATCGGGATAATTTCTAGTTTTATCTGTTCCGAGAGAAAAAAAGATGGCAAACTATCTCTACGCATGTGTGTGTCTCTGTCTGTTTGACTGCCGATCTTCCCGTCAGCCTATCTGTCTGTCTCTCTCTTTCTCTTTTTGTCTGTCTTTCTGAATGTCTGTCTGTATGTCTGCCTGTCTATCTATTCTTCAGTCTGATTATCTGTATATCCATCTGCATGTATGTCTGCCTCTCTGTCTGTCTATCTGTGTGCCTGTCTGTCTGTGTGCCCGTCTGCCTGTTTCTCGGTCTGCATGTCTGTCTGTCTGTATATCTGCCTGACTGTCTCTGCCGTTGTGTCTGTCTGCGAAGCTGTAGGTATTCCTGTCTATCCGTCTGCCTAACTGTCTATATATCTCTCTCTCCTGTGTGTCTGTTGCTGGTCTGTCTGTCTGTCTGAATAACTGTCTTTTTGCCTATCTGTCTGTCTCCATTTCAGTCTGACCATCTGTATTCCAAGCTGTCTGTAAGTTAGCTTAGTAACTCAACTCTGGGCCGGATGTCGTTGCATAGCCGGCCACGCACGAGGTGCAAGCTACGCGTTTCTGCAGCCGCTATGAACTTGCAGTTTGTAATTTCATATTGATACTTTGTTGCTTCATAAGTAATTTTATATTTACTCTAGTTTTAGTTCTCATTTTGTATGCCTTGCGACACCACGTCCAAGGTTAATAACTCATTCATAACCGGTAATGTCTTAAGGCTTCAATTATTCAATTAAAAAATAATAAAATAAAACGAATGAATAACTTATATTTGATTAGCACCCAACCGAACGAAAAATCTGTGCGGTATTCTCAGCCATCGAACCTGTGTTGTGATACCAACAGTGCGCATATTAAAACCTGCGCCAAACGCTAAAATAAATTCGACAGTGCAGTGCAGTATACCTGACCAACTTGGTCAGCTGAAACTGCTGGAGCTTTTCGGACAGAGGTGTGCCACCAGTATAGCAGGCACGCTAATCTGTTCAACGTTTATTTAGATTAGGACACCCAACCCCAAAAAACACCATGTAAGTGAGCCATTCATTCATATCAGGTTTTAAGTACTGCGTGAAGAAATCAAAATTTAAATAATTCAATATACTGTATTGTGCTATATTGTCTGTCGGTCATTTTATTCTGCAAATCCAATGGACCATTGAATGTTCTATCATTTTGCCAAAACGAAAAAGTTTTTTTTATCATATTTATCTCTCCTAAATGGTGCAAATCTAATTCTGCGACTAGTTGTCATTTGTTATAACAACTTATGAATAGGGCATTGGAAAAATATAGGGACCCCAGCTCGAGAAATTTCGACTCGGAGGGCTCAGATAGCGACTACATTAGGGTACGCAGAAGACATTCAGCCAAACCCAGTGCATTCAAACAAAACAGACATGAATCCCCAGCAACTTAGGGCTTTAGTCGAGTCAGCGGTTTCAGCTGCCCTCGATGCACAGACAAAGGCATTCAATGAAAGATATGCAGCTCTTAAGGAAAGCTTCAACCGGCAAATTGCTGAGTTAACAGAAAAAGTAACAGATCTGAAGGTCACAGCGCCCCCAATTGATGTGTTCGAAGAAATGCAAATCATAGACAGCATTCGCTGCGACAAGCCTCTGGATGCGGCCAAGTGTCTGGCAGAATTTACAGGGTCTCAAGAAACTTATGTTTCATGGCGGCAAGCTGCAATGGCAGCATATAAAATATTTAGACTATATAACGGCAGCTCTCGCTATTGCCAGGCAGTCATAATTATCAGAAGCAAAATAAGGGGTTCGGCCGACGCGGTTTTGTCTTCGTTTGCCACAATACTAAATTTCGATGCCATCATCAACCGTTTAGATTTCACCTACAGTGACAAGAGGCCAGGTCATGTTATCGAACAAGAAATGGGCACCCTCAGACAAGGGCAACTCACCTTGCCTCAATATTATGAAGAAGTTGAGAAGAAACTCACTTTACTCATAAGCAAAGTCAACATGACGTATGACGCAGCACTAGCAAAAGGCATGAGCGAGAAGTTTAGAGGTGATGCCTTGCGGATATTTATCTCTGGCCATAGGCGCAGTCTCTCCGATGTACTATTTGCGGCACATCCGCTCGATCTTCCCTCTGCTTTAGCACTCGCACAGGAAATCGAGGCCAATCACGACAAATTCACTTTTGCAATCAACTATGCCAGAAGCATTGAGGATAGGGCTCGAAACCCGACCAAAAGCCTCAATCCCAGCAACGTCAGAAGGGCCCAGATGCAGTCGAGGCACAGCCTACCCTTGCCAAAAACCCACATTACACACGGCAACAAAAGCTCCAACAGCCCCAACAACCCAAACAGACCGACCAGCGTAGTGGTAGGCAAAGCAACGGCAGCAATGATCAGCAACCAATGTACGTTGACCCTTCAATGTCTACAGTTCTGATGCCATCCCAGGCGCCAGCGTACGTCAACTCGAGTAACCCACAGGCTTACAAGAGAACGAACACCTCTGACCGAGCAACGGTTCAGAGGCGCCAAAGGGTAAATCACACAACTCAGAGCCAAGAGTGTGGGTCTGAGGGGTATGCAGCGGCAGCAAAAATGCTGAGGCGCATATAGCTGACGTATGGACGGGGACTTTGACGCCCTCAATTTTTTAGGGGTAGGTCCCTGCTGCCCTTCATCAGGCGGGAAGTAGCGGGGGCTCAGCTAAAGTTCCTCATCGACACGAGTGCGAAAACAATTACATCCGGCCACACCATGGCCTGAAAGGAGTCCGCCCAGTCGATAATCTATTTTCCACCCACTCCATTCATGGCACTACCAAGATTTCAGAAAAGTGCTATGTATCAATGTTTGGAAAAAAGACTACTTTTTTCCTTTTCTGAGAACTTTCAACATTTGATGGGATTATAGTCCTCGACCTGTTAACACAAGTCGGGGCAGAGCTATGCCTAAGCTCCAGCCAACTAAAGTTTGGCAATATTTCCGAACCAATATTGTACCATAGGTGTGTGGATGTCAATTTCACCAACGTAGATGCGTAGATAGACGCACCTCCCCTGATAAGAGAAATATTTTTAAAAATTATAATGGATAGGAAAAAGACTTTCGCAGACGCTAACGAAGCGCTGCCATAAAACACTTCGGTAGTAGCCACTATTAGAACTGTTGACGAACAACCCATCTACGCTAAACTGTACCCATATCCCATAAGCGCAGCTGAATTTGTCAATTAAGAGATTCAAAATCTTTTTAAAAATGGCATAATTCAGAAATCCGTTTCTCCCTATAACAACCCCATTTGGGTGGTTGACAAAAAGGGCAGAGATGAAATGGGTAACCGAAAAATGCGTCTTGCGATGGACTTTCGGAAACTAAATGAAAGAACCACTGCGGAGAGATATCCTATGCCCAATATATCTGGTTCTGGGAAATGTGGGTAATGCCAGGCACTTTTCGACGCTGCATCTTAAGTCTGGCTATCACCAAATCACGCTCGCAGAGCGCGACCAAGAGACAACTTCTTTTTCGGTAAATGGAGGGAAGTATGAATTCTGTCGACTTCCTTTCGGCCTGAAAAATGCCGCCAGCATTTTCCAAAGGGCGATTGATGACATACTGCGAGATCAGATCGGCAGGTCACGTAACGTCAATGTCGATGACGTCATCGTCTTCTCGAAAGATGAAGAATCACATGTCAGACATTTCGACTGGGTGTTGAAAAGCTTGTATGAAGCAAATATGAGGGTATCTGAGGAAAAATCTCACTTTTTTGAGAAGAGTGTATTTGTTGTCAATAGTAACGGTACTATAACGGACCCAGACAAGGTTAAGGCTATACAGGACTTCCCAGAGCCCAAGACAGTTTTTGAGGTCAGATCGTTCTTGGGTCTCGCAAGTTTTTATAGATGCTTTCTTAAAGATTTTGAATCGATAGCGAGACCCATCTCCGACATCCTCAAGGGTGAAATGGGTCAGTTAGCAAACATAGATCACGAAAAATTCCAGTCGAATTTTCTGATCACCAGCGCAGTACTTTTCAGAAACTGCGGAACATATTGGCATCCGAGGATGTCATGCTTCGATACCCCGACTTTAAGAAGCCGTTTGATCTAACGACCGACGCTTCGGGATATGGTATTGGAGCATTTCTTACCCAAGAAGGGCGACCCATCACAATGATCTCTAGGACATTAAAAAGCCCAGAAGTTAACTACGCCACGAACGAAAGAGAGTTGCGTCACTACTTATACGGTGTAAGCAACATTAACATATTCACAGACCACCAGCCACTGGCCTTCGCCGTGTCTGATTCCAACCCAAACGTTTAAATCAAGCGGTGGAAATAACGAGTCCTCGTATTAGATACGACAGACACCCTAAGAAACAAGAAGTTGGTAAGACACCGATTCCGTTACATGCAGGGGAAATGTTACATGTGGACATCTTCTTAACTGACAAGAAATTTTTTCTGACTTGCATTGACAAGATATCTAAAAATTTGCCATAGTTCAACCAATCCCATCTAGAACGATAAAAGACTTGAAAGTACCCTTATTACAGCTCATGAATTTCTTCCCGGGAGTCAAAACAATCTACTGTGATAATGAGCCAGCTTAGAACTCCCAGACTATTAGCTCTCTGCTCCCTTGCATAGCTTTTCCAACAGGCAGGTCGAGCGTTTCCATAGTACCCTGGTGGAATTCGATAGATGTTTAAAAATCGACAAAAACATTAGCGTCACTGTAGAGCTAATCTTGTTGTCTACAGTGGAATACAACAAGACAATCCATACGGTCACTGATAAACAGCCGGTTGACGTCGTCCATTCGCTCCCAGGCGAATCACAGACGCAGATACAAAATAAGAGGGCACACTCAGAGCTAGAGAGAATGACTTCCGGCGAAACATGGTCTTTGAGGTTGGCGAGAAAGTATTGGTAAAATCCAATCGCAGGCTTGGAAACAAACTCACACCTTTGTGTGAAGAAAGAGCAGTGGAAGCTGACCTGTGAACCACAGTTCCCATTAGGGGGTGGTCCACAAGGGCAACCTTAGGTAGTGCTTCCCCTTTTACTTTTTATATATATTGTACCATTTGTCATTTTTCCTTTTATATTAAGTTGCTAAAGATCTAAGTTTACTCGGCACCCCACCGTAGATAAGTTCGGTGATGGGTTGTTCAATGTCTTTTCTTTCTTTCTATTCCAAGCTGTCTGTAAGTTAGCTTAGTAACTCAACTCTGGGCCGGATGTCGTTGCATAACAGGCCACGCACGAGGTGCAAGCTACGCGTTTCTGCAGCCGCTATGAACTTGCATTTTGTAATTTCATATTGATACTTTGTTGCTTCATAAGTAATTTTATATTTACTTTAGTTTTAGTTCTCATTTTGTATGCCTTGCGACACCACGTCCAAGGTTAATAACTCATTCATTACCGGTAATGTCTTAAGGCTTCAATTATTCAATTAAAAAATAATAAAATAAAACGAATGAATAACTTATATTTAATTAGCACCCAACCGAACGAAAAATCCGTGCGGTATTCTCAGACACACGGGCAGAGAGAGAGAGAGAGTCAGACAAGCAAACAGACAGGTAAATAAATAGGAAAACAGGCAGACAGACACGCAGATCTCTCTCTCTCTCTCTCTCTTTCTCTCAAAATGTGTGACTCTCCTTCTGCGATCATATAGGTCTGCATATATATCTATCCGTAAGTGTGCCTGTCTGTCTCTGCCCGGGTGTCAGTTAGCGAGTCTGTAGGGATTTCTGTCTATCTGTCTGCCTGACTGTCTGTGTATCTCTCTCTATCTGTGTGTCTGTATGTTTGCGAGTCTGTGTGTCCGTCTGTGTGCCTATCTGTCTGTATGTCTGCCTGTCTGAATATACCGGTGTGTCTGTCTGTGAGGCTGTAGGTATTCCTGTCTGTCTCTCTGTCTGCCTGTATGACTGCGAATCTGTCTGCGAGTCTATAGGTCTCACTTTTTCTCTCACTCACTCTCTCTCTCTCTGTATCTCTTTCTCTCTCTCTGGCTGTCTTTCTGCCCGTCTCTCTCTCTCTCTCTCTCTCTCTCGCTGCCTGTGTGACTGTCTGTCTGTGTTCCAGTCTGCCTGTCTCTCTGTCTGCATGTCTGTCTTTCAGTATATCTGCCTGTCTGTCTCTGCCGGTGGGTTTGTCTGCGGCGCTTTAGGTATTCCTGCTAAACTATCTGCCTGTCTGTCCGTGTATCTCTCTTTCTCTTTTCCTGTGTTTTTGTATGTCTGCGAGTCTGTTTGTCTGCGTGTCTTTCTGCATGTTTTCTTATCTGTCCGCCGGTCGGTCTGCCTGTCTGTCAGTCTCTCTTTCTCTGACCAGGCGACTGACTGTCTGCGAGTGTATTAGTCTGCCTTTCTGTCTGTCTATCTGTTTGCCTGTCTGTCCGTCTGCCCGTCTGCCTGTCTCTCTGTATACAAATCTTTTTTGTCTGTAAGTCTACCTGTCTTCTGTCAGATACACAGATAGTCAGGCAGACAGATACACAGGAATACCTACAGCCTCGCAGACAGACACACTGGCAGCGAAAGACAGGTAAAGTTACAGACAGAGAAATATGTAGGAAGATAGGCAGACGGTCACACAGACTAACAGACTCGCACACATACAGACACATAGCAAGAGAAAAATAGATACACAGACAGTCAGGCAGACAGATGGATAGGAATATCAACAGCCTCTTAGACAAACACACCGGCAGAGACAGACAGGTAGAGTTACAGGCAGACAGAGATGTAGACGGAGAGACAGGCAGACGGGCAAACAGATAGACAGACAGAAAGGCAGACAGAACCACTGATAGGAAGCTAAGCAGACGGTCACACAAACCCACAGACTCGCAGACTTACAGACAGACAGGAAAAGAGAGAAAGATACACAGACCGTCAGGCAGACAGATAAACGGACTTAGCAGCAGAGACAGACATGCTGCTATACAGACAGTCAGACATGGTGACAGAGAGACAGGCAGACGGGAGTACAGACAGACAGGCACACAGATAGACAGACAGAAAGGAAGAGCAATAGACTCGCAGACTGTCCGACGCACGGGCAGAGAGTGAGAAAGAGAGAGAGAGAGAAAGACAGACAGGCAGACCGACCGACTGGTGGACAGACAGACAGATAGGAAAACAGGCAGACAGACACGCAGACCCACATACTCGCAGACATATAGAAACACAGCAAGAGAGAAAGATAGGTACCTAGATAGGCAGGCAGACAAATTGGCAAGAACACCTTCAGCCTCGCATGGAGACACACCGGCAAAGACAGACAGGCAAATATACAGACAGAACAACATGCAGCCAGAGAGACAGGCAGACGGGCAGATAGACAGACAGTCACACAGATAGACAGACAGAAAGGCAGACCAATAGACTCGCAGACAGTCAGACACGGGCAGACAGATAGGAAAACAGGCAAACAGACACGCAGACCCACAGACCCACAGACAAACAGACACACAGGAAGAGAGAGAGAGATACATTGACAGACATGCAGACAGGCAAGAATACCTACAGCATCGCAGACAGACACACTGGCAGAGACAGACAGGTAGAGTTACAGACAGACAGATAGACAGGCACACAGATAGACAGACAGAAAGGCATTCCAATAGACTCGCAGACAGTCAGACGCACGGGCAGACAGATAGGAAAACAGGCAGACAGACACGCAGACCCACAGACTCACAGACAAACAGACACACAGGAACATAGAGAGAGATACATTGACAGACATGCAGACAGGCAGGAATACCTACAGCCTCCCAGACAAACACACCGGCAGAGACAGGCAGGCTGATATACAGACAGACAGACATGCAGACAGAAAGACAGGCAGACAGACTGACAGGCACACAGATAGACAGACAGAAAGGCAGACTAATAGACTCGCAGACAGTCAGACGCCAGGGCAAAGAGAGGGAGACAGGCAGACCGACCGGCGAACAGATAAGAAAAAAAGCAGACACACACGCAGACCCAAAGACTCCCAGACATATAGACCCAAAGGAAGAGAGAGATAGAGAGATACATAGACAGTCAGGCAGACAGATAGGCAGGAATACCTACAGCATCGCAGACAGACGCACCGGCAGAGACAGACAGGCTGATATACAGACAGACAGACATGCAGGCAGAGAAACTGGCAGACGGGCAGACGGGCAGACAGACAGACTAGCACACAGATAGGCAGACAGGAAGGCAGACCCATAGACTCGCAGACAGTCAGACGCACGGGCCGAGAGAGGGAGGCAGACAGATAGGAAAACAGGCAGACAGACACGCAGACCCACAGACTCACAGACACACAGGAAGAGAGAAAGATAGACACATTGGCAGACATGCAGACAGGCAGGAATACCTACAGCTTCGCAGACAGACACACCGGCAGAGACAGACAGGTAGAGTTACAGACAGACAGATATGTAGAGAGAGAGACAGGCAGACGGGCAGATAGATAGACAGGCACACAGATAGAAAGATAGGCAGACGGTCACACAAACCCACAGACTCGCAGACTTACAGACAGACAGGAAAAGAGAGAAAGATACACAGACCGTCAGGCAGACAGATAAACGGACTTAGCAGCAGAGACAGACATGCTGCTATACAGACAGTCAGACATGGAGACAGACAGACAGGCAGACGGGAGGACAGACAGACAGGCACACAGATAGACAAACAGAAAGGAAGAGCAATAGACTCGCAGACAGTTAGACGCACGGGCAGAGAGAGAGAGAGATAGAGAAAGACAGACAGACAGGCAGACCGACCGGTGGACAGACAGACAGATAGGAAAACAGGCAGACAGACACGCAGACCCACATACTCGCAGACATACAGAAACACAGCAAGAGAGAAAGATAGATACCTAGATAGGCAGGCAGACAAATTGGCAAGAACACCTTCAGCCTCGCATGGAGACACACCGGCAAAGACAGACAGGCAAATATACAGACAGAACAACATGCAGACAGAGAGACAGGCAGACGGGCAGATAGACAGACAGTCACACAGATAGACAGACAGAAAGGCAGACCAATAGACTCGCAGACAGTCAGACACGGGCAGACAGAAAGGAAAACAGGCAAACAGACACGCAGACCTACAGACCCACAGACTAACAGACACACAGGAAGAGAGAGAGAGAGAGATACATTGACTGACATGCAGACAGGCAAGAATACCTACAGCATCGCAGACAGACACACTGGCAGAGACAGACAGGTAGAGTTACAGACAGACAGATAGACAGGCACACAGATAGACAGACAGAAAGGCATTCCAATAGACTCGCAGACAGTCAGACGCACGGGCAGAGAGAGAAAGGCAGACCGACCGGCAGACAGACAGATAGGAAAACAGGCAGACAGACACGCAGACCCACAGACTCACAGACAAACAGACACACAGGAATAGAGAGAGATACATTGACAGACATGCAGACAGGCAGGAATACCTACAGCCTCCCAGACAAACACACCGGCAGAGACAGGCAGGCTGATATACAGACAGACAGACATGCAGACAGAAAGACAGGCAGACAGACTGACAGGCACACAGATAGACAGACAGAAAGGCAGACTAATAGACTCGCAGACAGTCAGACGCCAGGGCAAAGAGAGGGAGACAGGCAGACCGACCGGCAGAACAGATAAGAAAAAAAGCAGACACACACGCAGACCCAAAGACTCCCAGACATATAGACCCAAAGGAAAGAGAGAGATAGAGAGATACATAGACAGTCAGGCAGACAGATAGGCAGGAATACCTACAGCATCGCAGACAGACGCACCGGCAGAGACAGACAGGCTGATATACAGACAGACAGACATGCAGGCAGAGAAACTGGCAGACGGGCAGACAGACATACTAGCACACAGATAGGCAGACAGGAAGGCAGACCCATAGACTCGCAGACAGTCAGACGCACGGGCCGAGAGAGGGAGGCAGACAGATAGGAAAACAGGCAGACAGACACGCAGACCCACAGACTCACAGACACACAGGAAGAGAGAAAGATAGACACATTGGCAGACATGCAGACAGGCAGGAATACCTACAGCTTCGCAGACAGACACACCGGCAGAGACAGACAGGTAGAGTTACAGACAGACAGATATGTAGAGAGAGAGACAGGCAGACAGGCAGATAGATAGACAGGCACACAGATAGAAAGATAGGCAGACGGTCACACAAACCCACAGACTCGCAGACTTACAGACAGACAGGAAAAGAGAGAAAGATACACAGACCGTCAGGCAGACAGATAAACGGACTTAGCAGCAGAGACAGACATGCTGCTATACAGACAGTCAGACATGGAGACAGACAGACAGGCAGACGGGAGGACAGACAGACAGGCACACAGATAGACAAACAGAAAGGAAGAGCAATAGACTCGCAGACAGTTAGACGCGCGGGCAGAGAGAGAGAGAGATAGAGAAAGACAGACAGACAGGCAGACCGACCGGTGGACAGACAGACAGATAGGAAAACAGGCAGACAGACACGCAGACCCACATACTCGCAGACATACAGAAACACAGCAAGAGAGAAAGATAGATACCTAGATAGGCAGGCAGACAAATTGGCAAGAACACCTTCAGCCTCGCATGGAGACACACCGGCAAAGACAGACAGGCAAATATACAGACAGAACAACATGCAGACAGAGAGACAGGCAGACGGGCAGATAGACAGACAGTCACACAGATAGACAGACAGAAAGGCAGACCAATAGACTCGCAGACAGTCAGACACGGGCAGACAGATAGGAAAACAGGCAAACAGACACGCAGACCTACAGACCCACAGACTAACAGACACACAGGAAGAGAGAGAGAGAGAGATACATTGACTGACATGCAGACAGGCAAGAATACCTACAGCATCGCAGACAGACACACTGGCAGAGACAGACAGGTAGAGTTACAGACAGACAGATATGTAGACAGAGAGACAGGCAGACAGATAGACAGGCACACAGATAGACAGACAGAAAGGCATTCCAATAGACTCGCAGACAGTCAGACGCACGGGCAGAGAGAGAAAGGCAGACAGAAAGGCAGACCAACCGGCAGACAGACAGATAGGAAAACAGGCAGACAGACATGCAGACCCACAGACTCACAGACAAACAGACACACAGGAAGAGAGAGAGAGATACATTGACAGACATGCAGACAGGCAGGAATACCTACAGCCTCCCAGACAGACACACCGGCAGAGACAGGCAGGCTGATATACAGACAGACAGACATGCAGACAGAAAGACAGGCAGACGGGCAGACAGACTGACAGGCACACAGATAGACAGACAGAAAGGCAGACCAATAGACTCGCAGACAGTCAGACGCCAGGGCAAAGAGAGGGAGACAGGCAGACCGACCGGCGAACAGATAAGAAAAAAAGCAGACAGACACGCAGACCCAAAGACTCCCAGACATATAGACCCAAAGGAAGAGAGAGATAGAGAGATACATAGACAGTCAGGCAGACAGATAGGCAGGAATACCTACAGCATCGCAGACAGACGCACCGGCAGAGACAGACAGGCTGATATACAGACAGACAGACATGCAGACAGAGAAACTGGCAGACGGGCAGACAGGCAGACAGACAGACTAGCACACAGATAGGCAGACCAATAGACTCGCAGACAGTCAGACGCACGGGCAGAGAGAGGGAGGCAGACAGATAGGAAAACAGGCAGACAGACACGCAGACCCACAGACTCACCGACACACAGAAAGAGAGAGAGAGAGACACATTGACAGACATGCAGACAGGCAGGGATTTCTACAGCTTCGCAGACAGACACACCGGCAGAGACAAAAAGGTAGAGTTACAGACAGACAGACATGTAGAGAGAGAGCAGGCAGACGGGCAGACAGATAGACAGGCACACAGATAGGAAGATAGGCAGTCGGTCACATAGACCCACAGACTCGCAGACATACAGACACACAGGAAGAGAGAGAGAGATACACAGACAGTCATGTAGACAGATAGACAGACGCACGGCCAGAGACAGACAGGCTGTTAGACAGACAGACAGACATGCAAACAGAGAAACTGGCAGACGGGCGACAGATAGACTAGCAGACAGATAGGCAGACAGGAAGGCAGACCCATAGACTCGCAGACAGTCAGACGCACGGGCCGAGAGAGGTAGGCAGACAGATATGAAAACAGGCAGACAGACACGCAGACCCACAGACTCACAGACACAAAGGAAGAGAGAAAGATAGACACATTGGCAGACATGCAGACAGGCAGGAATACCTACAGCTTCGCAGACAGACACACCGGCAGAGACAGACAGGTAAAGTTACAGACAGACAGATATGTAGAGAGAGAGACAGGCAGACGGGCAGATAGATAGACAGGCACACAGATAGAAAGATAGGCAGACGGTCACACAAACCCACAGACTCGCAGACTTACAGACAGACAGGAAAAGAGAGAAAGATACACAGACCGTCAGGCAGACAGATAAACGGACTTAGCAGCAGAGACAGACATGCTGCTATACAGACAGTCAGACATGGTGACAGAGAGACAGGCAGACGGGAGGACAGACAGACAGGCACACAGATAGACAGACAGAAAGGAAGAGCAATAGACTCGCAGACAGTCAGACGCACAGGCAGAGAGAGAGAGAGAGAGAGAGAGAGAGAGAGAAAGACAGACAGACAGGCAGACCGACCGGTGGACAGACAGACAGATAGGAAAACAGGCAGACAGACACGCAGACCCACATACTCGCAGACATACAGAAACACAGCAAGAGAGAAAGATAGATACCTAGATAGGCAGGCAGACAAAGAACACCTTTAGCCTCGCATGGAGACACACCGGCAAAGACAGACAGGCAAATATACAGACAGAACAACATGCAGCCAGAGAGACAGGCAGACGGGCAGATAGACAGACAGTCACACAGATAGACAGACAGAAAGGCAGAAAGACAGACAGACAGACAGGTAGAGTTACAGACAGACAGATATGTAGAGAGAGAGAGACAGGCAGACGGGCAGATAGATAGACAGGCACACAGATAGAAAGATAGGCAGTCGGTCACATAGACCCACAGACTCGCAGACATGCAGACACACAGAAAGAGAGAGAGAGGGATACACAGACAGTCATGCAGACAGATAGACAGACGCACCGCCAGAGACAGACAGGCTGATAAACACACAGACAGACATGCAGACAGAGAGACAGGCAGACGGGCAGACAGACAGACACGCACACAGATAGACAGACAGAAAGGCAGACCAATAGACTCGCAGACAGTAAGACGCCAGGGCAAAGAGAATGAGACAGGCAGACCGACCGGCGAACAGATAAGAAAACAAGCAGACAGACACGCAGACCCACAGACTCCCAGACATAGAGACACAAAGGAAGAGAGAGATAGAGGGATACACAGACAGGCAGGCAGACAGATAGGCATGAATACTTCCAGCATCGCAGACAGACGCACCGGCAGATACAGACAGGCTGATATACAGACAGACAGACATGCAGACAGAGAAACTGGCAGACGGGCAGACGGGCAGACAGACAGACTAGCCCACAGATAGGCAGACAGAAAGGCAGACCAATAGACTCGCAAACAGTGAGACGCAGGGGCAGAGAGAAGGAGGCAGACAGATAGGAAAGCAGGCAGACAGACACGCCGACCCACAGACTCACAGACACACAGGAAGAGAGAGAGAGAGAGAGAGAGAGAGAGACAGAGACTAATTGACAGACATGCAGACAGGCAGGAATACCTAGAGCTTCGCAGACAGACACACCGGCAGAGACAGACAGGTAGAGTTACAGACAGACAGATATGTAGAGAAAGGGACAGGCAGACGGGCAGACAGATAGACAGGCACACAGATAGATAGACAGAAAGGCAGATAGACAGACCGACAGAAAGACCCACAGATAGGAAGATAGGCAGGCGGTCACATAGACCCTCAGACTCGCAGACATGCAGACACAGACGAGAGAGAGAGAGATACACAGACAGTCGTGCAGACAGTGGGACAGACGCACCGCCAGAGACAGACAGGCTGATAAACAGACAGACAGACAGGCACACAGGTAGACAGATAGAAAGGCAGACCAATAGACTCGCAGACAGTCAAACGCCCGGGTAGAGAGAGACAGACAGACAGGCAGACCGACCGACGGGCAGATATGAAACAGGCAGACAGACACGCATACCCAAAGACTCGCAGACATATAGGCACACAGGAAGAGAGAGAAAAATACACAGACAGGCCGGCAGACAGATAGTCAGGAACACATACAGCCTCGCAGACAGACGCAGAGACACAGACAGACGAGCAGACAGACAGACAGGCACACATAAAGACAGACAGAAAGGCAGACTAATTAAAGCGCAGACAGTTAGACGTACGGGAGGAGACAGAGACAGATAGGCAGACAGAAAGGCAGACAGACAGGCAGACAGACAGGCAGACAGACAGGCAGGCAGACCGACCGGCAGACAGACAGACATGTAGGAAATCAGGCAGACAGACGCAGACAGATTCACAGACTAACAGACACACAGGAAGAGAAAGAGAGAGATACACAGATAGGCAGGAATAGCTATAGCCTCGCAGACAGACACATCGGCAGAGTCAGACAGGCAGACACACAGACAGATAGGCTGACAGATTGTCAGACTGAAAATGAGACAGACGGACAAGCATACGGACAGACATTCTAACAGATAGACATAAAGAGAGAGAGAGAAAAAGAGAGAAAGAGAGAGAGAGAGAGAGAGAGAGAGAGAGAGATAGAGAGAGAGAGACAGAAAGGGAGAGAGACCAGATAACAGATAAGAAAAACCACATATTCGCAGAGAGACAGATAATAGACTGTCCGACAGACAGACAAAGAGACAAACAGGACTACCTACAGCCTAGGCAGACGGACACACAGACAGACTCGAAGACATGCAAACACACAGGAAGAGAGAAAGAGATACACAGACAGTCAGGCAGACAGATTTGCACGAATACCTCCAGCCTCGCAGACAGACTCACCGGCAGAGTCAGACGGAAAGACAGACCAATAGACTCGCAGACAGTCAGACGAACGGCAGAGAGAGAGAGAGGCAGCAAAGCAAACAGACAGGCAGACCGATCGGCAGACAGATAGGAAAATAGGCAGACAGACACGCAGTCCCACAGACTCACAAACACACAGGAAGAGAGAGAGAGAGAGATTCACAGACAGACAGGCAGACATATAGACAAGAATACCTACAGCCTCGCAGACAGGCACACTGGCAGAAACAGACAGGCAGACTTACAGATAGTCAGACTGAAAAAGAGACAGACAGACAGACCGACGAAAGAGAGAGTGAGAGAGGGAGAGAGAGAGAAAGAGAGAGAGAGAGACATGAGAGAGATAGAGAGAGAGAGAGAGAGAGAGAGAGAGAGAGAGAAAGAGAGACAGAGAGAGAGAGAGACAGAGAGAGAGAGAGAGAGAGACATGAGAGAGTTAGAGAGAGAGAGAGAGAGAGAGAGAGAGAGAGAGAGAGAGAGAGAGAGGGGGAGAGAGAGAGAGCGAGAGAGAGAGGGAGAGAGACGAGATGATAGGCAGTCAAACAGACAGAGACACAGGCATGCGTAAAGATAGACAGACAGGAAGAGCCTAATAGACCCGCAGAGTGACAGAAAATAAGGAAAACAGACAGACAAACAGGCAGCGACAGAGACAGACAGAGAAACTGAAAGACAGACCAATAGACTCGCAGACAGAAAGACGCACGGGCAGAGAGAGGCAGAGACAGACATGCAGACATGCAGGCAGACAGATAGGAAAACAGGCAAACAGACACGCAGACCCACAGACTCGTAGACATACAGACACGCAGGAAGAGAGAAAGAAGAAACACGGACAGACAGACAGCTAGATTGGCAGGAATACCTAAAGCGCCGAAGACAGACACTCCGCCAGAGACAGACAGGCTGATATACAGACAGACAGACATGCAGACAGAGAGACAGGCAGACGGGCAGACAGACTGACAGGCACACAGATAGACAGACAGAAAGGCAGACCAATAGACTCGCAGACAGTAAGACGCCAGAGGCAAAGAGAATGAGACAGGCAGACCGACCGGCGAACAGATAAGAAAACAAGCAGACAGACACGCAGACCCACAGACTCCCAGACATAGAGACACAAAGGAAGAGAGAGATAGAGGGATACACAGACAGGCAGGCAGACAGATAGGCAGGAATACTTCCAGCATCGCAGACAGACGCACCGGCAGATACAGACAGGCTGATATACAGACAGACAGACAGATAACAGATAAGAAAAACCACATATTCGCAGAGAGACAGATAATAGACTGTCCGACAGACAGACAAAGAGACAAACAGGACTACCTACAGCCTAGGCAGACGGACACACAGACAGACTCGAAGACATGCAAACACACAGGAAGAGAGAAAGAGACACACAGACAGTCAGGCAGACAGATTTGCACGAATACCTCCAGCCTCGCAGACAGACTCACCGGCAGAGACAGACAGAAAGGCAGACCAATAGACTCGCAGACAGTCAGACGAACGGCAGAGAGAGAGAGGCAGCAAAGCAAACAGACAGGCAGACCGATCGGCAGACAGATAGGAAAATAGGCAGACAGACACGCAGTCCCACAGACTCACAAACACACAGGAAGAGAGAGAGAGAGATTCACAGACAGACGGGCAGACATATAGACAAGAATACCTACAGCCTCGCAGACAGGCACACTGGCAGAAACAGACAGGCAGACTTACAGATAGTCAGACTGAAAAAGAGACAGACAGACAGACCGACGAAAGAGAGAGTGAGAGAGGGAGAGAGAGAGAGAGAGAGAGAGAGAGACAGAGAGAGAGAGAGAGAGAGAGAGAGAGAGAGAGAGAGAGAGAGAGAGAGAGAGAGACATAGAGAGAGAGAGAGAGAGAGAGAGAGAGAGAGAGAGAGAGAGAGAGAGAGAGAGAGAGAGAGAGACGAGAGAGACGAGATGATAGGCAGTCAAACAGACAGAGACACAGGCATGCGTAAAGATAGACAGACAGGAAGAGCCTAATAGACCCGCAGAGTGACAGAAAATAAGGAAAACAGACAGACAAACAGGCAGCGACAGAGACAGACAGAGAAACTGAAAGACAGACCAATAGACTCGCAGACAGAAAGACGCACGGGCAGAGAGAGGCAGAGACAGACATGCAGACATGCAGGCAGACAGATAGGAAAACAGGCAAACAGACACGCAGACCCACAGACTCGTAGACATACAGACACGCAGGAAGAGAGAAAGAAGAAACACGGACAGACAGACAGCTAGATTGGCAGGAATACCTAAAGCGCCGAAGACAGACACTCCGCCAGAGACAGACAGGCTGATATACAGACAGACAGACATGCAGACAGAGAGACAGGCAGACGGGAGGACAGACAGACAGGCACACAGATAGACAGACAGAAAGGAAGAGCAATAGACTCGCAGACAGTCAGACGCACAGGCAGAGAGAGAGAGAGAGAGAGAGAGAGAGAGAGAGAAAGACAGACAGACAGGCAGACCGACCGGTGGACAGACAGACAGATAGGAAAACAGGCAGACAGACACGCAGACCCACATACTCGCAGACATACAGAAACACAGCAAGAGAGAAAGATAGATACCTAGATAGGCAGGCAGACAAAGAACACCTTTAGCCTCGCATGGAGACACACCGGCAAAGACAGACAGGCAAATATACAGACAGAACAACATGCAGCCAGAGAGACAGGCAGACGGGCAGATAGACAGACAGATCACACAGATAGACAGACAGAAAGGCAGAAAGACAGACAGACAGACAGGTAGAGTTACAGACAGACAGATATGTAGAGAGAGAGAGACAGGCAGACGGGCAGATAGATAGACAGGCACACAGATAGAAAGATAGGCAGTCGGTCACATAGACCCACAGACTCGCAGACATGCAGACACACGAGAAAGAGAGAGAGGGATACACAGACAGTCATGCAGACAGATAGACAGACGCACCGCCAGAGACAGACAGGCTGATAAACACACAGACAGACATGCAGACAGAGAGACAGGCAGACGGGCAGACAGACAGACACGCACACAGATAGACAGACAGAAAGGCAGACCAATAGACTCGCAGACAGTAAGACGCCAGGGCAAAGAGAATGAGACAGGCAGACCGACCGGCGAACAGATAAGAAAACAAGCAGACAGACACGCAGACCCACAGACTCCCAGACATAGAGACACAAAGGAAGAGAGAGATAGAGGGATACACAGACAGGCAGGCAGACAGATAGGCATGAATACTTCCAGCATCGCAGACAGACGCACCGGCAGATACAGACAGGCTGATATACAGACAGACAGACATGCAGACAGAGAAACTGGCAGACGGGCAGACAGACAGACTAGCCCACAGATAGGCAGACAGAAAGGCAGACCAATAGACTCGCAAACAGTGAGACGCAGGGGCAGAGAGAAGGAGGCAGACAGATAGGAAAGCAGGCAGACAGACACGCCGACCCACAGACTCACAGACACACAGGAAGAGAGAGAGAGAGAGAGAGAGAGAGAGAGACAGAGACTAATTGACAGACATGCAGACAGGCAGGAATACCTAGAGCTTCGCAGACAGACACACCGGCAGAGACAGACAGGTAGAGTTACAGACAGACAGATATGTAGAGAAAGGGACAGGCAGACGGGCAGACAGATAGACAGGCACACAGATAGATAGACAGAAAGGCAGATAGACAGACCGACAGAAAGACCCACAGATAGGAAGATAGGCAGGCGGTCACATAGACCCTCAGACTCGCAGACATGCAGACACAGAAGAGAGAGAGATACACAGACAGTCGTGCAGACAGTGGGACAGACGCACCGCCAGAGACAGACAGGCTGATAAACAGACAGACAGACAGGCACACAGGTAGACAGATAGAAAGGCAGACCAATAGACTCGCAGACAGTCAAACGCCCGGGTAGAGAGAGACAGACAGACAGGCAGACCGACCGACGGGCAGATATGAAACAGGCAGACAGACACGCATACCCAAAGACTCGCAGACATATAGGCACACAGGAAGAGAGAGAAAAATACACAGACAGGCAGGCAGACAGATAGTCAGGAACACATACAGCCTCGCAGACAGACGCAGAGACACAGACCGACGAGCAGACAGGCACACAGAATGACAGACAGAAAGGCAGACTAATTAAAGCGCAGACAGTTAGACGTACGGGAGGAGACAGAGACAGATAGGCAGACAGAAAGGCAGACAGACAGGCAGACAGACAGGCAGACAGACAGGCAGGCAGACCGACCGGCAGACAGACAGACATGTAGGAAATCAGGCAGACAGACGCAGACAGATTCACAGACTAACAGACACACAGGAAGAGAAAGAGAGAGATACACAGATAGGCAGGAATAGCTATAGCCTCGCAGACAGACACATCGGCAGAGTCAGACAGGCAGACACACAGACAGATAGGCTGACAGATTGTCAGACTGAAAATGAGACAGACGGACAAGCATACGGACAGACATTCTAACAGATAGACATAAAGAGAGAGAGAGAAAAAGAGAGAAAGAGAGAGAGAGAGAGAGAGAGAGAGAGAGATAAGAGAGAGAGACAGAAAGGGAGAGAGACCAGATAACAGATAAGAAAAACCACATATTCGCAGAGAGACAGATAATAGACTGTCCGACAGACAGACAAAGAGACAAACAGGACTACCTACAGCCTAGGCAGACGGACACACAGACAGACTCGAAGACATGCAAACACACAGGAAGAGAGAAAGAGATACACAGACAGTCAGGCAGACAGATTTGCACGAATACCTCCAGCCTCGCAGACAGACTCACCGGCAGAGACAGACAGAAAGGCAGACCAATAGACTCGCAGACAGTCAGACGAACGGCAGAGAGAGAGAGGCAGCAAAGCAAACAGACAGGCAGACCGATCGGCAGACAGATAGGAAAATAGGCAGACAGACACGCAGTCCCACAGACTCACAAACACACAAGGAAGAGAGAGAGAGAGAGATTCACAGACAGACGGGCAGATATATAGACAAGAATACCTACAGCCTCGCAGACAGGCACACTGGCAGAAACAGACAGGCAGACTTACAGATAGTCAGACTGAAAAAGAGACAGACAGACAGACCGACGAAGAGAGAGAGTGAGAGAGGAGAGAGAGAGAGAAAGAGAGAGAGAGAGAGAGAGAGAGAGAGAGAGAGAGAGAGAGAGAGAGAGAGAGAGAGAGAGAGAGAGAGAGAGAGACAGACATGAGAGAGTTAGAGAGAGAGAGAGAGAGAGAGAGAGAGAGAGAGAGAGAGAGAGAGAGAGGGAGAGAGAGAGACATGAGCAGAGAGAGAGAGGAGAGAGAGACGAGATGATAGGCAGTCAAACAGACAGAGACACAGGCATGCGTAAAAATAGACAGACAGGAAGAGCCTAATAGACCACGCAGAGTGACAGAAAATAAGGAAAACAGACAGACAAACAGGCAGCGACAGAGACAGACAGAGAAACTAGAAAGACAGACCAATAGACTCGCAGACAGAAAGACGCACGGGCAGAGAGAGGCAGAGACAGACATGCAGACATGCAGGCAGACAGATAGGAAAACAGGCAAACAGACACGCAGACCCACAGACTCGTAGACATACAGACACGCAGGAAGAGAGAAAGAAGAAACACGGACAGACAGACAGCTAGATTGGCAGGAATACCTAAAGCGCCGAAGACAGACACTCCGCCAGAGACAGACAGGCTGATATACAGACAGACAGACATGCAGACAGAGAGACAGGCAGACGGGCAGACAGACTGACAGGCACACAGATAGACAGACAGAAAGGCAGACCAATAGACTCGCAGACAGTAAGACGCCAGGGCAAAGAGAATGAGACAGGCAGACCGACCGGCGAACAGATAAGAAAACAAGCAGACAGACACGCAGACCCACAGACTCCCAGACATAGAGACACAAAGGAAGAGAGAGATAGAGGGATACACAGACAGGCAGGCAGACAGATAGGCAGGAATACTTCCAGCATCGCAGACAGACGCACCGGCAGATACAGACAGGCTGATATACAGACAGACAGACAGAGACAGAGAAACGGAGAGGAGAGGCAGACAGACAGACAGCCCAAGATAGGCAGACAGAAAGGCAGACCAAAGACGCAAAAGAGAGAGGAAGAGAGAGGAGGGAAAGAGAAAAAAAGGAAAACGACACAGACAAGAAAAGGAAGAGAGAGAGAGAGAGAGAGAGAGAGAGAGAGAAGAAGACACAAAGACAGCAGAACGAACGAGCGAAGGCAAGAAGGAGAGAAGAGAAAGACAGGCAGAAGGAGAAGAAGACAGGAGACAGAGAGACAGAGAACAGAGACAAGAAGAAGACAGAAGCAGACAGAAGAAGACAGAGAGAAAGGGGAGCAAGAGAGAGAGAGACAGGGGAGAAGAGAGAAGAGAAGAGAAGAGAGGGAAGAAAAAGGAAGACAGGAAAGAAGAAAGAAGAGAGAAAGCGGAAGGGGAGAGAAGAGAGAAGACGAAAGGAGAGAGAACAGAAGGACAAAAAGAGACAAAAGAGAGAAAAAGGAAGAGAAAAGGGGAAGAAGCAGAAGACAAGGAAGCAGACAGACGAAAACAACAAGACAAAAAACAAAGAAGAGAACAAAGAAAGGAAAGAAAGAAAAAAAGGGAAAGAAGAGAAGGGAAGGGAGGAGAGGAGGGAAGGAAGGGAGAAGGGAGAGAAAAGGAGAAGAGAAGAGAAAAGAGAAGAAAGAAAAGGAGAAGAAGAGAAAGGGAAAGAAAGAAAAGGAAGAGGGATAACAGATAAGAAAAACCACATATTCGCAGAGAGACAGATAATAGACTGTCCGACAGACAGACAAAGAGACAAACAGGACTACCTACAGCCTAGGCAGACGGACACACAGACAGACTCGAAGACATGCAAACACACAGGAAGAGAGAAAGAGATACACAGACAGTCAGGCAGACAGATTTGCACGAATACCTCCAGCCTCGCAGACAG
Source organism: Drosophila borealis (assembly GCA_035045885.1). Lineage (NCBI taxonomy): Eukaryota > Metazoa > Arthropoda > Insecta > Diptera > Drosophilidae > Drosophila > Drosophila borealis. The sequence goes on from JAWNOR010000102.1 coordinate 255,992, forward strand.
ACTCACCGGCAGAGACAGACAGAAAGGCAGACCAATAGACTCGCAGACAGTCAGACGAACGGCAGAGAGAGAGAGGCAGCAAAGCAAACAGACAGGCAGACCGATCGGCAGACAGATAGGAAAATAGGCAGACAGACACGCAGTCCCACAGACTCACAAACACACAGGAAGAGAGAGAGAGAGATTCACAGACAGACGGGCAGATATATAGACAAGAATACCTACAGCCTCGCAGACAGGCACACTGGCAGAAACAGACAGGCAGACTTACAGATAGTCAGACTGAAAAAGAGACAGACAGACAGACCGACGAAAGAGAGAGTGAGAGAGGGAGAGAGAGAGAAAGAGAGAGAGAGAGACATGAGAGAGAAGAGAGAGAGAGAGAGAGAGAGAGAGAGAGAGAGAGAGAGAGAGAGAGAGAGAGACATGAGAGAGATAGAGAGAGAGAGAGAGAGAGAGAGAGAGAGAGAGAGAGAGAGAGAGGGAGAGAGAGACATGAGCGAGAGAGAGAGGGAGAGAGACGAGATGATAGGCAGTCAAACAGACAGAGACACAGGCATGCGTAAAGATAGACAGACAGGAAGAGCCTAATAGACCCGCAGAGTGACAGAAAATAAGGAAAACAGACAGACAAACAGGCAGCGACAGAGACAGACAGAGAAACTGAAAGACAGACCAATAGACTCGCAGACAGAAAGACGCACGGGCAGAGAGAGGCAGAGACAGACATGCAGACATGCAGGCAGACAGATAGGAAAACAGGCAAACAGACACGCAGACCCACAGACTCGTAGACATACAGACACGCAGGAAGAGAGAAAAGAAGAAACACGGACAGACAGACAGCTAGATTGGCAGGAATACCTAAAGCGCCGAAGACAGACACTCCGCCAGAGACAGACAGGCTGATATACAGACAGACAGACATGCAGACAGAGAGACAGGCAGACGGGCAGACAGACTGACAGGCACACAGATAGACAGACAGAAAGGCAGACCAATAGACTCGCAGACAGTAAGACGCCAGGGCAAAGAGAATGAGACAGGCAGACCGACCGGCGAACAGATAAGAAAACAAGCAGACAGACACGCAGACCCACAGACTCCCAGACATAGAGACACAAAGGAAGAGAGAGATAGAGGGATACACAGACAGGCAGGCAGACAGATAGGCAGGAATACTTCCAGCATCGCAGACAGACGCAACGGCAGATACAGACAGGCTGATATACAGACAGACAGACATGCAGACAGAGAAACTGGCAGACGGGCAGACGGGCAGACGGGCAGACAGACAGACTAGCCCATAGATAGGCAGACAGAAAGGCAGACCAATAGACTCGCAAACAGTGAGACGCCCGGGTAGAGAGACAGACAGACAGGCAGAGCGACGGGCAGACAGATATGAAACAGGCAGACAGACACGCCGACCCACAGACTCACAGACACACAGAGAGAGAGAGAGAGAGAGAGAGAGAGAGAGAGAGAGAGAGAGAGAGAGAGACTCATTGACAGACATGCAGACAGGCAGGAATACCTAGAGCTTCGCAGACAGACACACCGGCAGAGACAGACAGGTAGAGTTACAGACAGACAGATATGTAGAGAAAGGGACAGGCAGACGGGCAGACAGATAGACAGGCACACAGATAGATAGACAGAAAGGCAGACAGACAGACCGACAGAAAGACCCACAGATAGGAAGATAGGTAGGCGGTCACATAGACCCTCAGACTCGCAGACATGCAGACACAGAAGAGAGAGAGAGATACACAGACAGTCGTGCAGACAGTGGGATAGACGCACCGCCAGAGACAGACAGGCTGATAAACAGACAGACAGACAGGCACACAGGTAGACAGATAGAAAGGCAGACCAATAGACTCGCAGACAGTCAGACGCCCGGGTAGAGAGAGACAGACAGACAGGCAGACCGACCGGCGGACAGATATGAAACAGGCAGACAGACACGCATACCCACAGACTCGCAGACATAGAGACACACAGGAAGAGAGATACACAGACAGGCAGGCAGACAGAAAGGCAGGAACACCTACAGCCTCGCAGACAGACGCACCGGCAAAGACAGACAGGCTGATATACAGACATGCAGACAGAGATACAGACAGACAGACAGGCACACATAAAGACAGACAGAAAGGCAGACTAATTAAAGCGCAGACAGTTAGACGTACGGGAGGGAGACAGAGACAGATAGGCAGACAGAAAGGCAGACAGACAGGCAGACAGACAGGCAGACAGACAGGCAGGCAGACCGACCAGCAGACAGACAGACATGTAGGAAATCAGGCAGACAGACGCAGACAGATTCACAGACTAACAGACACACAGGAAGAGAAAGAGAGAGATACACAGATAGGCAGGAATAGCTATAGCCTCGCAGACAGACACATCGGCAGAGTCAGACAGGCAGACACACAGACAGATAGGCTGACAGATTGTCAGACTGAAAAGGAGACAGATGGACAAGCATACGGACAGACATTCTTACAGATAGACATAAAGAGAGAGAGAGACAGAGAGAGAGAGACCTATAGACTCGCATACAGATAAGAAAAACCACATATTCGCAGAGAGACAGATAATAGACTGTTCGACAGACAGACAAAGAGACAGACAGACTAACTACAGCCTAGGCAGACGGACACACAGACAGACTCGAAGACATGCAAACACACAGGAAGAGAGAAAGAGATACACAGACAGTCAGGCAGACAGATTTGCACGAATACCTTCAGCCTTGCAGACAGACTCACCGGCAGAGACAGACAGAAAGGCAGACCAAGAGACTCGCAGACAGTCAGACGCACGGCAGAGAGAGAGCGGCAGCAAAGCAAACAGACAGGCAGACCGATCGGCAGACAGATAGGAAAATAGGCAGACAGACACGCAGTCCCACAGACTCACAAACACACAGGAAGAGAGAGATTCACAGACAGACGGGCAGACATATAGACAAGAATACCTACAGCCTCGCAGACAGGCACACTGGCAGAAACAGACAGGCAGACTTACAGATAGTCAGACTGAAAAAGAGACAGACAGACAGACCGACGAAAGAGAGAGTGAGAGAGGAGAGAGAGAGAGAGAGAGAGAGAGAGAGAGAGAGAGAGAGAGAGAGACATGAGAGAGATAGAGAGAGAGAGAGAGAGAGAGAGAGAGAGAGAGAGAGAGAGAGAGAGGAGAGAGAGACATGAGCGAGAGAGAGAGAGGGAGAGAGACGAGATGATAGGCAGTCAAACAGACAGAGACACAGGCATGCGTAAAGATAGACAGACAGGAAGAGCCTAATAGACCCGCAGAGTGACAGAAAATAAGGAAAACAGACAGAAAAACAGGCAGCGACAGAGACAGACAGAGAAACTGAAAGACAGACCAATAGACTCGCAGACAGAAAGACGCACGGGCAGAGAGAGGCAGAGACAGACATGCAGACATGCAGGCAGACAGATAGGAAAACAGGCAAACAGACACGCAGACATACAGACACGCAGGAAGAGAGAAAAGAAGAGCACGGACAGACAGACAGCTAGATTGGCAGGAATACCTAAAGCGCCGAAGACAGACACTCCGCCAGAGACAGACAGGCTGATATACAGACAGACAGACATGCAGACAGAGAGACAGGCAGACGGGCAGACAGACTGACAGGCACACAGATAGACAGACAGAAAGGCAGACCAATAGACTCGCAGACAGTAAGACGCCAGGGCAAAGAGAATGAGACAGGCAGACCGACCGGCGAACAGATAAGAAAACAAGCAGACAGACACGCAGACCCACAGACTCCCAGACATAGAGACACAAAGGAAGAGAGAGATAGAGGGATACACAGACAGGCAGGCAGACAGATAGGCAGGAATACTTCCAGCATCGCAGACAGACGCACCGGCAGATACAGACAGGCTGATATACAGACAGACAGACATGCAGACAGAGAAACTGGCAGACGGGCAGACGGGCAGACAGACAGACTAGCCCACAGATAGGCAGACAGAAAGGCAGACCAATAGACTCGCAAACAGTGAGACGCACGGGCAGAGAGAAGGAGGCAGACAGATAGGAAAACAGGCAGACAGACACGCCGACCGACAGACTCACAGACACACAGGAAGAGAGAGAGAGAGAGAGAGAGAGAGAGAGAGAGACTCATTGACAGACATGCAGACAGGCAGGAATACCTAGAGCTTCGCAGACAGACACACCGGCAGAGACAGACAGGTAGAGTTACAGACAGACAGATATGTAGAGAGAGGGACAGGCAGACGGGCAGACAGATAGACAGGCACACAGATAGATAGACAGAAAGGCAGACAGACAGACCGACAGAAAGACCCACAGATAGGAAGATAGGCAGGCGGTCACATAGACCCTCAGACTCGCAGACATGCAGACACAGAAGAGAGAGAGATACACAGACAGTCGTGCAGACAGTGGGACAGACGCACCGCCAGAGACAGACAGGCTGATAAACAGACAGACAGACAGGCACACAGGTAGACAGATAGAAAGGCAGACCAATAGACTCGCAGACAGTCAGACGCCCGGGTAGAGAGAGACAGACAGACAGGCAGACCGACCGGCGGACAGATATGAAACAGGCACACAGACACGCATACCCACAGACTCGCAGACAAAGAGACACACAGGAAGAGAGATACACAGACAGGCAGGCAGACAGAAAGGCAGGAACACCTACAGCCTCGCAGACAGACGCACCGGCAAAGTCAGACAGGCTGATATACAGACATGCAGACAGAGATACAGACAGACAGACAGGCACACATAAAAACAGACAGAAAGGCAGACTAATTAAAGCGCAGACAGTTAGACGTACGGGAGGAGACAGAGACAGATAGGCAGACAGAAAGGCAGACAGACAGGCAGACAGACAGGCAGACCGACCGGCAGACAGACAGACATGTAGGAAATCAGGCAGACAGACGCAGACAGATTCACAGACTAACAGACACACAGGAAGAGAAAGAGAGAGATACACAGATAGGCAGGAATAGCTATAGCATCGCAGACAGACACATCGGCAGAGTCAGACAGGCAGACATACAGACAGATAGGCTGACAGATTGTCAGACTGAAAAGGAGACAGATGGACAAGAATACGGACAGACATTCTTACAGATAGACATAAAGAGAGAGAGAGGCAGAAAGAGAGAGAGAGAGAGACCTATAGACTCGCATACAGATAAGAAAAACCACATATTCGCAGAGAGACAGATAATAGACTGTTCGACAGACAGACAAAGAGACAGACAGGACTAACTACAGCCTAGGCAGACGGACACACAGACAGACTCGAAGACATGCAAACACACAGGAAGAGAGAAAGAGATACACAGACAGTCAGGCAGACAGATTTGCACGAATACCTTCAGCCTTGCAGACAGACTCACCGGCAGAGACAGACGGAAAGGCAGACAAAGAGACTCGCAGACAGTCAGACGCACGGCAGAGAGAGAGAGGCAGCAAAGCAAACAGACAGGCAGACCGATCGGCAGACAGATAGGAAAATAGGCAGACAGACACGCAGTCCCACAGACTCACAAACACACAGGAAGAGAGAGGGAGAGATTCACAGACAGACGGGCAGACATATAGACAAAAATACCTACAGCCTCGCAGACAGGCACACTGGCAGAAACAGACAGGCAGACTAACAGATAGTCAGACTGAAAAAGAGACAGACAAACAGACCGACGAAAGAGAGAGTGAGAGAGGGAGAGAGAGAGAAAGAGAGAAAGAGAGAGAGAGAGAGAGAGAGAGAGAGAGAGAGAGAGAGAGAGAGAGAGGGGGAGAGAGAGAGAGCGAGAGAGAGAGGGAGAGAAGACGAGATGATAGGCAGTCAAACAGACAGAGACACAGGCATGCGTAAAGATAGACAGACAGGAAGAGCCTAATAGACCCGCAGAGTGACAGAAAATAAGGAAAACAGACAGACAAACAGGCAGCGACAGAGACAGACAGAGAAACTGAAAGACAGACCAATAGACTCGCAGACAGAAAGACGCACGGGCAGAGAGAGGCAGAGACAGACATGCAGACATGCAGGCAGACAGATAGGAAAACAGGCAAACAGCCACGCAGACTCGCAGACATACAGACACGCAGGAAGAGAGAAAAGAAGAGCACGGACAGACAGACAGCTAGATTGGCAGGAATACCTAAAGCGCCGAAGACAGACACTCCGCCAGAGACAGACAGGCTGATATACAGACAGACAGACATGCAGACAGAGAGACAGGCAGACGGGCAGACAGACTGACAGGCACACAGATAGACAGACAGAAAGGCAGAACAATAGACTCGCAGACAGTAAGACGCCAGTGCAAAGAGAATGAGACAGGCAGACCGACCGGCGAACAGATAAGAAAACAAGCAGACAGACACGCAGACCCACAGACTCCCAGACATAGAGACACAAAGGAAGAGAGAGATAGAGGGATACACAGACAGGCAGGCAGACAGATAGGCAGGAATACTTCCAGCATCGCAGACAGACGCACCGGCAGATAGAGACAGGCTGATATACAGACAGACATGCAAACAGAGAAACTGGCAGACGGGCAGACGGGCAGACAGACAGACTAGCCCACAGATAGGCAGACAGAAAGGCAGACCAATAGACTCGCAAACAGTGAGACGCACGGGCAGAGAGAAGAAGGCAGACAGATAGGAAAACAGGCAGACAGACACGCCGACCCACAGACTCACAGACACACAGGAAGAGAGAGAGAGAGAGAGAGAGAGAGAGAGAGAGAGAGAGAGAGAGAGAGAGAGAGAGAGAGACTCATTGACAGACATGCAGACAGGCAGGAATACCTAGAGCTTCGCAGACAGACACACCGGCAGAGACAGACAGGTAGAGTTACAGACAGACAGATATGTAGAGAAAGGGACAGGCAGACGGGCAGACAGATAGACAGGCACACAGATAGATAGACAGAAAGGCAGACAGACAGACCGACAGAAAGACCCACAGATAGGAAGATAGGCAGGCGGTCACATAGACCCTCAGACTCGCAGACATGCAGACACAGAAGAGAGAGAGAGAGATACACAGACAGTCGTGCAGACAGTGGGACAGACGCACCGCCAGAGACAGACAGGCTGATAAACAGACAGACAGACAGGCACACAGGTAGACAGATAGAAAGGCAGACCAATAGACTCGCAGACAGTCAGACGCCCGGGTAGAGAGAGACAGACAGACAGGCAGACCGACCGGCGGACAGATATGAAACAGGCACACAGACACGCATACCCACAGACTCGCAGACATAGAGACACACAGGAAGAGAGATACACAGACAGGCAGGCAGACAGAAAGGCAGGAACACCTACAGCCTCGCAGACAGACGCACCGGCAAAGACAGACAGGCTGATATACAGACATGCAGACAGAGATACAGACAGACAGACAGGCACACATAAAGACAGACAGAAATGCAGACTAATTAAAGCGCAGACAGTCAGACGTACGGGAGGAGACAGAGACAGATAGGCAGACAGAAAGGCAGACAGACAGGCAGACAGACAGGCAGACAGACACACAGGAAGAGAAAGAGAGAGATACACAGATAGGCAGGAATAGCTATAGCCTCGCAGACAGACACATCGGCAGAGTCAGACAGGCAGACACACAGACAGATAGGCTGACAGATTGTCAGACTGAAAAGGAGACAGACGGACAAGCATACGGACAGACATTCTTACAGATAGACATAAAGAGAGAGAGAGAGACAGAGAGAGAGAGAGAGACCTATAGACTCGCATACAGATAAGAAAAACCACATATTCGCAGAGAGACAGATAATAGACTGTTCGACAGACAGACAAAGAGACAGACAGGACTAACTACAGCCTAGGCAGACGGACACACAGACAGACTCGAAGACATGCAAACACACAGGAAGAGAGAAAGAGATACACAGACAGTCAGGCACACAGATTTGCACGAATACCTTCAGCCTCGCAGACAGACTCACCGGCAGAGACAGACGGAAAGGCAGACCAAGAGACTCGCAGACAGTCAGACGCACGGCAGAGAGAGAGAGGCAGCAAAGCAAACAGACAGGCAGACCGATCGGCAGACAGATAGGAAAATAGGCAGACAGACACGCAGTCCCACAGACTCACAAACACACAGGAAGAGAGAGAAGAGATTCACAGACAGACAGGCAGACATATAGACAAGAATACCTACAGCCTCGCAGACAGGCACACTGGCAGAAACAGACAGGCAGACTTACAGATAGTCAGACTGAAAAAGAGACAGACAGACAGACCGACGAGAGAGAGAGTGAGAGAGGGCGAGAGAGAGAGAGAGAGAGAGAGAGAGAGAGAGAGAAAGAGAAAGACAGAAAGAAGAGAGACAGAGAGAGAAAGAGAAAGACAGAAAGAAAAGAGAGAGAGAGACAGCGAGAGAGAGAGAGAGACCCACAGACTCGCAGACATACAGACACACAGGGAGGGACAGAGATACACACACAGACAGGCAGAAAGATAGGCAGGAATACCTACAGCCTCGCAGACAGACGCACCGGCAGAGACAAACAGGCCGATATACAGACAGACGGACATGCAGACAGAGAGACAGGCAGACGGGCGGACAGACAGACAAGATACCGATGGACATACAGAAAGGCAGACCAATAGACCCGCTGACAGTCAGACGCACGGGCAGAGAGAGCGAGAGAGGCAGACAAGCAGACAGACAGGCAGACCGACTGGCAGACAGACAGACAGATAGGAAGATGGGCGGACGGTCACATAGACCCGCAGACATAGAGACATACAGGTAGAGAGAGAGATACACAGACAGACAGACAGATAGATACAGGAATACCTACAGCCTCGCAGACAGTCACACCGGCAGAGACAGATAGGCAGAATTACAGACAGACAGGCAGACAGCCAGACATACAGACAGATAGGCAAACATATAGTCAGACTGAAAAAGAGACAGGCAGACCGAGAGATAGAGGGAGAGAGGGAGAGAGAGAGAGGGAGAAAAAGAAAGAGAGAGAGAGAGCGAGAAAGAGAGAAAGAGTGAGAGGGGGAGGGAGAGGGAGAGAAAAATAATAAGAGAGACAAGAGAGAGAGAGAGATGTAGAGAGAAAGAGAGAGCGAGAGAGATAGGAAGGGAGCGAAACCTATTAATTCGCAGACAGATATGAAGCACAAAATATTCGCAGACAGACATATGATAGGTAATCCGACAGTCAGACAAAGAGGCATACACGAATACCTACAGCGTAGGAGGACGGACACACAAACCCACAGACTCGCAGATATAAAGAGACACGGGAAGAGAAAAGGAGAGAGAGATACACAGACAGTCAGGCAGACAGAACGACAGGAATACCAACAGCCTCGCAGACAAACATACCAGCAGAGACAGACCGGCAGACAGACAGACAGATAGGAAAACAGGCAGGAAGACACACAGGAAGAAAGAGAGAGATACACAGGCAGACAGATATGCAGGAATACCAACAGCCTCGTAGACAGACACAGCGGCAGAGACAGACAGGCTGATATACAGACAGACAGACATGCAGACAGAGAGGCAGGCAAACGTGCGGACAGACAGACAGGCACACAGATATACAGACAGAAGGGCAGACCAATAGACCCGCAGACAGTCAGACGCACGGGCAGAGAGAGAGAGGCAGACAAGCAGACAGACAGGCAGACAGGTAGGAAATCAGGCAGACAGACGCAGACAGATTCGCAGACATACAGACACACAGGAAGAGAAAGAGAGAGATACACTGATAGGTAGGAATAGCTACAGCCTCGCAGACAGACACATCGGCAGAGTCAGACAGGCAGACAGAGACACAGACAGACGAGCAGAAAGGCAGACAGGCACACAGAAAGACAGACAGAAAGGCAGACTAATTAAAGCGCAGACAGTCGCAGACGTACGGGAGGACACAAAGACAGATAGGCAGACAGAAAGGCAGACAGACAGGCAGACGGACACACAGACAGACTCGTAGACATGCAAACACACAGGAAGAGAGAAAGAGATACACAGACAGTCAGGCAGACAGATTTGCACGAATACCTCTAGCCTCGCAGACAGACTCACCGGCAGAGACAGACGGAAAGGCAGACCAAGAGACTCGCAGACAGTCAGACGCACGGCAGTGAGAGAGGCAGCAAAGCAAACAGACAGGCAGACCGATCGGCAGACAGATAAGAAAATAGGCAGACAGACACGCAGTCCCACAGACTCACAAACACACAGGAACAGACAGGCAGACTTACAGATAGTCTGACTGAAAAAGCGACAGACAGACAGACGGACGGGAGGGAGAGTGAGAGAGGGAGAGAGGAAGAGAGAGAGGGAGAGGGAGAGAGAGAGAGAGAGAGAGAGAGAGAAAGAGAGAGAGAAAGAAAAGAGAGAGAGAGACAGCGAGAGAGAGAAAAAGAGAGAGAGAGAGAGAGAGAGAGAGAGAGAGAAAGGGAGAAAGGGAGAGAGACCCACAGACTCGCAGACATACTGACACACAGGGAGGGACAGAGATACACACACAGACAGGCAGAAAGATAGGCAGGAATACCTACAGCCTCGCAGACAGACGCACCGGCAGAGACAAACAGGCTGATATACAGGCAGACAGACATGCAGACAGAGAGACAGGCAGACGGGCGGACAGACAGACAGGCACACAGATGGACAGACACCAATAGACCCGCAGACAGTCAGACGCACGGGCAGAGAGAGAGAGAGGCAGACAAGCACAGTCACAGACAGTCACACCGGCAGGCAGACAGGCAGACAGGCAGAACGACTGGCAGACAGACAGACAGATAGGAAGATGGGCGGACGGTCACATAGACCCACAGACTCGCAGACATACAGACATACAGAGAGATACAGTCAGGAAGACAGATATACCTACAGGAATAACTACAGCCTCGCAGACAGTCACACCGGCAGGCAGACAGGCAGACATACAGACAGATAGGCAAACATATAGTCAGACTGAAAAAGAGACAGGCAGACCGAGAGAGAGAGAGAAAGAAAAAGAAAGAGAGAGAGCGAGAAAGAGAGAAAGAGAGAGAGGGGGTGGGAGAGAAAAATAATAAGAGAGAGAAAGAGAGAGAGAGAGAGAGAGGTATAGAGGAAGAGAGAGCGAGAGAGAGAGGAGGGGAGAGAGTCCCATAGATTGGCAGACAGATATAAAGCACAAAATATTCGCAGACAGACATATGATAGGAAATCCGACAGGCAGACAAAGAGGCAGACACGAATACATACAGCGTAGGTAGACAGACACACAGACCCACAGACTCGCAGTCATACAGAGACAGGGGAAGAGAGAGAGAGGGATACACTGACAGTCAGGCAGACAGAACGACAGGAATACCAACAGCCTCGCAGACAAACATACCAGCAGAGACAGACCGGCAGACAAACAGACAGATAGAAAAACAGGCAGGAAGGCACGCAGACCCACAGACACACTGGCACACAGGACAGGCAGACAGATAGGAAGATAGGCAGACGGTCATATACACCCACAGACTCGCAGACATACCGATACTCAGGAAGAGAGAGAGATACACAGACAGTCAAGCAGACAGATCGACAGGAGTACCTACATCCTCGCAAGCTGTCACACCGGCAGTGACAGATAAGCAGACTTACAGATAGGCAGACATACAGACAGACAGGAATACAGGCAGACAGGCACGCATACCCACAGACATACACAGGAAGAACGAGAGAGATACACAGACAGACAGGCAGACAGATTGGCAGAAATTCCTACAGCTTCGCAGACAGACTCACCGGCAGATACAGACAGGTAGACTAACAGACAGACAAACATGCAGATACAGAGACAGGCAGACGGGCGGACAGACAGACAGGCACACAGATGAACAGACAGAAGGGCAGACCAATAGACCCGCACACAGTCAGACGCACGGGCAGAGAGAGAAAGGCAGACAAGCAGAGAGACATGCAGAACGACTGGCAGACACACAGATAGGAAGATGGGCGGACGGTTTTATAGACCCACAGACTCGCAGACATACAGAGACACGAGAAGAGAGAAAGAGAGATACACAGACACTAAGCCATACAGAACGACAGGAATACCAACAGCCTCGCAGACAAACATAACAGCAGAGACAGACCGGCAGACAGACAGACAGATACGAAAACAGGCAGGAAGGCACGCAGACCCACAGACATACAGACACACAGGAAGAAAGAGAGAGATACACAGGCAGACAGATATGCAGGAATACCAACAGCCTCGCAGGCAGACACAGCGGCAGAGGCAGACAGTGAGACTTACAGACTCGCAGGCAGGCAGACAGACAGATAGGCGTACAGATAGTCAGACTGAAAAAGAGACAGACAGGCATTCACACAGACCGACATAGAGAGAGAGAGAGAGACAGAGACAGAGACAGAGACAGAGAGAGAGAGAGAGAGAGAGAGAGAGAGAGAGAGACAGAGAAAGAATGAGAGAGAGAGAGTGGGAGAGGGAGACAGAGAGAGAGAGAGAGAGACTCGCAGACAGTCAGATGCACGGGCAGAGAGAGGGAGAGGCAGACAGACAGGCAGATCGACCGGCAGACAGACAGGCAGATAGGAAGGTGGGCAGACGGTCACATAGAGCCACATACTCGCAGACATACAGATACACAGGAAGAGAGAGAGATACACAGACAATCAAGCAGACGGATCGACAGGAGTACCTACATCTTCGCAAGCAGTCACACCGGCAGAGACAGATAAGCAGTCTTACAGATAGGCAGACATACAGACAGATTGGAAGAAAAAGAGAGCGAGAGAGAGAGGAAGGGAGAGAGTCCTGTAAATTCGCAGTCAGATATGAAGCACAACATATTCGCAGACAGACATATGATAGGCAATCCGACAGACAGACAAAGAAGCAAGCACAAATACCTACAGCGTAGGAGGACAGACACACAGACCCACATACTCACAGACATACAGAGACACGAGAAGAGAGAAAGAGAGATACACAGACAGTCAGGCAGACAGAACGACAGGAATACCAACAGCCTCGCAGACAAACATACCAGCAGAGACAGACCGGCAGACAGACAGACAGATACGAAAACAGGCAGACAGGCACGCAGACCCACAGACACACACAGGAAGAACGAGAGAGATACACAGACAGACATGCAGACAGATTGGCAGAAATTCCTACAGCCTCGCAGCCTTCCTCCAATGGGATTTTGCTGCAGTGCCAAAGATTTTACTTGCATAGCGACAAACTGGAGCCAGTAGGGTTTTATACAGCAGCACCTTATTGCTGAGGGAAAGCTTGCTGTTTTCCTTTAAGAGCCATGCCATACTTTTTAATTTTTGACGTAAACTGTGACATGATGCTGTTATGTGTTTACTCCAAGTGAGCCTGCGATCAAGGTATACTCCAAGGTAGCGGTGACCGTCTTTATTCTGAAGGAGTTCGCCTTGGAGGAATATTTCTGGCGACGTGTCTCTGCGGATCGCGAATGTGCAGCATACCGACTTTTGCCTGTTGATGGCAATTCGCCACTTAGATGCCAACGTCTCGAATACGTGCAGGTATTCTTGAAGTTGGTCGGTGGCTTGGTATACACAGCTGGCTTTGGAGAGGATTGCTGTGTCGTCAGCCAACGTGGCGAGGTTGAAGTTACCGGGGTGCTCCAATGTCGTCGGGTCCACCGTCGGCATGTGGGCTGTGTAGATGGTGTAGAGCCACGGAGCAAGGACGCTGCCCTGAGGGATACCAGCTTGCATTTCCTTGACTCCAGAAAACGTGCCGTCGACTACCACAACAAATCTTCTGTTTTTGAGGAAGCTGTGGAAAATATAAAACAGAGAGGGGGAAGCAAAGCTTTAGTTTGAACAGGAGTCCTTTGTGCCACACTCGGTCAAACGCCTGTTTGATGTCAACAAATGCTGCGACGCAATACTCGAAGTTTTCGAAGCAGTCGAGAATAAAATCAACCACTCGGTGAAGCTTCTCCGGGGTCCCATGCCGTCTTCGAAATCCGAACTGATGCCTTGGTATGATGTGCTTAACGCAGTCCAGCTCCGAAACTCTAGCCATTAATATTCTTTCGAATATTTTGGAGAGGGTCGGAAGCAGGCTAATTGGTCAATAAGATTCGACTTGCGTGAGCGATTTTTTTCGGTTTTGGTATCATGGCGATCAGAGCGCTTTTCCATTGCCTTGGGAAGTGTCCGATTCGAAGCATCGTATTAAATATGAGCACAATGAAGAGTAAGTTGGTGGGGAGCAGCTTTATCGTGCTGGTGTCCAGTTCGTCAGATAAAGGGGCTTTTCTTGTCTTAAGCGCTTGGATATGTGTTTTGACCTCTTTTAAGGTCACATGGACCGTGGACAGACCGGGTTGATGTGGTGATTCAAGGGTCCTGTCTATGTTATCTTCCAGAGGTGAGTGTGGGGAATCAAAAGGTTTAAATCGCTCCTCTAGGTGCGTGGCGAAAGTTTCAGCGCGTTCTAAGCTCGATCTGGCCCAGGAACCATCCTCTCTTTTTATGGGGCTCTTGCGGACGGGCTGTCTTTTTTGCCAGGTTTTTTGTCAGCTGCCAGAGGTTGTATCTCGAACTTGCAACTGGGCTTGCATCCGCAAGTTTTTTGTTAAACTGCTGGTTGCTTATGGCCGCAAGGACTTTTTGGAGACTGTTGGATATCCTTTTGTAAATTCTGTTCACCCTTTGGTCACCAGTGCGCACATACTCTTTGCGTAGCCGCCTTTTTAATGCCAGTAGAGGGGCTGCCGCCGGATGGATTTGATCTCGACGGGTCGATGGTCTGGTCGGTTCTATTTCATGTGTAGCAAGTTGGGCTGCTTGTCGGATCTTCGCCAAGAAATAATCGAAAGCATCCTCGATATCCTCAGGGGAGGACAGAGTCATGTTGAGGTTGATTGAATTATTGAGTTCAGCCTGGAATCTTTCAATATCCCCATTTGTTGGCATTAGCCTTTTTCTTTTCGGCTGCTGTAGAGGGTTGGTGTGGACAATAGCCAGAAAAGGAAGATGGTCCGAAGAGAGGTCGAATTTGGCTTCGATGGCGAGTGAGTTCTGCCTGAGGCCACCATATATAAAGAAGTCTAATGCGCTAAGAGTGCGTTGCGAGTTGCACGCGTAATATGTTGTGAGGCGGCTACTGAAGTCCGCCGCCCCACAATTTTCATCAAGGAGCCATCGTTCCCGAAAACCAAATCACGGCAAGGAGCCGCTTATTATTAGTATTATTATGCACTAGTTATGTAAGAGGCAAGAAGCCGTCGAAGATGTTATTATTTTGTATTAGTTATTTAAGTGGCAAGAAGCCGTCAAAGACATTATTATTGTGTATTAATTTTGTAAGGGGCAAGGAGCCCCAATATTAAAAGTAGTCGTATTAGTTGAGTGAAGAGGCAAGGAGCCACAAATGTTATAATTAGCCTTATAAGAGCGTATTTGAATTTAATCGCCGGCCGCCGCTGCAACCTTGCGTTGTCGATCGGTTGTTCAACACCGTCTTCGAGAGCGCAACTTCAACTCGGCGGCGAAGAGCGAAAGCTCCGAGGCGAAGTTGCGAAAGCTCGCGGCGAAGTTGAGCAGCCGAGGCAACTTTGGAATGATCGTTAAGGCTGAGTAGACCTGCATCGCGAGACGAGAAAGAGCATAGAGTGTGTAGCGGAGCGCTAGGGCTCCAAGACAGTGCGGCAGGGCTTAGATCGTGAGAGATTATAAAGTAATAGTAAATAAAAGGTAAATAAAGTACATGTGCTGTAATTATCGAGAGGAAACTGGATAGTTCTTTGTTTTCTGGTGACTCGGCTTGCCCTAACATCGGAGTTAACCGATGTTCGACCTAACCTGGAGTGGGAGCATGTGGTACGCGATTGTGGTCCCGGGGTGGGCATTACTGGTTGGTGTTTGGATAGTGTAGATGGTGCGTGGCCACGGCCCGATAGTGTAGTTGGTGCGAGGCCACGGCCCGATAGTGTAGTTGGTGCGAGGCCACGGCCCGCTAGTGTTGTTGGTACGAGGCCACGGCCCGATAGTGTAGTTGGTACGAGGCCACGGCCCGATAGAGTAGTTGGTGCGAGGCCACGGCCCGAAGGAGCAGTTAGGGTGAGGCCACGGTATAGGTGTACCGAAGCCGAGTTAGGCATGGTTAGGTCAGGATGCAGGATGATACCCTAGCGAACATTTTTAATACCCTGTGTTAGGCATAGGCAAAAATGAACACCTGCAGCATTGGAACGAGGAAAATGTGTGCAGATCGAGCGCGCAAAGCAAAGAGTCGAAATTATAACGGTCGGTCGTAAAAGTACAGCGCGCGCGCGACAGACGGGCGACGCCGAGATCACGCTTGCATACGGGTGCCCAAACGCGCTGCGCAGTCGACGTCGGCGTCGAAGGGCCGTTAAGGCGTCGCGGTAGCGACTGTACAGTGGGACGAATTCAATCCGCGCGCAATGGAAAGTTGAATTCGGGCAGTGAGAATGGTCGCATTTGAAGATTGAGTGCGAGCGAAATGAACAATAAGAACAAAACAAGCACCAAACGAATCAAATGAACGCGGGTTAAAGTGTAAAGAACGGCAAGAGAATTATTTTTTTGTGAAGTGGCCAAAGATAAACAAAAATAAGTGGATAAAAATAAAAATTTTTTTATAAAGAATATTATTTAAATAAACTTAAATAAAAGAAATAAAACAAATAATTAACTACACAAGAATAAACCAAGGGAAACAATAAAGACGAAGACAGTGACCAAGTGAGGAACGGCCTAAAAGTAAAAAGGAAAAATTTAAGTACATTTTGTCTGGCCCAGGAACCATCCTCTCTTTTTATGGGGCTCTTGCGGACGGGCTGTCTCTTTAGGTTTTTTGTCAGCTTCCAGAGGTTGTATCTCGAACTTGCATCTGGGCTTGCGTCCGCAAGTTTTTTGTTAAACTGCTGGTTGTTTATGGCCGCAAGGACTTTTTGGAGACTGTTGGATATCCTTTTGTAAATTCTGTTCACCCTTTGGTCACCAGTGCGCACATACTCTTTGCGTAGCCGCCTTTTTAATGCCAGTCGATGGTCTGGTCGGTTCTATTTCATGTGTAGCAAGTTGGGCTGCTTGTCGGATCTTCGCCAAGAAATAATCGAAAGCATCCTCGATATCCTCAGGGGAGGACAGAGTCATGTTGAGGTTGATTGAATTATTGAGTTCAGCCTGGAATCTTTCAATATCCCCATTTGTTGGCATTAGCCTTTTTCTTTTCGGCTGCTGTAGAGGGTTGGTGTGGACAATAGCCAGAAAAGGAAGATGGTCCGAAGAGAGGTCGAATTTGGCTTCGATGGCGAGTGAGTTCTGCCTGAGGCCACCATATATAAAGAAGTCTAATGCGCTAAGAGTGCGTTGCGAGTTGCACGCGTAATATGTTGTGAGGCGGCTACTGAAGTCCGCCGCCCCACAATTTTCACCAAGGAGCCATCGTTCCCGAAAACCAAATCACGGCAAGGAGCCGCTTATTATTAGTATTATTATGCACTAGTTATGTAAGAGGCAAGAAGCCGTCGAAGATGTTATTATTTTGTATTAGTTATTTAAGTGGCAAGAAGCCGTCAAAGACATTATTATTGTGTATTAGTTTTGTAAGGGGCAAGGAGCCCCAATATTAAAAGTAGTCGTATTAGTTGAGTGAAGAGGCAAGGAGCCACAAATGTTATAATTAGCCTTATAAGAGCGTATTTGAATTTAATCGCCGGCCGCCGCTGCAACCTTGCGTTGTCGATCGGTTGTTCAACACCGTCTTCAAGAGCGCAACTTCAACTCGGCGGCGAAGAGCGAAAGCTCCGAGGCGAAGTTGCGAAAGCTCGCGGCGAAGTTGAGCGGCCGAGGCAACTTTGGAATGATCGTTAAGGCTGAGTAGACCTGCATCGCGAGACGAGAAAGAGCATAGAGTGTGTAGCGGAGCGCTAGGGCTCCAAGACAGTGCGGCAGGGCTTAGATCGTGAGAGATTATAAAGTAATAGTAAATAAAAGGTAAATAAAGTACATGTGCTGTAATTATCGAGAGGAAACTGGATAGTTCTTTGTTTTCTGGTGACTCGGCTTGCCCTAACATCGGAGTTAACCGATGTTCGACCTAACCTGGAGTGGGAGCATGTGGTACGCGATTGTGGTCCCGGGGTGGGCATTACTGGTTGGTGTTTGGATAGTGTAGATGGTGCGTGGCCACGGCCCGATAGTGTAGTTGGTGCGAGGCCACGGCCCATGGTTAGGTCAGGATGCAGGATGATACCCTAGCGAACATTTTTAATACCCTGTGTTAGGCATAGGCAAAAATGAACACCTGCAGCATTGGAACGAGGAAAATGTGTGCAGATCGAGCGCGCAAAGCAAAGAGTCGAAATTATAACGGTCGGTCGTAAAAGTACAGCGCGCGCGCGACAGACGGGCGACGCCGAGATCACGCTTGCATACGGGTGCCCAAACGCGCTGCGCAGTCGACGTCGGCGTCGAAGGGCCGTTAAGGCGTCGCGGCAGCGACTGTACAGTGGGACGAATTCAATCCGCGCGCAATGGAAAGTTGAATTCGGGAGTACAGTTGTCGAGGGCAGTGAGAATGGTCGCATTTGAAGATTGCGAATCAAATGAACGCGGGTTAAAGTGTAAAGAACGGCAAGAGAATTATTTTTTTGTGAAGTGGCCAAAGATAAACAAAAATAAGTGGATAAAAATAAAAATTTTTTTATAAAGAATATTATTTAAATAAACTTAAATAAAAGAAATAAAACAAATAATTAACTACACAAGAATAAACCAAGGGAAACAATAAAGACGAAGACAGTGACCAAGTGAGGAACGGCCTAAAAGTGAAAAGGAAAAATTTAAGTACATTTTGTCGAGTTTTGAAATAAACAAATTTTCTGAATTTTTTTTATTTTTTTTTTGTTTGGTGGAAGATATAAAGGCAAAATAAAAAGAAAATTAAAAGGAACAAAAGTAGCTGTGTAAGATCGGCGTAAAGTGAAAAAGACGACGTCGGCTACCAAGAAGGTATAAAATAAAGGATGGTGGCAGGTGAGTGCCAAAACCCGGGGGTAGGCGTTCGTTGGATTCACCAGCGACGCAAAGAGGAGCTAGTGGCGATCGCCCATGAGTTTGGGTTGGAAAATGAGGGGCGCGTGAAGGAGCTGCGTGAGCGACTGTCCACCTACGTTCAGGATGGCGGTCACTCAACTGAGATTTCGGCTCTTGAGCCGCCATCATGGGGCGTCCCACCCGACTTTGGCGGGCGATCACGTCAAATGTCAGAGCCTGACCTCAGGAGCTCCCAGTTGTACGGCCGTTTGCAGGCACCCACCCCGAGCTTGTCCGTCTCGGGCGTGGAGGCGGCTCCTGCTCTCGATGGGAATGAAGAACGCCGAGCAACTGCGGTCAACGCAGAGGTAGGGCGGTCCCCTGCCGATCCGAGTACCACACTAGACCATACCCTCACTCGGAAGCGAGGCCACTCCCCAACGTTCCGGAGCAAGTTCGGAATTGGGGCATGAGATACGATGGCCGCTTCGAACCCCTTGGGTTCTTGGAAGACCTCGAGGAGCGCGCCATCACCTATGGCATCGCCCTCGACCGAATGCCCAGGGCGATGAGCGAAGTGTTCTGCGACAGGGCGGCTTGGTTTCTGAGCAGTGGGCTACGGGATGTGCCGTGGGCCGTGTTTAGAAGGGGTTTCCTGGAGTTTTTCTTACCCCCTCGTTACTTCGAGAGGCTTGAGGACGAGATCCGATCCCGTAGGCAGCGCATAGGCGAAGAGTTCAAGGAGTACCTGATAGAGCTAAGGGCTCTTATGCATCACGCCAGGTACGAGCCGGCGCAGGAGTTGCACCGGATCTACGAGAATGCCGCCCCAGAATACAAACTCTACGTGCGACGGAAAGATTTTTCAACGTTGTCCCAGCTAACGCAAATGGCCGTGGAGTACGAGACGGTCATGAGGCAGAGGGTGGAAGACTCAGGAAACCGACCTTTGAGCCAGGGCGTCTCGAATTCGAATGGTGCGGAATGGCCGAGGGCGGCACAGCCCCCGGGGGGACACGTCAACCCGTTTCGATCTGATCCCAGCGGATCTGGAACGACCGTTGTGGACAACCGGGTCCCCGCCCCACCCGCCATAACTCACGCAGAGGTGGCCCATCGGATGATGAGCCAAGAGGCCGGGAATGGATATGATCCGCGACGAGCGTGTCGTAGGTGCGGTCGAGAGGGGCACTACGCTAGGGAATGTACCAATGGCCCCGTCTTATTTTGCTGGGTATGTGGAAGCCGGGGCAGAAGTAGTCAGGAGTGTTGTCGCCGCGCGGAGGCGGGAAACGGGCAACGGCGTCGCCCGGGTCAGGATCGGGTCGGCGCCGATACACGCGGAACCCAGAAGTAGGACACCCACTAAAGGTGGACGGGGGCCGAATCGTCGCTACGGTGGAGATTGGCGGGCGAACGATGCCTGCCACGATCGATGGGTTCAATGGGCACTACAATACGCTGTGACGGCACCAGGCGTGGGGCCAGGAATGAGCGAGGAGCCGGAGCAAAGCCTCCCGGGTCATGAAAGGGGACCACCTGCTCAGCTACAGAGAGAGTCGGAGCAAGGCCTCCCAGGTCATGAAAGGGGAGCACCTGCTCGGCTACAGAGAGCGATCAGGGAGCTCTATCTGGAGTCGAAGTGGTGCCAGGAGGGAGCGAGAACGGCATCGAAGAGGCGGAGTGGCCAGCGGGTCTGGATCCAGAACTGAGGGAGTTTCTGGAGTCAGAACTGGCACTCTGCGAGGGGTGTACGGCGTCACAGTCCCTGGAAGAGGTCTTTTCCAATGGCGGGTGATGCCATTTGGTCTACACTCGGCGTGTGCGACTTTTCAGCGAGCATTGGATACAGTAATAGGACCGGAAATGGAGCCTCATGCGTTCGCCTACCTAGACGACATCGTAGTAATAGGAGCAACGAAAGAACAGCATGTAGAGAATTTGAGGGAGGTATTCCGCCGGCTAAGGGCGGCCAATCTCAGGTTAAATAGGAAAAAGTGCAGCTTCTTCCGGGAGAAGTTAGTCTACCTAGGACATGTAATTTGCGGGGAAGGAATACGTACCGATCTAGAGAAAGTGGAGGCGATACGACACCTGAGGGCCCCGACAAATTGCAAAGAACTGCGGCAGTGTCTCGGGATGGCGTCGTGGTACAGGCGCTTCGTCCCCAACTTCGCGACTCAAGTACAGCCTCTCACAGCGCTCTTTAGGAAGGGGCGGAAATGGGCATGGGAGCAAGAACAGGAGGAGGCATTGCGTCAATTGAAGGATAGCTTGACGACTGCCCCTGTGTTGGCTTGCCCCGACTTTTCCGCCAAGTTCGTATTGCAGACTGACGCGAGTGAGTATGGCCTCGGCGCAGTGCTGACGCAGACGATTGATGGACAAGAGCGAGTGATAGTGTACGCGAGCCGGAAGTTGCTGAAGGCCGAGGGGAACTATTCCGCCACTGAGAAAGAGTGCCTGGCGATAGTGTGGTCGATCCGGAAGCTGCGCTGCTACTTAGAGGGGTACCGGTTCGACGTGATAACGGATCATCTAGCACTCAAGTGGCTCAACTCGATCGAGCCCGTCCGGAAGAATCGCGCGACGGGCGTTAGAACTGCAACAGTTCCAATTTGACGTCCATTATCGTCGAGGGAAGCTCAACGTCGTGGCCGATGCGCTATCGAGGCATCCTCTAGAGACCTGTCAGCAAGCAGTGGTGGCCGAGGCCCGCTGGAAATGGGTCGCGAGTATGCGCGCCAGAATCGCCGAAGAGCCAGCCAAGTTCCGGATTACACCGAAGAAAACGGACAGACGATGACGACTACATCCCCTGGAAACTATGCGTAGGCAGTAGTCAACGCCAGAGGGTACTGCGCGAGTGTCATGATGCTCCCACGACCGGGCATCAAGGTGTCAGAAGAACGGTGTCGAGGTTAACCAGCGGTACTACTGGCCGGGTATGTTCCGCGATGCCACCAAATACGTGAGGTGTTGCGAAGACTGCCAAAAATGCAAGAGTGAGCAACTCAAACCGGCTGGTCGCATGCTGACGAGGCAGGTGGCAGAGCCGATGGCGGTACTTTGCGCGGACTTCGTCGGACCCCTTCCACGGTCGAGACATGGCAACACGATATTACTGGTGTTCCATGACGCTTTCTCGCAGTGGGTGGAACTGGTCCCTCTCAGAAGAGCCACAGCGGCACACTTATAGACCGCGTTTCGAGAAAGGATTCTAAGTAGGTTCGGGGTACCTAGGAAGCTCGTGTGCGAAAACGGGGTACAGTTTACGAGCCGGAGTTTCAAGTCTTTTTTGGGGTCCCTGGGTGTAGAGATCCAGTACACCGCCCCGT
Source organism: Drosophila borealis (assembly GCA_035045885.1). NCBI lineage: Eukaryota > Metazoa > Arthropoda > Insecta > Diptera > Drosophilidae > Drosophila > Drosophila borealis. The sequence goes on from JAWNOR010000102.1 coordinate 278,453, forward strand.
ACTGTCCGCAAGAGAATCCCACTGAGAGGACCAACCGGACTGTAAAGACCATGATAGCGCAATTTATCGAGGGCCATCAGAGTTCATGGGACGAGCTTTTGCCCGAGATATCGCTAGCGGTCAACACCAGTGTGGCGGACTCAACGGGATTCAGTCCTGCTTTCCTGATGCAGGGCAGGGAACCTCGGTTACCCGCAGCTCTGTACGATCAAGTAACTCCGGGGTCCGCAACTAGTGCGCTGGACCCTAGGACTAAGGCGGATAGGTTAAAAGAAATCTTTTATATCGTCCACAGCAACCTCCAGCGCGCATCAAAGGACCAGGGCCGGCATTACAACTTGCGGAGACGAAAGTGGCAGCCTTCGTTGGACTCGATGGTCCTGTTGAGGCAGCACAAGTTGTCCATCGCTGCCGAACGTTTCGCCGCAAAGTTGGCACCCAAATTTGACGGTCCCTACAGGGTCGTCAAATTCATGTCCCCCAATATTGTGCGGCTGGTGAAACCAGGCGAGCATGAGAAAAGGGTGGCCAACATCTCGCAACTGAAGCCATTCTATCAAAAGACGACGGGCGATGAAGACCCGGGGCGCATGGATGCCGACGAGTAGGCAAAGGGTGAGAGCGACACCCGTCGCCCAGCGAAACCATTATAATTAAGTTTAGATAAGGTTAACACTAACAACATAAATAAGAGTAGGTTTAGAAAAATGTGAGCCGCACTGAAAGAATAGGGTATTAACAACTAAGTAACGAATAAGTTAACAAATAAGCTGAATTTACAGATGGAACCCGAAATTATCGAAATCTCTGCAGACGAAGACGTCAGCAGCGGAGATACCGAGCCTTTCCTCGGGCCTGGAGCCGGAGGCCGCCCGCGTGACCCGCGTCGGGGGCGCGAGTATTGCCAAAGAGAGCGGCAAGAAGGGCCGCATCACCAGTTCCGCCATACCCTATACTCTCGGCGGACCAACGTCATGAAAAGGCTGGACGGGATGGTCATGCTAATGGCAGTCGAGGTCTCGACAATGTTCGTGGAAGCGCCATTCGCACGAAACTCGCCACCGTACGCGGAAGAGCCCCCATCCCTGCCTCACGCATCCCACTCGGCACAGCCATCAGGACCCGCAACCCCAACCGGCGAGATGGACGTAGAAGAGTCCATACCGCTCGAAACGGGGGAGCACACACCACCAACGCAAGAGGTCGTGGCGGTAGAGTCGGCCGGAGAAGAAATTTCCCCGTCGGCCGGAGACACGGAGTCGCTACCGACGGAGGCACCGAGCGGAATCCGAGCAGATAGCTGGGAAGCAGACCCACCGAGCCATGATCCAGAACCCTTAGCGGGAAGGGACCCGCCAACAGAGGACGAAGAGGACGAACCGGAATTCCGTCGCCGCTTCGCCACCCATCGTCTGGAGGTAGATCCGGACAGCCAGTTTCCCCGGATAACGCTGCGCTACCTCCAGAAAACTCCCGTGGAAACCGACAAACCCCGTCCTCACCTTACAAAGCGCGAATGGGGGGTACCGAGGAAGGCCCAAGCGAAACGCAACCGCCACCGCCGACAGAGAGCCACCCGGGGCAAGCGTCGCCGGAGTGGAGGCCAACGCCGAGCCAGTCCCGAGGGGGTGTCGTCGTCAGGCACGAAGAGGTTTCGTCCGGAGACCGAGGAGCCAGGAGGACCCCGCGAGCGCCAGAAGGGTCCTTCCCAGTTCGGGGAGGATAACCGCAGCTGCGAGGCCGCTTCTCGAGGAGGGCACTCCGAACCCCGGCCGGCACCGATTGCAGTCTGCCAGATGGTCGTGGAGGAATGCCGTCTCGGCGACAAGGATGCGGCGAACTCGCCCGTGTCCACAGCCCGCGCTGAGACACCCGACACCATCGCTCGAAGGGAGTTGGAGGATGCATGGTTCGACCACGAGGATGAGATGCCCGCGCTCGTGCCCATCACCCGCGCCGAGACACCCGACACCAGAGATCGAAGGGAATTGGAGGCCGCGTGGTTCGGCCAAGAAAGCAAGGCGCCGCCCCTAGAGGCTTCCTTCGCTACTCGCCAGGAGGACAAGGATGAAGTGTGGTCCGATGAAGAGGACACGGTGGTAACGGCTTCGTCACCCAAGTTTTACGGTTCAACCGAGAACCCTTCCCCAGTGGTTCCAAAGACTCCCACGGAGAGCGAGTTATTGGATGACATCGCCGACCTCTTCGACGGTATCGACGGGTGGGATACTAGCCTTGACTCGGTGCTAGAAGAGGAGGCCGCTCCCAATGCCCAAACGGTCGGCCGCAGAGCCGACGTTGAGGTTACGTTGGGGTGTCCCACCGAGTAACCCGTGCCCGATGCCACCCCTGTGGGTTGGAGAGTGTTTCCTCGCGGAACGCTGCTGTCTCCGGGCGTGGTGGAACTGATCGCGAGGGAGGCACAAGTCCGCCGGTTCCGATGCCGCGTGTCCGACGGGGAGCGTGATAACAGCGTTACACTGAACGCGAGAGGCGACGTGACCGTCACTTTCTCGAAGTGAGGGGGGGTGTGAGGCGGCTACTGAGGTCCGCCGCCCCACAATTTTCATCAAGGAGCCATCGTTCCCGAAAGCCAAATCACGGCAAGGAGCCGCTTATTATTAGTATTATTATGCACTAGTTATGTAAGAGGCAAGAAGCCGTCGAAGATGTTATTATTTTGTATTAGTTATTTAAGTGGCAAGAAGCCGTCAAAGACATTATTATTGTGTATTAGTTTTGTAAGGGGCAAGGAGCCCCAATATTATAAGTAGTCGTATTAGTTGAGTGAAGAGGCAAGGAGCCACAAATGTTATAATTAGCCTTATAAGAGCGTATTTGAATTTAACCGCCGGCCGCCGCTGCAACCGTGCGTTGTCGATCGGTTGTTCAACACCGTCTTCGAGAGCGCAACTTCAACTCGGCGGCGAAGAGCGAAAGCTCCGAGGCGAAGTTGCAAAAGCTCGCGGCGAAGTTGAGCGGCCGAGGCAAGCGCATGGCTCGCCGGCGAGCGCGCCGGCAACTTTGGAATGATCGTTAAGGCTGAGTAGACCTGCATCGCGAGACGAGAAAGAGCATTGAGTGTGTAGCGGAGCGCTAGGGCTCCAAGACAGTGCGGCAGGGCTTAGATCGTGAGAGATTATAAAGTAATAGTAAATAAAAGGTAAATAAAGTACATGTGCTGTAATTATCGAGAGGAAACTGGATAGTTCTTTGTTTTCTGGTGACTCGGCTTGCCCTAACATCGGAGTTAACCGATGTTCGACCTAACCTGGAGTGGGAGCATGTGGTACGCGATTGTGGTCCCGGGGTGGGCATTACTGGTTGGTGTTTGGATAGTGTAGTTGGTACGAGGCCACGTCCCGACAGTGTAGATGGTGCGTGGCCACGGCCCGATAGTGTAGTTGGTGCGAGGCCACGGCCTGATAGTGTAGTTGGTGCGAGGCCACGGCCCGCTAGTGTTGTTGGTACGAGGCCACGGCCCGATAGTGTAGTTGGTACGAGGCCACGGCCCGATAGAGTAGTTGGTGCGAGGCCACGGCCCGAAGGAGCAGTTAGGGTGAGGCCACGGTGTATAGGTGTACCGAAGCCGAGTTAGGCATGGTTAGGTCAGGATGCAGGATGATACCCTTGCGAACATTTTTAATACCCTGTGTTAGGCATAGGCAAAAATGAACACCTGCAGCATTGGAGCGACGAAAATGTGTGCAGATCGAGCGCGCAAAGCAAAGAGTCGAAATTATAACGGTCGGTCGTAAAAGTACAGTGCGCGCGCGACAGACGGGCGACGCCGAGATCACGCTTGCATACGGGTGCCCAAACGCACTGCGCAGTCGACGTCGGCGTCGAAGGGCCGTTAAGGCGTCGCGGCAGCGACTGTACAGTGGGACGAATTCAATCCGCGCGCAATGGAAAGTTGAATTCGGGAGTACAGTTGTCGAGGGCAGTGAGAATGGTCGCATTTGAAGATTGCGAATCAAATGAACGCGGGTTAAAGTGTAAAGAACGGCAAGAGAATTATTTTTTTGTGAAGTGGCCAAAGATAAACAAAAATAAGTGGATAAAAATAAAAATTTTTTTATAAAGAATATTATTTAAATAAACTTAAATAAAAGAAATAAAACAAATAATTAACTACACAAGAATAAACCAAGGGAAACAATAAAGACGAAGACAGTGACCAAGTGAGGAACGGCCTAAAAGTGAAAAGGAAAAATTTAAGTACATTTTGTCGAGTTTTGAAATAAACAAATTTTCTGAATTTTTTTTATTATTTTTTTGTTTGGTGGAAGATATAAAGGCAAAATAAAAAGAAAATTAAAAGGAACAAAAGTAGCTGTGTAAGATCGGCGTAAAGTGAAAAAGTCGACGTCGGCTACCAAGAAGGTATAAAATAAAGGATGGTGGCAGGTGAGTGCCAAAACCCGGGGGTAGGCGTTCGTTGGATTCACCAGCGACGCAAAGAGGAGCTAGTGGCGATCGCCCATGAGTTTGGGTTGGAAAATGAGGGGCGCGTGAAGGAACTGCGTGAGCGACTGTCCACCAACGTTCAGGATGGCGGTCACTCAACTGAGATTTCGGCTCTTGAGCCGCCATCATGGGGCGTCCCACCCGACTTTGGCGGGCGATCACGTCAAATGTCAGAGCCTGACCTCAGGAGCTCCCAGTTGTACGGCCGTTTGCAGGCACCCACCCCGAGCTTGTCCGTCTCGGGCGTGGAGGCGGCTCCTGCTCTCGATGGGAATGAAGAACGCCGAGCAACTGCGGTCAACGCAGAGGTAGGGCGGTCCCCTGCCGATCCGAGTAGTAACCCTTACCACACTAGACCATACCCTCACTCGGAAGCGAGGCCACTTCCCAACGTTCCGGAGCAAGTTCGGAATTGGGGCATGAGATACGATGGCCGCTTCGAACCCCTTGGGTTCTTGGAAGACCTCGAGGAGCGCGCCATCACCTATGGCATCGCCCTCGACCGAATGCCCAGGGCGATGAGCGAAGTGTTCTGCGACAGGGCGGCTCGTTGGTTTCTGAGCAGTGGGCTACGGGATGTGCCGTGGGCCGTGTTTAGAAGGGGTTTCCTGGAGTTTTTCTTACCCCCTCGTTACTTCGAGAGGCTTGAGGACGAGATCCGATCCCGTAGGCAGCGCATAGGTGAAGAGTTCAAGGAGTACCTGATAGAGCTAAGGGCTCTTATGCATCTACGAGAATGCCGCCCCAGAATACAAACTCTACGTGCGACGGTAAGATTTTTCAACGTTGTCCCAGCTTACGCAAATGGCCGTGGAGTACGAGACGGTCATGAGGCAGAGGGTGGAAGACTCAGGAAACCGACCTTTGAGCCAGGGCGTCTCGAATTCGAATGGTGCGGAATGGCCGAGGGCGGCACAGCCCCCGGGGGGACACGTCAACCCGTTTCGATCTGATCCCAGCGGATCTGGAACGACCGTTGTGGACAACCGGGTCCCCGCCCCACCCGCCATAACTCACGCAGAGGTGGCCCATCGGATGATGAGCCAAGAGGCCGGGAATGGATATGATCCGCGACGAGCGTGTCGTAGGTGCGGTCGAGAGGGGCACTACGCTAGGGAATGTACCAATGGCCCCGTCTTATTTTGCTGGGTATGTGGAAGCCGGGGCAGAAGTAGTCAGGAGTGTTGTCGCCGCGCGGAGGCGGGAAACGGGCAACGGCGTCGCCCTGGTCAGGATCGGGTCGGCGCCGATACACGCGGAACCCAGAAGTAGGACACCCACTAAAGGTGGACGGGGGCCGAATCGTCGCTACGGTGGGGATTGGCGGGCGAACGATGCCTGCCACGATCGATGGGTTCAATGGGCACTACAATACGCTGTGGCGAGGCGGAACTGGTCCTAGAGAAAGTGACGGCACCAGGCGTGGGGCCAGGAATGAGCGAGGAGCCGGAGGAAGGCCTCCCAGGTCATGAAAGGGGAGCACCTGCTCGGCTACAGAGTGGGTCGGAGCAAGGCCTCCCAGGTCATGAAAGGGGAGCACCTGCTCGGCTACAGAGTGGGTCGGAGCAAGGCCTCCCAGGTCAGGAAAGGGGAGTACCTGCTCGGCTACAGAAAGAGTCGGAGCAAGGCCTCCCAGGTCAGGAAAGGGGAGCACCTGCTCGGCTACAGAAAGAGTCGGAGCAAAGCCTCCCGGGTCTTGAAAGGGGAGCACCTGCTCGGCTACAGAGAGAGTCGGAGCAAGGCCTCCCAGGTCATGAAAGGGGAGCACCTGCTCGGCTACAGAGAGAGTCGGAGCAAGGCCTCCCAGGTCAGGAAAGGGGAGTACCTGCTCGGCTACAGAAAGAGTCGGAGCAAGGCCTCCCAGGTCAGGAAAGGGAAGCACCTGCTCGGCTACAGAAAGAGTCGGAGCAAAGCCTCCCGGGTCATGAAAGGGGAGCACCTGCTCGGCTACAGAGAGGGTCGGAGCAAGGCCTCCCAGGTCATGGAAGGGGAGCACCTGCTCGGCACATGATGGAAAAGGTCAGGAAAAGGGAAGTAAAGTCCGCCTCAGATCAAGAGCCTGAAGAACCCAAGAGGCGGCGCGTAGAACTGCAAAGGCGGACCTATGCTGGCTACAGAAGCGGCACGGCGGGAACGTGCCAGGGAAAGGACGGAGCAGGAGCAATGGCCAGAATCCACACGGACACAGGGGGCCAGGAGCGACTGCCAGAGTCAAGCGATCAGGGAGCTCTATCTGGAGTCGAAGTGGTGCCAGGAGGGAGCGAGAACGGCATCGAAGAGGCGGAGTGGCCAGCGGATCTGGATCCAGAACTGAGGGAGTTTCTGGAGTCAGAACTGGCACTCTGCGAGGGGCTGCAGGGAGTCTCGCACATCGCGGAGCACAGAATCCGGCTAAAGGACGACAAGCCGTTGAAACAGAGATACTATCCCAAGAATCCGGCCATGCAGAGGGTGATTGACGAGCAAGTGGATGAGCTGATCCGGGCAAATGCCATCGAGCCGTCGCGTAGTCCGCACAGCGCCCCGATCGTCTTAGTCAAGAAGAAGACTGGCGAGTGGCGTATGTGTATTGACTACCGGCAACTCAACGTACATTCCATTCCGGACGCTTATCCCGTGGCTCGTATTAACCACATCCTGGAGCGGTTGCGTCACGATAGTCGGGAGTGTACGGCGTCACAGTCCCTGGAAGAGGTCTTTTCCAATGGCGGGTGGTGCCATTTGGTCTACACTCGGCGTGTGCGACTTTTCAGCGAGCATTGGATACAGTAATAGGACCGGAAATGGAGCCTCATGCGTTCGCCTACCTAGACGACATCGTAGTAATAGGAGCAACGAAGAACAGCATGTAGAGAATTTGAGGGAGGTATTCCGCCGGCTAAGGGCGGCCAATCTCAGGTTAAATAGGAAAAAGTGCAGCTTCTTCCGGGAGAAGTTAGTCTACCTAGGACATGTAATTTGCGGGGAAGGAATACGTACCGATCCAGAGAAAGTGGAGGCGATACGACACCTGAGGGCCCCGACAAATTGCAAAGAACTGCGGCAGTGTCTCGGGATGGCGTCGTGGTACAGGCGCTTCGTCCCCAACTTCGCGACTCAAGTACAGCCTCTCACAGCGCTCTTTAGGAAGGGGCGGAAATGGGCATGGGAGCAAGAACAGGAGGAGGCATTGCGTCAATTGAAGGATAGCTTGACGACTGCCCCTGTGTTGGCTTGCCCCGACTTTTCCGCCAAGTTCGTATTGCAGACTGACGCGAGTGAGTATGGCCTCGGCGCAGTGCTGACGCAGACGATTGATGGACAAGAGCGAGTGATAGTGTACGCGAGCCGGAAGTTGCTGAAGGCCGAGGGGAACTAGTTATGTAAGAGGCAAGAAGCCGTCGAAGATGTTATTATATTGTATTAGTTATTTAAGTGGCAAGAAGCCGTCAAAGACATTATTATTGTGTATTAGTTTTGTAAGGGGCAAGGAGCCCCAATATTATAAGTAGTCGTATTAGTTGAGTGAAGAGGCAAGGAGCCACAAATGTTATAATTAGCCTTAAAAGAGCGTATTTGAATTTAACCGCCGGCCGCCGCTGCAACCGTGCGTTGTCGATCGGTTGTTCAACACCGTCTTCGAGAGCGCAACTTCAACTCGGCGGCGAAGAGCGAAAGCTCCGAGGCGAAGTTGCAAAAGCTCGCGGCGAAGTTGAGCGGCCGAGGCAAGCGCATGGCTCGCCGGCGAGCGCGCCGGCAACTTTGGAATGATCGTTAAGGCTGAGTAGACCTGCATCGCGAGACGAGAAAGAGCGTAGAGTGTGTAGCGGAGCGCTAGGGCTCCAAGACAGTGCGGCAGGGCTTAGATCGTGAGAGATTATAAAATAATAGTAAATAAAAGGTAAATAAAGTACATGTGCTGTAATTATCGAGAGGAAACTGGATAGTTCTTTGTTTTCTGGTGACTCGGCTTGCCCTAACATCGGAGTTAACCGATGTTCGACCTAACCTGGAGTGGGAGCATGTGGTACGCGATTGTGGTCCCGGGGTGGGCATTACTGGTTGGTGTTTGGATAGTGTAGTTGGTACGAGGCCACGTCCCGACACTGTAGATGGTGCGCGGCCACGGCCCGATAGTGTAGTTGGTGCGAGGCCACGGCCCGATAGTGTAGTTGGTACGATGCCACGGCCCGATAGTGTAGTTGCTACGAGGCCACGGCCCGATAGAGTAGTTAGGGTGAGGCCACGGTCCAGTAGTATAGGTGTACCGAAGCTGAATTAGGCATGGTTAGGTCAGGATGCTCACTACTTATGTGCTCCAGGGGGTGGTTGCTCAGGCTACTGCGGATTAAAATTCCGGCACCTCCTCTATCCAGGGACATATATTTTTGTGCACATGTGCATGTGTGTTTCCGTAAGGAGCATTATGTCAATATTTATTGATTTTCTTGTTAAGGCCATCCGCGTTACATAATCCGATCCTTAATTGGCTCATTTTGAAGGGATAAGGCGTGAGATCAGCGACATCAGGATGTGCTGAGTTTCAGAGTTTGTGTGGATAGTATTGAGGATCTGGTCCATTCTTGTGGTAAGCTTTTGCATGGCATCTTCAAGAGCCGCTATTCTCGAGTTGGTATTCTCGCTCGGGTGATTTCCGGGAATGTTGTTGAACTGCCTTTCGCACTCTTTTTTTGCAGTGTTGCCCGATCTGAGCATCTCCGCAAATGACATAGATTTTCCAGCTACCATAGGTGGAGGGATAAATTGTTTTGTATCCCTTATTTGCCGAGCGTGGTTATTATGGGCCTTGTGAAAAGGAGCCGAGATATTAGGGGACGGCTTGCGTACCTTGATTCGGTCTATGTACCATTTACAGCCTTTGTAGTTGGCAGAGTGGTTTCCGCTGCAGCTGGCGCAGAAGAAGTCGACTTCCTGGACTGCTTTGCAGAGAGGAGATCCTGTTGGGTGCTCTTCCGCACATCTTCCACAGATGAATTGCTTCATGCAGTAATTTTTTGTATTTCCGTAATCCTGGCAGCGGTGGCATTGTACAATGTCAGCAGATCGGCGGGGGCGTTCTACTATGACTCCTTGGCGGCATAGAAGGTTTACTTTAAGTGCTTCCTAATTGGTTGGGGCCGGTTTGAGGTCCAAGAAAAACATATGTAGCCTGTCTTGCTCCGTGCCATTTAAGGCCTTGCCTTTAGGATTGAAGATATTAACTACATTGAATCCTTTGTCTTGCATCTGCTTGATAATATAGCCTTGGGCAGTAGAGGACGCCATCTGTTTGATAACAATGCGGAAAGGCTTATCTTCTTGGAGTTGGTAGTGGTAGTTTTGGCATTTCGTTTGTTCCATGAATTCAACTACTTTGCGGAAGGTGGTGTACAGTCTAGTTAGGCCTGAGCCAGACGTGCGAGTCGAGTAGCTGCTTGGTGGTATAACTTTATCCAGGGCAGCCTGGAATTTGTGGATGTCTGTTATGCTCGGAACCATGATGGGACCGGGTTTTCTAGACTTACGAGGCGGTAGAGAAGGTGCATCTCCATAGCGTCTATTTCCGAATATACCTGATTTTCGTCGGCATCGTTATCGGCCGTGTCTAGAGCTGCAAATCTATTGTGTCTTAGACGAGCATCTTTTGACGTTGATGGGATGTCGTCGCTTGACCGGCTGGCTTGGGGTACCCTTGATGCTTGCTGGTTAGATAATCTTTTGGTCAGGCGAAAGGGGAGCGTTGGGGCGCCTGCGTTTGGCAGTGCCGTTTGTTTATACCGCTCGTGTAGTCGCCTCGCTTGGGCGTCTATAGATCTCATTTTGGAGGTATATGAAGTGAAAAATTGGTATATTTCTGAGTCATTGGAGTCGCTGTGCGTGTCCATGCTGAGAAGTATTTATTTGCAAGATTTACCGCAACGGTCCCAAAGAGTCTCAAAAAATATGCTGAAAGATAAGAGCTGCGCTGCAAAAACGTAAACAATGCACTCACAATCACACGCACACGCACTAAAGTTGCACGCGCGCAATAGATAAGGAACGTTTTGCGCTCGCTTCTATGCAGCTGGAGCTGCTTTCGCTGAGTTTTATTGCCCTTGGGCAGATTAAATTGTATTTGTTTTCTATTATATTTTAGTTTTTTGGAAGCTGTTGTTGCCGGCAATGCTGTAACAGCATTACCAAAAATTTAAAGTGACGCTTGGCGTCAGAAAGTTTATTAAACGCCTATATTGAATCGTAAATCACTTTGATTTTGTTTTGATTGACACGCACTTTCGTTTCGTTCAACTGTCGGAGAGAAACTCAGGAATACCTACAGCATCGCAGACACATTGGCACAGACATACAGACACCCAGGTAGAGAGATACACAGTCAACCAGGAAGACAGATAGACGGGAATACCAACAGCCTCGCAGACAAACACACCGGCAGAGACAGACCGGCAGACAGACAGACAGATAGGAAAACAGGCAGACAGGCACGCCGACCCACAGACATACGGACACAAAGAAAGAAAGAGAGAGATACACAAACAGACAGGCAGAAAGATAGGCAGGAAAACCTACAGCCTCGCAGACATACGCACCGCCAGAGATAGACAGGCTGATATACAGACAGACAGACATGAGGACAGACAGACATGCAGACAGAGAGACAGGCAGACGGGCGGACAGACAGACAGGTACACAGATGGACAGACAGAAAGGCAGACCAATAGACCCGCAGACACTCAGACGCACGGGCGAGAGAGAGAGAGAGGCAGACAGGCAGACAGACAGACAGACCGACTGGCAGACAGACAGACAGATAGGAAGATGGGCGGACGCTCACATAGACCCACAGACTCGCAGACATACAGACACACAGGTAGAGAGAGATACACAGACAGTCAGGAAGACAGGTATACAGGATACCTACAGCCTCGCACACAGTCACACCGGCAGAGACAGATAGGCAGGATAACAGACAGGCGGGCAGACAGGCAGACATACAGACAGATAGGCAAACATAAAGTCAGACTGAAAATGAGACAAGCAGACCGAGAGAGAGTGAGAGAGAGAGAGAGACAGAGAGAGAGAGAGAGAGAGAGAGAGAGAGGGAGTAAGAGAGAGATAGCGAGAAAGAGAAAAAAAGAGAGAGGGAGAGGAAGAGAAAAAGAATAAAAGAGACAAAGAGAGAGAGCGAGAGAGAGAGAGAGAGAGAGAGAGAGAGAACGAAAGAGAGAGCTAGAGAGAGAGGAAGAGAGAGAGTCCTTTAGATTCGCAGACAGATATGAAGCACAAAATATTCGCAGACTGACATATGATAGGCAATCCGACAGGCAGACAAAGAGGCATACACGAATACCTACAGCGTAGGAGGTCGGACACACAGACCCACAGACTCGCAGACATAAAGAGACACGGGATGAGAGAGAGGGATACACAAACAGTCAGGCAGACAGAACGACAGGAATACCAACAGCCTCGCAGACAAACAAACCAGCAGAGACAGACCGGCAGACAGACAGATAGGAAAAGAGGCAGGAAGGCACGCAGAACCACAGACATACAGACACACAGGAAGAAAGAGAGAGATACGCAGGCAGACAGGCAGACAGATATGCAGGAATACCAATAGCCTCGTAGACAGACACAGCGGCAGAGGCAGACAGGAAGACTTACAGTCAGGCAGGCAGACAGGCAGGCATACAGACAGAGAGACAGACAGAGAGAGAGAGAGAGAGAGAGAGACAAACACACCGGCAGAGACAGACCGGCAGACAGGCAGACAGATAGGAAAACAGGCAGACAGGCACGCAGACCCATAGACATACGGACACAAAGGAAAAAAAAGAGAGATACACAAACAGACAGGCAGAAAGATAGGCAGGAATACCTACAGCCTCGCAGACAGACTCACCGGCAGAGACAGACAGGCGGATATACAGACAGACAGACATGTAGACAGAGAGACAGGCAGACGGGCGGACAGACAGACTGGCACACAGATGGACAGACAGAAAGGCTGACCAATAGACCCGCAGACAGTCAGACGCACGGGCAAAAAGAGAGAGAGCCAGGCAGACAGGCAGACAGACAGGCAGACCGACCGGCAGACAGACAGACAGATAGGAATATGGGCGGACGGTCACATACACCCACAGACTCGCAGACATACAGACACACAGGTAGAGAGAGAGATACACAGTCAGTTAGGAAGACAGATATACAGGAATACCTACAGCCTCGCAGACAGTCACACCGGAGAGAAAGAGAGAGAGGGAAAGAGAAAGAAAGAGAAAGAGAGAGAGGGAGAGAAAAAGAATAAGAGAGACAAAGAGCGAGAAAGAGACAGAGAGAGCGAGAGAGAGAGGAAGGGAGAGATTCCTATAAATTCGCTGGCAGATATGAAGCACAAATATTCGCAGACAGACATATCATAGGCAATCCGAAAGTCAGACAAAGAGGCATACACGAAAACCTACAGCGTAGGAAGACGGACATACAGACTCGCAGACATACACCGCGTAGGAAGACAGACGCACAGACCCACAGACTCGCAGACATACAGAGACACGGGAAGTGAGAGAGAGATACACAGACAGTCAGGCAGACAGAACGACAGGAATACCAACAGCCTCGCAGAGAAACATACCAGCAGGGTCTGTCTCTGACAGACAGAAAGATAGGAAAACAGGAAGGAAGGCACGCAGACCCACAGACATACAGACACACAGGAAGAAAGAGAGAGAGATACACAGGCAGATAGATATGTGGGAACACCAACAGCCTCGTAGACAGACACAGCGGCAGAGGCAGACAGGGAGACTTACAGACAGGCAGGCAGAGAGAGAGAGACAGAGAGATAGAGAGAGAGAGAGAGAAAGTCCTATAGATTCACAGATAGATATGAAGAACAACGTAATGTCAGAAATATATATAATATATATAATAGGCAGTCCGGCAGACAGACAAAGAGACACACAGAAATACCTACAGCCTAGGCAAACGCCCCGGCAGATACAGACAGGCTGATATACAAACAAACAGACATGCAGGCGGAGAGACAGCCAGACGGGCAGATAGGCAAACATATAGTCAGACTGAAAAAGAGACAGGCAGACCGAGAGAGAGAGAGAGAGAGAGAGAGAGCGAGAGAGAGAGGGAGAAAAAGAAAGAGAGAGAGCGAGAAAGAGAGAAAGAGAGAGAGGGAGAGTGAGAGAAAGAGGGAGAGGGAGAGGAAAAGATTAAGAGAGACAAAGAGAGAGAGAGAGAGAGAGAGAGAGAGAGAGAGAGAGAAAGAGTGAGCGAGAGAGAGAGGAATGGAGTGAGTCCTATAGATTCGCTGGTAGATATGAAGCACAAAATATTCGCAGACAGACATATGATAGGCAATCCGACAGTCAGACAAAGAGGCATACACGAAAACCTACAGCGTAGGAAGACGGACATACAGACTCGCAGACATACAGAGACACGGGAAGAGAGAGAGAGAGAGAGAGAGATACACAGACAGGAATACCAACAGCCTCGCAGACAAACATACCAGCAGAGACAGACCGGCAGACAGACAGACAGATAGGAAAACAGGCAGGAAGGCACGCAGACCCACAGACATACAGACACACGGGAAGAAAGAGAGAGATACACAGGCAGACAGGAAGACAGATATGCAGGAATACCAATAGCCTCGTAGACAGACACACCGGCAAAGGCAGACAGGGAGACTTACAGACAGACGGGCAGACTGGCACACATACAGACAGACTCGCAGACAGGCTGTCACACAGGCAGAGAGAGATATATAGGCAAACAGAAGACAGGCAGGCAGACACGCATACATACAGACAGGAAGAAAGTCAGGCAGACATACAGACACACATGCATACAGATAATCTGACTGAAAAAGAGACTGACAGACAGGCATACAGACAGAAATTCAGACAGGCAGACTTACAGAGAGAGAGAGAAAAAGGGAGAAAGAGAGAGAGAGGCATACAGGGGGTAGGCTGACTCACAGACTCGACAACAGGCAGACATACAGGCAGAAAGAGAGACAGACAGACAGCAGAAAGAGGGACATGCATGCAGACACACTGGCAGTCAGACAGACAGACAAAAAAACACTCAGGCAGACAGACATATAGGCAGAAAGAGATAGAGACATACACGCAGACCCGCAGACTGACGGAAAATTACGAAAACAGGCAGACAGATATGCAGAGAGAGAGAGAGAGAGACAGACAGGCAGAAAAACAGGCAGACCGACCGGCAGACAGACAGACAGACAGATAGAAAGATTAGCAGACAGACACGCAGACCCCAGACTCGCAGACATACCGACACACAGGAAGAGAAAGAGAGAGATACACACACAGTCAGGCAGACAGATAGACAGGAACACCTAAAGCTTCGCAGACAGACACACCAACAGAGACATAGAGGCAGATATACAGAAAGACAGACATGCAGACAGAGACACAGGCAGACGGGCACACAGATAGACAGACAGAAAGGCAGACCTACAGACTCGCAAACCGACAGTCACACAGGCAGCGAGGGAGAGAGAGACATACAGGCAGACGGACAGGTAGAGAAGCAGGCAAACTGACCGACAGATTGACAGACAGATAGAAAAACAGGTAGACAGACACGCAGACCCACAGACTCGCAGATGTAAAGACTCAGGAAGAGAGAAAGAGATACACAGACAGTCAGGAAAAAATATACACAGGAATACCTACAGCCTCGCTGACAGACACACGGGCAGAGACAGACAGGCACACTAACGGACAGATAGATATGAAGACCTATAGAATCGCAGAAGGAGAGGCACACAATCAGAGAGAAAGAGAGAGAGAGAGGGAGAGAGAGAGAGAGAGAGAGAGAGAGAGAGAGAGAGAGAGAGAGGGAGAGAGGGAGAGAGAGAGAGTCTCTCTGTCTGAGAGTCTATTGGCCTGCCTTTCTGTCTGTCAATCTGTGTGCCTGTCTGTCTGCCCGTCTGCTGGTCTCTCTGTGTGCATATCTGTCTGTCTCTGCCGGTGCGTTTCTCTGCGAGGCTGTAGGTATTCCTGCAAATCTGTCTGCCTGATTGTCTGTGTATGTCTCTCTCTATTCCTGTGTGTTTACATGTCTACGAGTATGTCTGTGTGTTCACCTGTGATGGCTGTAGCCATTCCTGTCTATCTCTATGTCTTTCTGTCGGACTGCCTATTACCTGCCTGTCTGCGAATATGTTGTTCTTCTTATCTGGCTGCGAGTCTAAAGGTCTCTGTCCCTTTCTCTCTCTCTCTCTTTCTCTCTATCTCTCTCTCTCTCGCTTTCTCTCTTTCTTCCTCCCTTTCTTTCTCTTTTGTTTTCTTTTTTTTTCACTCTCTCTCTCCCTCTCTCTCTCTCTCTCTCTCTCTCTCTCTCTCCTGTCTCCTGTCTCTCTCCTGTCTCTCTCTCTCTCATGTCTCTCTCTCTCTTTCTCTCCTTCTTTCTCTGTGTGGGTCTGTCCGAATGTCTGTCTGTCTGTTTTTCAGTCTGACTATCTGTATGCCTATCTGTCTGCCTGTCTGCCAGTGTGCCTGCCTGTCTGAGAGTCTGCCTGTCTGTCTCTGCCGGTGTATCTGTCTGCACGTCTGCCTGTCTCTCTGTGTGCAAGTCTGTTTGTCTGAATATCAGCCTGTCTGTCTCTGCCGGGGCGTCTGCCTAGACTGTAGGTATTTCTGTCTGTCTCTTTGTCTGTCTGTCGGACTGCCTAGTATATATATATTATATAAATGGCTGACATTATGTTGTTCTTCATATCTATCTGTGAATCTATAGGACTTTCTACATTTCTCTCTCTCTCGCTCGTCGGTTTGCCTGTCTCTTGTTTTCCAGTTTGCCTATCTGTGTGTATGTCCGCCTGTCTGCCTGCCTGTCTGTAGATCACCCTATCTGTCTCTGCCGGTGTGTCTGCGATGCTGCAGGTATTCCTGTCTTTCTGTACGCCTGACTGTCTCTGCATCTCTCTCTATTTATATGTGTCAGTATGACTGAAAGTCTGTGGGTCTGGGTGACCGTCTGCCTATCTGTCAGTCTGTCTGCCGGTCTGTCTATCTAATAACCTGTCTGTCTGCATGTCTGCCT
>JAWNOR010000102.1:297500-302500 GCA_035045885.1 Drosophila borealis
TTTTTATGCTGAGCCCATTATGTTAAACTGTCCTTGTTTCTGTCCATTTTCTTGGTGTATGGTTATTCCGGTATTCTATTGCAGTTATTTGTACTGTTAATTGTTGTCAAATTAATCATTTTAATTTGTGGGGCATGTGGTGATTAATAGAACTAACATTACTATTGTATTTAATAGACCTGTGGTATTGAGATTTGATTAAATTTCTTTCGTTTTTTAAATTGTGTTTTATAGTAGCGTATAATTCTATTTCTGTTAGTAATTTGATAATGGTCTGGGTCCGTTTTTTCAACGTTTTTATTAGCTTTTAAAGGGTTTTCCTTTTTGTAATGGTCCTTTTCGATATCTAGTATCAACTTCGTATTCTTGTCGGTCACTGTTAATTTTATTTATTTTTTTTTTATCTTTTTTTTCTTGGGTATCTAAATTTGGTTGTCCGGCATATAAGAAAATGTGTGCAGGAGTTTGTCCAGTTGTGTCATGTTTTTTTTTGTGATTGTAAATGTAAAGAATTGTTTCTATTTTGCTGAGTTTATTTTCTTCGTCATTTAAAGTGTTAATTATTCTGATTTTTTCTTTTATTGTTTTATGTAGTCTTTCGATGTCTGCTTTTTTTTTTGTTGTATTTAATTGTATTTCTACTCCTTCACTTTCGAGCCATTTTTTTTAGTGCTAAGCTGGAAAATGCGCCGTCTCGGTCAGCTTTTAATAATATTGGTTTTCCTAACTGATTAAATATACGCATTAATGCATTTTTGAATTCTTTCCAGTCTTTTGTTTTAATATTTTCAAGAGTAGCGAATTTTGAATAAATGTCCATGCAGCTAAGATAATGTTTGCCTTCAGAAGAATAAATGTCAATTACAAATTTGTCACGACAGTGTTCGGGCATTTTTGTGTATCTATGTTCTGATTTTGCTAAGATGCAAACATGACATTCGTTTATTATGTTTTGTGTTAATATTTGGCTATTAGGGAAATAATAGGTTTCACAAAAATTTTATTTGTTTTTTTAATTCCGGGGTGTAGGAGTTTTTCATGGGTTTTCAAAATAAGTTTTTTTAATTTGGCATAGGAGTTAATGTTTTTTAATTGATGACACTTCGTAGAATTTTAGTATGGCTAGTGTTAATAATTTCCTTGTGTGCGTTTTGAATTATTTCAAAATCTGCATCACTGTCTATAAATATTGCAATGGTTTTTGTGCAAAAATGGTCTATTAAATATTTTTCGGCTTTATCTTTAGTCATGTTATCGTATGTAATGTGAATTATTAATTTTTTGAAGTAGTTTTCTTTTTTTATGTTTGGAATGCCTTTAGAAAATATAATTTGTCTTTTAAATGTGTTTATTGGTTTCTCTGTAATGAATATTAAATTACTATTGTCTTCGTCAGCGCTGTGTTGTGTTTCTTCTCCGAAATAAGTCTGTTCTATATATACTCGTGATAGAGCGTCAGCTATGTGGTTTTCTTTTCCTCTTATATATTTTATGTCAAAGTCATATTCAGATAATTTAACTCTCCATCGGGTTAATTTTGAATTTGGTTCTTTCATTTTGTACAGCCAACATAATGGTTGATGGTCACTATTGATTTCGAAATGTCGTCCTAGTAGGTAATGTCTTAAAGTTTTTGTTGCCCATACAATGGCTAAAAGCTTTTTTTCTATGGCACTGTAGTTAGTTTCGTGGTCATTGAGAGTTCTGCTAATAAAACTAATGGGATGTCCGTCTTGAGAGAATACTGCTCCAAGAGCTACATTACTTGCGCCAGTGGTTAAAACAAATTTACTTTTAAAGTCTGGAATTTTAAGAATTGGGTCATTAGAAATTAGTTGTTTTAATTTTTCAAAAGCTCTAATGTATTCAGGATTTTTAATGTCGATTTTTGAGTCTTTTCTAAGTACTGCTGTCATTGGTTTGGCTATGTCTGCAAAATTTGAAATGAACTTTCTGTAGTAACCGGTTAATCCAAGAAAACCTTTTATTTCTTTGGTTTTGTGGGAATTGGATATTTCTGAATTGCTTTGATTTTATCAGGATTGGGTTTTATTCCATCCTTAGGAATGAAGTTTCTTGTTTTAGAAACTCGCATTTATCAAGTTGTAATTTGAGATTTGCTTCAGAAAGCTTCTCGAAAACTAATTGGAGTGATTGCAAATGTTCTTCTAAGGATGTTGAGAATACAATTATATCATCAAGATATACCAGACAATGTTTATTTAGTAACGGTCGTAAACCATTGTTCATGCAACGTTGAAAGGTTGCGGGTGCGTTTTTTAATCCAAATGGCATACGAAGATATTCATAATGGCCATGTTTAGTAGAGAAAGCTGTTTTTTGAATGGAATCTGGATGCATTTCAAGTTGGTGGAATCCTTTTGCAAGGTCAATTGTAGTGAAATAATTGCATCTACCTAGTTTTCCTAAAATCTCGTCCATATTTGGTATTCGGTGCCTATCGCTTATGGTTACTTCATTTAATTTCCTGTAGTCAATTACGATTCTGAATTTTAGTTTACCTGAAGCATCTTGCTTTTTCGGTACGATCCTTATAGGACTACAATAAGGAGAATTGCTAGGCCTTATGATACCTTGATTAAGCATCTCTTGAATTTGATGTTCAACTTCCTGTTCATATGCTTGTGGATAACTGTAGGGTTTTGTATGTAAGGCTGAATTGTGGGTAGTATTTATAATGTGTTTTTCTTGATTACTGAAACTAAGTTGGTCGCCTTCTTTATATTGTATGTGTTGATATTGTTTCAACAAACTGATTAAGTTGATTCTTTCTTCTTCATTTAAATGATCTAATCGGTAAGGGCTTGAGTTTGCAGATTCTTGGCTATCGGAAATTTCTCTAATTGGATTTTTAAACTGTTGATTAGTTTCAGGATTTGGTTGGGCTAAGATGTGGTTCTGATTTGTGATTGGAATATCGTTGGTTAGTTTATACCTTCTATTGTATAAAGTAACAGTTTGGGTTTTATAATCTATAACGGCTTGTTCTTCTGAAAGCATTTTTCTACCAATTAATAGATCATAGTCTGAGGAGAATTGGTGTGGAAGAAATTCATTATTATCCTTGAATAGGTTATAAGAAAGGACGTTAACTTTCTTTGTGATAGTTAAAGGTCCGTTGCTGGTTTGAATGAAACAGTCGGTGTCATGAACTTGTAAATTGAAAACATTTGATATCATCATATTTACAGTAGATCCTGTATCTATTAAACATTTCAGATTTTTGCCTTTATAATTGATTACTATGAACTGTTGGTTTCCAAGGCTGGAAGCTGAAAATTTTCGGCTTGCTCGATTTCTATTTCATTTGGTTGTTCTGTCTCGTGTTCGGCTGATTGTGTGTATGTAAAGTCTGGGCTTTGTGGGTAACTTTCTGCTTGATGATATTGTGGATAATATTCAGGATAAGCAGCGCATTGATTATAGTATTCTTGTTGCATGTAATCATGATAGTTTAGCTCTTCCTGATTTCTAGCTTCATCGTCAATACTCATCTTACTCTGTCCACTTTCTGCAGGTCTAACTTGTTTAATCGGTTGGTTGGCTACGCCAGAGTTATTGAAAGAGTTTTATTGTGGGGTTACTTGTCCGAAACGATTGTTGTCGAATTGGGTTTGTCGGGAGTTTGGTCTGGGTGTAAAGTAGGTTGGTCTGATTGGACTAAGTATTTGTTGCATTGGTTGAGGTGAATAATTTTTAGGTTTAAAAGTGTTGTTGTTAGTATAGTTGGGTGATGGTTGATGATATGGTTGTTGAATGTAAGGTTGATGGGGTCGATATGGGACATAGGGTTGATTTGGTTGAAGAAAAGTGGGGAATCTTTGAATATTTGGGTTTGGTCGATACAATGGCTTCAAATAATTTTCTTGTTTTACTTTATTTGGGGTTGGATTAAGACAGGGTTCGTTATAAAGATTTTTTTCTTGCAAAATATTAATTAATCTTAATTAATCTTAAATCGGGAATTTCGCAATTTATAATTCGAATGCAAATGTTTGTGGGTAATTTTTGAATAAGGTCGATGCTAGTTTTGATTAGTCGCGCATACAATGTTTTTTCGTCAATGTTATTTTCTAGTTCCAGCTTACTCGTTAGTGTCTGCCTACGGTGTTCTGCTTCTTTCAGAAAAGCTCACACGTTGCCTTTAAACGGGGTGCTCCTGAATTCCTCCAGTAAGATGTGGTTCTTAGTTTGCGTCTTGTAGTTCAGTATTAGTTGCTTCCGAAGATCCGTCCAGGTCATCAAGTTGCTTACGCCAAGGGATAACATCACTTCACTGCTGATGCAGCGTTCCACAATTCCAAAAAGAATTGACCTCTGCCTTGCATCGTTGGTGGTGTAGAGGGTCAAAATGTAGTCGGTCCGGATGATGAACGTGTACAAAGCGTTCTTATCTCCAGTGAACTTCTCAACGTTTTTAAGTTGGTTGATCACTTGTGCCATGTTGGCATCGGTCAGGGGTGTTATTGCGTTGCTTTCCTTTATACATTTTTTGTTTTTTTATTTAATTATTTTTTATTTACTTGGTTTTTTTTTTTTAAATTTTCTTATCTCTTAGTTTTTGTTGTTTCACTTCAACTTCTCTTATGTTATGTTCAGTTTCTTTTAGTTGTTGATTATATTTTTATTGTATTCACCTTATTTGTTAACTTATAGTTTAAAATGTTTGTTTGGTTTGCACAGATAGCACTTTCGAATCTTTTGAGATAACCAGAAGTTTCTGGAATTATTTTCTCTTCGAATTCTGTCGCGTCTTCTTGAATTGTTTTTCAAGTTTTTTGCACAATCCACGGCTTTGACAATATGCGAATTTTGGTGTACACGTCACTATCGAGGTTAAATAAAAACTTGACGCGATATTGACCGTCGCTTGGGTTGCCTTCGCGTTGGTTGTTTTAGCGGATAACAGTAAACGGGACACAAGAATTAATAACTTAGCTATTGCATCAGGGTCCACAATTTATTGTTATCCTACCGGC
>JAWNOR010000102.1:305000-380000 GCA_035045885.1 Drosophila borealis
TAGGTAGGAATACCTACAGCCCCGCAGACAGAAACACCGGCAGAGACACACAGGTAGACTTACAGACAGACAGATATGTAGACAGATAGACAGGCAGACGGAAGAGAGAGACCTAAAGGCTCGCAGAAAGATAAGCAAAACCGCATATTCGCAGATAGACAGATAATAGGCAGTCCGACAGACAGACAAAGAGACAGACAGGAATACCTACAGCCTAGGCAGACGCTCCGGCAGAGACAGACAGGCTGATATACAGACAAACAGACATGCAGACAGAGAGACAGGCAGACAGAAAGACGGGTACATAGATAGACAGACAAAAAGGCAGACCAATAGACTCGCAGACAGTCAGAAGCACGGGCAAAGAGAGAGAGAGACAGACAGACAGGCGGACCGACCGGCGAACAGATAAGAATACATGCAGACAGACACGCAGACCCACAGACTAGCAGATACAGAGACACACAGGAAGATAGAGAAAGAAACACAGACAGGCAGCCAGATAAATACGCAGGAATACCTACCGTCTCACAGGGAGACACACCGGCAGAGACTGACAGGTAGACTTACAGACAGACAGATATGTAGACAGAGAGACAGGCAGACGGACAGACAGGTTATTAGATAGACAGACCAGCAGACAGACTGACAGATAAGCAGACGGTCACACAGACCCACAGGCTTTCAGTCATACAGACACATCTAAATAGAGAGAGATGCAGAGACAGTCAGGCGTACAAAAAGACAGGAATACCTACAGCATCGCAGAAACACCGGCAGAGACAGATAGGCTGACTTGCAGACAGCCAGGCAGACAGGCAGACATACAAACAGATAGGCAAAATGGCAAACAAGAGATAGGCAAACCGAGAGAGAGAGGGAAAGAGAGAGAGAGAGAGAGAGAGAGAAAGGGAGAGAAAGGGAGAGAAAGGGAGAGAGTCCTATAGATATACAGATAGATATGAAGAACAACATTTTGTCAGACATATATATAATATATATAATAGGCAGTCCGACAGAAAAACAAAGAGGCAGACAGAAATACCTACAGCATAGGCAGACGTCTCGGCAGGGACAGACAGGCTGATATACAGACAAACAGAAATGCAGGCAGAGAGACAGGCAGACGGGCAGACAGATATACATTCGCACAAGACACAAGACAAGCAGACAGACAGGAAGACCGACCGGAAGACAGACAGCCAGACAGAAGCATGGGCAGACGGTCACACAGACCCACAGACTCACAGACATACAGACACCCAGGTAGATTGAGAGAGATATACAGACAGTCAGGAAACAGATACCCGGAAATACCTACAGCCTCGCAGACAAAGCTGTTTCTCATTATTTAGGTAATTTCCGCGGTTGTTTCCGCGGTTATTGCCTCGGTTGGATCTATTTCTCTGATGCTGCGCAGCATATAGGACTGTGTTTGGATGTCCTATCGAGTCTGTGCAGCTATCGACAAAGACAGTTGTAACATCACTCATGTTATTGAAATTTCGTGATTTCATTACAGACCTGACTTCGTCAAATGTGCTGTTTGTTATAATAGATTTTACAGCCACTTGTAGGCTTAATTCTTCGGCATATTCTTGTGATACACCGTTTACCATATGTGCTGCTTGCAAAGCCTTTGTCAACTGTTCAACTTCTTGAATATATTGACTTGCTGTCTTTTGCTTTTGCTGCAGGTTAAACAATTTAGCGGATAATGCTTTTGCTGATTCGCATTTTATGCCGCTTTTAAGTTTGTCTATTATAGCCATAATTGTTTGTTCTGTATTGATTAGGTTTCGAACGTGGCCCTTGAGTCTAGTTTTTATTAGGCTTACTGCTGTAGTTTCATGTGTTCCTTTTAGTGAATCCACTAAATTAAGAGCATCAATGAAACTTTGTAAATTCTCAGACTTTCCACTAAACTCAGGTATGAGTGAAGAGGCTAGTTTAAGGAATTCTACTTGTGTCATGGCCATATTAAGAGTTTTTACTTCAGTAATAGACTCTGATTCAGATTCAGATAGTTCTGCTAGTGTGATTACCGCTGGTATCGTAAGATCGCCTAGATCTTCTTCTTTAATATGTGTATCTGAACCGCTTGCGATTTCAGATTCGCTTACTGTCTCTAAATCTGTGTTTGTTTCTTCCTCGACTAATATTGGAGCATTCAAAATCGAAGGTATGGTTATGTCTAGCGAATATTTTGATTTAATGCTATTTAAGTTTGTTTTTAATCTATGCAAATATCTTGATACATACGACCAATGCTGCGTATTTAACTTTTCTTTATTTTCGTGTATCAGGGAACGAGCTTGGTTAAAACATGCAACTAGTATTGTTGCGTGTCTACTTATAGTCTCGTTTGAAATATTCCTATTTTGTGCTAGACACTTGTATGATTTGTCAAAATTTTCTTTTATTTTAATTAATGCGGCATTAATATTTTGCCATTCCATTTCATTTTAAAATATATTATAAAATGTGCAAAAACATATATAAATTTTTAATCAAATAATTATATATTTCTATTCATGTATTCTTTTTGGACTTTTTCTTTTATTTTTAAACAATCTTTGTTACTGTTTACTATAAATTTGTTTTAAATTTTGTCTAGGTCATTTGCCTGGCTTTGATAGCGTTTTTTAATGCATCTATTGTGCAGTTTATACAAATTATATAATAGATGTCCCATGATTATTATAAAAATTATAACAATAAGTATTGTTATTAGCTTAAGGTCGGTGTTTTCGACTTCGACTTTGCTTATTACATTAGCTGTCGAGTCTACCGTTTTTACGTCAACAATGCCCATTTTGGCAGAATTTTCAAAATTTTCTACTAATTTACTTATTTCATTAGTTTCTATTGTCATATATAAAATTGTTTGTTTGTTTATATTGTTTGGAATTGTAAAAAGTTAGTTAACATGTTTTCCTGCCTAGTATTTGCGTGGCTTTACAGGCCGCACTCTAATTGTGCAGAGAGTTCTCAGTTGAGAGTGATTGACGTGTTTTACTTGTGCTCCAAGATTTTTATATATTTTTGCGCTTAAATCCTGCTTTTTATTTCCAAATTTTTCATTTTTTGTGCTTTATTTAAAAAGCTTTTATAACTTGTGCAAAGTGTTACCTGTTGTGCAGCGTAAGTCTGTTAATTATTGCATTTATTAAACACGGCGTCAGTTCCGTATTGTTGTTATTGCCTGTTTTTATTCTTTTGCTTTGGTGCTCCCCTGTGCAAGCACTTGTTTGTGCGTGTGTTCGCTGCTGCAAATTTCTTCTTGTGCATCGCGCTCTCGCTCTCCAAACAATTTGTTTGTGTACGAATAGTTATTTTTTGAGCGTTTACTTGCTCTATTCTTGTGCACTGTGTTTCGTTTTGCTCTGCGCTCTCGCAACTTTTGCTTATTCTTTTAACGCTGGTAGTAATTATGTCGTGCTGTAAGAAACCTTGCACGTTCAAGCAGGCTGATGATTCTGCATTGCCGCAATTTGTTAATTGCTGGCTGTGTGAGAATATAATGCATGCTAAATGTGCAGGTCTCACTGGGTGTGATTGCGACAGGATCGCTGCAATTGCCAAGAAGGGCTGCGGCGGCTTGCGTTGGTCGTGCCCAGAATGCATCGACAAGCAAATTGATTTCTCCAGAATGTATAAGTCTGTGAGAAATCAATTCTTAAAACTAAATAACGTGGCTAAGCAGCTCTCGAGTAGTTTTGATTCGAGTTGTGACTTGCTTAGCAAATATAAATTCGAGTCTCCAACCAATCGCCGGTTGGAGCCTCAATTTTTGCAGTTGCCCTCTCCGTCTGTCCAGACACCCTTGCCTCTGTTGTCCCTACCGAGCAACTTGGATACATCTCCAATGTTGTCATTATCGCCTTCTCCGAGCGACTGCCCAAATATTACCCCAGTTTTATCCCCTGTAATAGTCCCATTAGACCCCGCACCTGAACCTGTCCCAGTTAGCCAAACTGCCTCAGCCTCCTCAGCTCCTGGCCGCAAAGGTAGACCTGCGCGCAATCTTGCCCAGATTGTTAAAAACAATCATGGTGCCTCCTTGGCTCCACCAAATCCTGTTCTCCCTCCAGTCCCTTCAGCTCCTACGTTAACTGTTGTTGCCCCTCGTAGGCAAGTTTTTGTGTCTCGACTTTCGTCTGACACCACCTCTGAGTCATTGGCAGCCTATATTGCTAGCAAATCTTCTGCTAGCGTGTCAATTACCAAATTTAATTTCTCAACTCCTCGTGAAATATCATCTTTCAAAATAAATGTTTCACATGAAATGTTCCCAATCATTTGTGATCCCAAATTTTGTCACCCTTCCAGTCCCTTCAATACAGGGTACCATTTCTGCCCCAAAAAACCAACTTCTTCTTCTGACCAAGTCTTTATTCATTATCAGAATGTCAGAGGTCTTATTTCAAAACTTAAAAATCTTTTCATGGCCAGCAATTCCTGCGATTCGGATATAATCGCATTTTCAGAAACATGGTTAAACTCAACCATATCTGATTTTGAGGATTTTTCGAATAATTTTATTTTGCATAGAAATGATCGGCCGAGTCGGGGTGGTGGGGTATTAATTGCCGTTAAAGCCACTCTCCAGTCAGAACTTTTCTGTTTTAGTACGCCTACTGACGCTGAGATTGTCTCAGTCAAGGTGTCTTTTCCTACACGGAATATTTATATTTCATGCTCTTATGTTCCTCCTTCTTCTGATATTCAAGTTTATATGAAACATATTTCTTGTATTAAAGAAGTTTCTTCACACGTGCGTGATAATGACCTATTTATTGTGTTGGGTGATTTTAATTTGCCGAACATCTCTTGGTCACTTTTCACTGCCGAAAATTATCTAGTGCCCTCAGCACAGCATGACTTTATAGATTGCATGCTTGACCTTTCGTTGTTTCAAATTATTTCAATTTCTAATCATTTGAATAGAACTCTTGATCTTGTATTTGTTAACGACTACCTTATTTCTAATGTGTCTAGGTCTCCTCCTTTATCTCTTCCTGAGGATGTATATTATCCTGCTTTAGAGGTTGCAATGTTCAATTGTAATACACTCATTTCGTGCTCATCAGCCAAAAGCCCCGCCGTTGCTTTCGCAAAGGTAATTATTCATTACTGAATCAGCTTATTTATGCAACCGATTGGTCTTTCTTATATGACTCGGTTGACATGAATACTGCTATTAACTTTTTTTATAACACCCTAAACTCCCTCTTAGATATGTGTATTCCCAAGTATTTCCAAGTCAATTCCTTCGACTACCTCTTCAAACCCACCTTGGTTTAGTCCCAGATTAACGAATCTAAAAAATATAAACTCCAAATATTTTAAAAAGTTTAAAAAGTCTGGTTCGTGTACTGACTTGGCTAAATATTCCATAGCCAAGTCGAACTTCTTTCTTCTGAATTCTCAATGCTATGAGAATTATCTAACTCGTTGCAAAAGGCAATTTGCCCTAAATCCAAGACAGTTTTACAATTTTGTAAACTCGAAGCGTAAATCTTCAAGTTTGCCATCTTCTTTTTCACTCGGGATGAATAAAGCTAGCAATGACTCTGATTCTGCTAACCTATTTGCTAATTTTTTTCAATCAACTTACTCTTCAGTCTGTCCTAATAATAATTCTTACCCTTATACTATTACTTCCTCTAGTTCTATACCTCCCCCTGTTATTTCCCATTCCTCTCTCCTTTTAGCTATAAATTCTTTAAAATCTTCTTTCTCTCCTGGGCCTGACAATATCCCTAGTTGTCTACTCAAGGAGTGTAGTTCTTCCCTTGTTTATCCATTGCTAAAGCTTTTTAATCTATCCCTTAAATCTTCTGTCGTTCCATCTCTTTGGAAAGAATCTTATATCATTCCTCTCCACAAGAAAGGTGGAAAGTCTGATATACTAAATTACAGGGGCATTGCAAAACTGTCCGCTATTCTTAAATTATTTGAAAAAATAATCACTTCGAATTTGCAGCATTTCTGCAAATTAGTTGTTTCCCCTGCTCAACGTGGCTTCGTTAAGAATCGGTCTACTACGACCAATGTGCTTGAGTTTACTTCATTGGTAAATGATGCTTTCCTTTCGAAAATGCAAACTAATGTCATTTACACTGACTTCAGTAAGGCGTTTGACTCCGTGCACCATGATATTTTACTTTTTAAACTTGACCGAATAGGTTTTCCTCCGCCTCTTTTGCTTTGGATTAGTTCTTATTTAAAAGGTAGGACCCAAAGAGTAATGCTGAGGCTGACTACCTCTAAACAGGTTCACGTTACTTCTGGTGTTCCTCAAGGTAGTCATCTTGGACCTTTACTCTTTACTCTTTTTATAAATGATCTTCCCTCTGTTATATCCCATGCCCGAGTACTCATGTATGCGGACGACGTGAAAATTATTCTATCATACACCAATTCCCTACATTATTCTCGTCTTCAAGACGATTTGAACGCTATGCAACTTTGGTGCTCGGCCAATCAATTGCATCTGAATTGTTCAAAGTGTATGTTTATGACATTTAATCGTACTACACCTTATCTTGTCAGTTATACCATCGACAATACCCCATTGCAACGTATACTAACAGTTAAGGATCTAGGCGTTCTTTTTGATTCTAAACTCTGTTTCAATCTTCACATAGATACCATCGTTAATGAGGCAAAAGGTGTACTTAGATTCATTAAACGATGGTCTAAAGAGTTTAACGATCCTTTTATAACTAAACTTCTGTACATCTCTCTTGTTCGCCCTATCCTTGAATACTGCTCTTGCATCTGGTCTCCGCAGTATAACAATAGCCAGGATCGTATTGAATCTGTTCAGAAGCAATTTCTGCTTTTTGCCTTACGAGGTTTAAATTGGGACATTTATCTTCGGTTGCCATCCTATTCCAGCAGGCTGCTTCTTCTTAATCTTCCGTCGTTAACCAACCGTAGGACAATTCTCGGTGTTGTCTTTCTACATAAGTTGGTTATTGGCGATATCGATTCTCCTTTTCTTTTAGGGCGTCTTCAATTCTCTGTTCCGGCTAGACCAACCAGAAATTACCGCCCCTTATTCCTATCGACGTGCACAACAGACTACGCTATGCACAATTCTTTTTGCGTGCTATGTAAAAATTACAATAGTTTGCATCACGTTTTCTCTACCGAACTTTCTCTACCCCTAATAAAATCGTTGCTTTCAGGATACCTTCGGGAAGTCACTGACCATTCTCAGCTATGAGCAGGGGCATGGCTAGCCGGACTGGCTGAAAATTTTCCCCCACCGGGTCGGTGATTTCCCATTACTTTCCCAATACTATCTCTTTATTCTATCTAATTAACACTCTGCATATCTAGCATACAGTTCTATACTTTATTAACACTCTTCCTCCTTTCTTTTCTCCTATTTATGGTATATTCTTAAATAATATAGCAAATTAACATTATTTTTAATTTTACGTAAGAACACTTTTTCCTACTTACACCCTTCTTTTTAGATGTAGGCTCTAATAGCGTCACTGACAAAATTAGCTGTGAAAAGGGGCACAGCTGGCCGGACTGGCAAATATAACACCTCCATCGGTCGGTGATGCTATTTGAAATTTGTGTTCTCTATCTAGGCTTTTAGCATTTAATTTTTCTAATTGTATTTATGTGTTGAATAATTGGAAGACACTCGTTTTGTCGACCTCATATAAATAAATAAATAAATAAGTGTTATTCCGCTCAATTTTACAATTTTAAATTTTATGCATCGCAGTGCATTAAAAAAAATGTTATTGGTGGGCGTTCTTGGAAACGCTGTCGGTTCACTGATCCAGACTAGCTTGTTGCGCTAGTCGAGGCCGGTGCTGGCTGCACAGGCTGCTACTGCTTCTGTGTTGGGGCACCGGTGCAGGCTGCACAGGTGTAGTCGCAATACGGTGAGTATAGCGGTCCCTCGCAGTCACTCGGGCATGTCCTCCATAGCGTTGGTATTTCCTTTGCTTGGGGTTTATTTTTTATTTGTCGCGAGTGCATGCGTGTGGTCTGTGCATTTTTGTTATTTAAATATTATTTCTTTTAAACTTGTGTTCTTGTGCATTTTTGTTTGTGCGCTTGCGCTATTTAGCTCTGTGGGTAAGCTTCTTGTTGTTGTTTGTTGTTTATGTTTAACTGCACATCGCCTCTCTGGTGTGCAAGATTTCGTGGGCAAGCAAGCAATCTATAAATAGACTACTCTCGCACTCTCGCGCTCTCTCAACTTTTCAACTTGCGCTTTGATCTTTTTCTACTTTCTGCCGCTTGTTGGTGCTCCATACGCTGTTAATCTAGTCTACATAAATCTCTTTTTACATTTGGCTGTGTTAATACAGTAGAGACCCATAATAATGGACCATAAAATTGTCTGTTTGGGGTGGTTGAGTTTTGATTATTATTTTACTTATATTTTGTATTGCAGTGTAGGTGGTTGTGTGCATAGGCTCTTGCTTTTTCTTTTCTGTTTTCTTTTCTAAAGCGTTCTCCACTTGAAGCGAACAGACGTGTTTGTTTTGTGCTCTCCGTTTTGTTTTTGATTTAATTAAACACCGGCGTTTTAATTATTTATATTTTATATATTTCTACTATTCTGTTCGCCTTCTCGGTTTATTTTTTGGAAACGCTGTCGGTTCACTGATCCGGACTAGCTTGTTGCGCTAGTCGAGGCCGGTGCTGGCTGCACAGGCTGCTACTGCTTCTGTGTTGGGGCACCGGTGCAGGCTGCACAGGTGTAGTCGCAATACGGTGAGTATAGCGGTCCCTCGCAGTCACTCGAGCATGTCCTCCATAGCGTTGGTATTTCCTTTGCTTGGGGTGGTTGAGTTTTGATTATTATTTTACTTATATTTTGTATTGCAGTGTAGGTGGTTGTGTGCATAGGCTCTTGCTTTTTCTTTTCTGTTTTCTTTTCTAAAGCGTTCTCCACTTGAAGCGAACAGACGTGTTTGTTTTGTGCTCTCCGTTTTGTTTTTGATTTAATTAAACACCGGCGTTTTAATTATTTATATTTTATATATTTCTACTATTCTGTTCGCCTTCTCGGTTTATTTTTTATTTGTCGCGAGTGCATGCTTGTGGTCTGTGCATTTTTGTTTTTTAAATATTATTTCTTTTAAACTTGTGTTCTTGTGCATTTTTGTTTGTGCGCTTGCGCTATTTAGCTCTGTGGGTAAGCTTCTTGTTGTTGTTTGTTGTTTATGTTTAACTGCACATCGCCTCTCTGGTGTGCAAGATTTCGTGGGCAAGCAAGCAATCTATAAATAGACTACTCTCGCACTCTCGCGCTCTCTCAACTTTTCAACTTGCGCTTTGATCTTTTTCTACTTTCTGCCGCTTGTTGGTGCTCCATACGCTGTTAATCTAGTCTACATAAATCTCTTTTTACATTTGGCTGTGTTAATACAGTAGAGACCCATAATAATGGACCATAAAATTGTCTGTTTTATAAAAACTTGCCAAATGCCAATTACGGCAAGTCAATCCAGCATACCTTGTTGGCTGTGTGATAATGTCGTGCATTCTAAAAGTGCGGGTTACACTGGTCTTGTGGGGGATGCTGTTGCCAAACGAAATGGTTTGCACTATAGTTGCGACTCGTGTAGGGAGATTGATGGTGAAATGCGGGCGTTTATGCGTCAGACCAGGAGTGGCTTTAGGGGTCTGATTGTTGGTTTTCGTAAACTTAACGATCAGCTCACAGCACTGGACACCCAATTTAATAGCCTTAAACTATTAGATGATTCTCCGGGGCCTAAAAAGCCCACTCCTTGTGTGGTACGTGTGGTACGTCTGACTGTCTGCGAGTCTATTGGTCTGTCTCTGTATCCTCCCGTACGTCTGACTGTCTGCGCTTTAATTAGTCTGCCTTTCTGTCTGTCTCTCTGTGTGCCCGTCTGTCTGTCTGCCCGTTTGCCTGTCTCTCTGTCTGCCTGTCTCTCTGTCTGCATGTCTGTTTGTCTGTTTATCAGCCTGTCTGTCTCTGTCGGCGAGTCTGTCTATCTGTCTGCATGACTGTCTGTGTATCTCTCTCTCTCTTCCTGTGTGTCTGTATGTCTGCGAGTCTGTGGGTCTATGTGACCGTCTACCTAGCTTCCTATCTGTTGGTCTGTCTGTCGGTGTGTCTGTCTGCCTTTCTGTCTGTCTATCTGTGTGCCTGTCTATCTGTCTGCCCGTCTGCCCGTCTCTCTCTATACATATCTGTCTGTCTGTCACTCTACCTGACTGTCTCTGCCGGTGTGGCTGTCTGCGAAGCTGTAGATATTTCTGCCTGTCTGCATGTCTGTCAATGTGTCTCTCGCTCTCTCTTCCTGTCCGTGCGTCTGACTGTCTGCGAGTCTGCCTTTCTGTCTGCCTTTCTGTCTGCCTATCTGTGTGCTAGTCTGTCTGTCTGCCCGTCTGCCTGTCTCTCTGTCTGCATGTCCGTCTGTCTGTATATCAGCTTGGCTGTCTCTGTCCGTGCGTCTGTCTGCGATGCTGTAGGTTTTCCTGTCTATCTATCTTCCTGAATGTCTGTGTATCTCTCTCTTTTCCTGTAAGTGTGTATGTCTGCGAGTCTGTGGGTTTGTGTGACCGTCAGCCTATCTGTAAATCTGTCTGTCTACCTGCCTTTCCTCTGTCTATCTGCCTGTCTCCCTGTCTACATATCTGTCTGTCAGTAAGTCTACCTGTCTGTCTTTGCCGGTTGTCTGTTTGCAAGGCTGTAGGTATTCATGCCTTTCTGTCTGCCGGCCTGCCTGTGTATCTCTCTCTTTCTTCCTTTGTGTCTCTATGTCTGCGTGTCTGTCTGCCTGTTTTCTTATCTGTTTTCTCGGCCTGCCTGTCTGTCTGTCTCTATCTCGCTCTGCCCGGGCGTCTGACTGTCTGCGAGTCTATTGGTCTGCCTTTCTGTCTGTCTATCAGTGTGCCGGTCTGTCTGTCTGGCCGTCTGCCTGTCTTTCTGTTTTTATGTCTGTCTGTATATCAGCCTGTCTGTCTCTGGCGGTGTGTCTGTCTGCGGGGCTTCAGGTATTCCTGCAAATCTGTCTGCCTGCCTGTCTGCGATCTCTCTTTCTCTCTTCTTGTGTCTGTATGTCTGCGAGTCTGTGGGTCTGCGTGACTGTCTGCCTGTTTTCCTATCCGTCTGTATGTCCACCGGTCGGTCTGCCTGTCTGTCTGTCTCTCTCCCTCTCTGCATTATTGTCTGTCTATCAATGTGCCTGTCTGTCTGTCTGCCCGCCTGCCTGTCTCTCTGTCTACATGTATGTCTGTCTGTATATCAGCCTGTCTGTCTCTGCCGCTGCGTCTGTCTATCTGTCTGCCTGACTGTCTGTGTATCTCTTTCTTTCTTTTCCTGTGTATATGCATGTCTGCGAGTCTGTTAGTCTGTGTGAACGTCTGCCTAGCTTCCAATGTGTCAGTCTGTCTGCCGGTCTGTCTGTCTGTCTGTCTAGTTGTGTACCTGTCTATCTGTCTGCCCGGCTGTCTGTCTCTCTGTCTACATATCAGTCTGTCCGTAACTCCGCCTGTCTGTCTCTGCCGGTATGTCTGTCTGCGAGGCTGTAGGTATTCCCGCCTGTCTGCATGTCTGTCAATGTATCTCTCTCTTTCTTCCTTTGTGTCTCTATGTCTGCGTGTCTGTGGGTCTGCGTGTCTGTCTGCCTGTTTTCTTATCTGTTTTCTCGGCCTGCCTGTCTGTCTGTCTCTCTCTCGCTCTGCCCGGGCGTCTGACTGTCTACGATTCTATTGGTCTGCCTTTCTGTCTGTTTATCTGTGCGCCTGTCTGTCTGTCTGGCCGTCTGCCTGTCTCTCTGTTTTTATGTCTGTCTGTATATCAACCTGTCTGTCTCTGGCGGTGTGTCTGTATGCGGGGCTTCAGGTATTCCTGCCAATCTGTCTGCCTGCCTGTCTGCAATCTATCTTTCTCTCTTCCTGTGTCTGTATGTCTGCGAGTCTGTGGGTCTGCGTGACTGTCTGTCTGTTTTCCTATCCGTCTGTATGTCCACCGGTCGGTCTGCCTGTCTGTCTGTCTCTCTCCCTCTCTGCATTATTGTCTGTCTATCAATGTGCCTGTCTGTCTGTCTGCCCGCCTGCCTGTCGCTCTGTCTGCATGTATGTCTGTCTGTATATCAGCCTGTCTGTCTCTGCCGCTGCGTCTGTCTATTTGTCTGCCTGACTGTCTGTGTATCTCTTTCTCTCTCTTCCTGTGTATATGCATGTCTGCGAGTCTGTGTGAACGTCTGCCTAGCTTCCTATCTGTCAGTCTGTCTGCCGGTCTGTCTGTCTGTCTGTCTAGTTGTGTACCTGTCTATCTGTCTGCCCGGCTGTTTGTCTCTTTGTCTACATATCAGTCTGTCCGTAACTCCGTCTGTCTGT
The DNA here is from genome assembly GCA_035045885.1 of Drosophila borealis. NCBI lineage: Eukaryota > Metazoa > Arthropoda > Insecta > Diptera > Drosophilidae > Drosophila > Drosophila borealis. The sequence continues at coordinate 317,367 of JAWNOR010000102.1, forward strand.
CTCTGCCGGTATGACTGTCTGCGAAGCTGTAGGTATTCCCGCCTGTCTGCATGTCTGTCAATGTATCTCTCTCTCTTAATGTTTGTCTGTGAATCTGAGGTTCTGCGTGTCTGTCTGCCTGTTTTCCTATCTGTCTGCCTCTCTCTCTCTCTCTCTGGCCGTGCGTCTGACTGTCTGCCAGTCTATTGTCTGTCTGTATATCAGCCTGTCTGTCTCTGCCGGTGCGCCTGTCTACCTGTCTGCCTGACCGTCTGTGTATCTCTCTCTCTCTTCCTGTGTGACTGCATGTCTGCAAGTATGTGGGTATGTGTGAAGTCTGCCTAGCTTCCTATCTGTCTATCGGACTGTCTGCCTGACTTTCTGTCTGACAATCTGTGTACCTGTCTATCTGTCTGCCCGTCTGCCTGACTCTCTGTCTACATATCTGTCTGTCTGTTTCTCTATCTGTCTCTAACTGTCGGCGTGTCTGTCTGCGAGGCTGTAGGCATTCCTGCCTGTCTGCATGTCTGTCAATGTATCTCTCTCTCTTCTTGTGTGCCTGTTTATCTGTGAATCTGTGGGTCTGCGTGCCTGTCTGCCTCTCTGTCTGTCTGCCATTCTGTCTGTCTGCCTCTCTCTTTCTTCCCGTGAGCCTGACTGTCTGCGAGTCTATTGGTCTGTCTTTCTGTCTGTCTATCTGTTTGCCTGTCTGTCTGTCTGCTCGTCTGTCTGTCTCTCTTTCTGCATGTCTGTCTGTCTGTATATCAGCCTGTCTGTCTCTGCCGGTGCGTATGTCTGCGATGCTGTAGGTATTTCTTTCTATCTGTCTGCTTGCCTGTCGGTGTATCTCTCTTCCTGTGTTTCTGTATGTCTGCGAGTCTGTGGGTCTGCGTGACTGTCTGCGTGTTTTCCTGTCTGACTCTCTGTCCACCGGTCGGTCAGCCTGTCTGTCTGTCTCTCTCTCTCTCTCTCTGCCCGTGCGTCTGACTGTCTGCGAGTCTATTGGTCTGCCTTTATGTCTGTATATCTGTGTGCTTGTCTAGCTGTCTGGCCGTCTGCCTGTCTCTCTGTTTTTATGTCTGTCTGTATATCAGCCTGTCTGTCTCTGGCGGTGTGTCTGTCTGCGGGGCTTCAGGTATTCCTGCCAATCTGTCTGCCTACCTGTCTGTGATCTCTCTTTCTCTCTTCCTGTGTTTCTGTATGTCTGCGAGTCTGTGGGTCTGCGTGACTGTCTGCCTGTTTTCCTATCCGTCTGTCTGTCCACCGGTCGGTCTGCCTGTCTGTCTCTCTCCCTCTCTGCCCGTACGTCCGACTGTCTGCGAGTCTATTGGTCTGTCTCTGTATCCTCCCGTACGTCTGACTGTCTTCGCCTTAATTAGTCTGCCTTTCTGTCTGTCTTTCTGTGTGGCCGTCTGTCTGTCTGCCCGTTTGCCTGTCTCTCTGTCTGCATGTCTGCCTGTCTGTTTATCAGCCTGTCTGTCTCTGGCGGTGCGTCTCTCTATCTGTCTGCATGACTGTCTGTGTATCTCTCTCTCTCTTCCTGTGTGTCTGTGTGTCTGCGAGTCTGTGGGTCTATGTGACCGTCTACCTAGCTTCCTATCTGTCTGCCTTTCTGTCTGCCTATCTGTGTGCCTGTTTATCTGTCTGCCCGTCTGCCCGTCTCTCTCTATACATATCTGTCTGTCTGTCACTCTACCTGTCTGTCTGTCTGCGAAGCTGTAGGTATACCTGCCTGTCTGCATGTCTGTCAATGTGTGTCTCTCTCTCTCTCTTCCTGTGTGTCTGTGAGTCTGTGGGTGTGCGTGTCTGTCTGCCTGTTTTCCTATCTGTCTGCCTCCCTCTCTCCGCCCGTGCGTCTGACTGTCTGCGAGAGTGACCTTCTGTCTGCCTATCTGTGTGCTAGTCTGTCTGTCTGCCCGTCTGCCTGTCTCTCTGTCTGCATGTCTGTCTGTCTGAATGTCATTCTGTCTGTCTCTGCTGGTGCGTCTGTCTGCGATGCTATAGGTATTTCTGCCTATCTATCTGCCTGCCTGTCTGTGTATCTCTCTATCTCTCTCTACCTTTGTGTCTCTATATCTGGGAGTCTGTGGGTCTGCGTGTCTGTCTGCTTGTTTTCTTATCTGTTCGCCGGTCGGTCTGCCTGTCTCTGCTCTTTGCCTGGGCGTCTGACTACGAGTCGATTGGTCTGCCTTTCTGTCTATCTATCTGTGTGCCTGTCAGTCAGTGTGCCTGTCAGTCAGTGTGCCTGTCAGTCTGTCTGCCCATCTGCCTGTCTGTCTCTGGCGGTACTTTAGGTACTCCTGCCAATTTATCTGCCTGTCTATCCGTGTATCTCTTTTTCTCTCTTCCTGTGTTTCTGTATGTCTGCGAGTCTGTGGGTCTGCGTGTCTTTCTGCATGTTTCCTTACCTGTCCGCCGGTCGGTCTGCCTTTCTGTCTATCTCTCTTTCTCTGCCCAAGCTTCTGACTGTCTGCGAGTCTATTAGTCTGCCCTTTTGCCTGTCTATCTGTGCCTGTCTATCTGTCTACCCATCTGCCAGTCTTTCCGTCATCATGGCTGCCTGTCTGTATATCAGCATGTCTGTCTGCGGGGCTTTAATTATTCCTGCCAATCTGTCTGCCTGCCTTTCTGTGTATCTCTCTTTCTCTCTTCCTGTGTTTCTGTATTTCTGCGAGTCTGTGGGTCTGCGTGTCTGTCTGCCTATTTTCCTATCCGTCTGTCTGTCCACCGGTCGGTCTGCCTCTCTGTCTGTCTCTCTCCCTCTCTGCCCAGACGTCTGACTGTCTGCGAGTCAATTGGTCTGCCTTTCTGTCTGTCTATCTGTGTGCCTATCAGTCTGTCTACCCGTCTGCCTGTCTCTCTGTCTGCATGTCTGTCTGTCTGTATATCAGCCTGTCTGTCTCTGGCGGTGTGTCTGTCTGCGGGGCTTCAGGTATTTTTGCCAATCTGTCTGTCTCTCTCTCTTTGCCCGGGCGTCTGACTGTGAGTCTATTGATCTGCCTTTCTGTCTATCTATCTGTGTGCCTGTCTGTCTGTCTGCCCATCTGCCTGTCTCTCTGTCTGCATGTCTGTCTGTCTGTATATCAGCCTGTCTGTCTCTGCCGGTGCGTCTGTTTGCGATGCTGTAGGTATTCCTGCCTATCTGTCTGCCTGCCTGTCTGTGTATCTCTCTCTCTCTCTCTCTACATTTGTGTCTCTATATCTGGGAGTCTGTGGGTCTGCGTGTCTGTCTGCTTGTTTTCTTATCTGTTCGCCGTTCGGTCTGCCTGTCTCTCTCTCTCTTTGCCCGGGCGTCTGACTGCGAGTCTATTGGTCTACCCTTCTGTCTATCTGTCTGTGTGCTTGTCTGTCTGTCTGCCCGTCTGCCTGTCTCTCTGTCTGCATGTCTGTCTGTCTGTATATCAGCCTGTCTGTCTCTGCCGGTGCGTCTGTCTGCGATGCTGTAGGTATTCCTGCCCATCTGTCTGCCTGCCTGTCTGTGTATCTCTCTATCTCTCTCTACCTTTGTGTCTCTATGTCTGGGAGTCTGTGGGTCTGCGTGTCTGTCTGCTTGTTTTCTTATCTGTTCGCCGGTCGGTCTGCCTGTCTCTCTCTCTTTGCCCGGGCGTCTGACTGCGAATCTATTGGTCTGCCTTTCTGTCTATCTATCTGTGTGCCTGTCAGTCTGTCTGCCCATCTGCCTGTCTGTCTCTGGCGGCGCTTTAGGTATTCCTGCCAATTTATCTGTCTGTCTGTCCATGTATCTCTCTTTCTCTCTTCCTGTGTTTCTGTATTTCTGCGAGTCTGTGGGTCTGCGTGTCTGTCTGCCTGTTTTCCTATCTGTCTGTCTGTCCACCGGTCGGTCTGCCTGTATCTCTCTCTCTCTCTGCCCGTGCGTCTGACCGTCTGCGATTCTATTGGTCTGCCTTTCTGTCTGTCTATCTGAGTGACTGTGTGACTGACTGCTCGTCTGTCTGTCTCTCTGTCTGCATGTCTGTCTGTCTATATATCAGCCTGTCTGTCTTTGCCCGTGCGTCTGTCTGCCATGCTGTAGGTTTTCCTGTCTATCTATCTGCCTGACTGTCTGTGTATCTCTCTCTTTTCCTGTAAGTGTGTATGTCTGCGAGTCTGTGGGTTTGTGTGACCGTCAGCCTATCTGTCAATCTGTCTGCCTGTCTGTCTACCTGCCTTTCCTCTGTCTGTCTGCCTGTCTCTCTGTCTACATATCTGTCTGTCAGTAAGTTTACCTGTCTGTCTTTGCCGGTTGTCTGTTTGCAAGGCTGTAGGTATTCCTGCCTTTCTGTCTGCCGGCCTGCCGTGTATCTCTCTCTTTCTTCCTTTGTGTCTCTATGTCTGCGTGTCTGTGGGTCTGCGTGTCTGTCTGCCTGTTTTCTTATCTGTTTTCTCGGCCTGCCTGTCTGTCTGTCTCTCTCTCTCTCTCTGCCCGGGCGTCTGACTGTCTGCGAGTCTATTGGTTTGCCTTTCTGTCTGTCTTTCTGTGTGCCTGTCTGTCTGGCCGTCTGCCTGTCTCTCTGTTTTTATGTCTGTCTGTATATCAGCCTGTCTGTCTCTGGCGGTGTGTCTGTCTGCGGGGCTTCAGGTATTCCTGCCAATCTGTCTGCCTGCCTGTCTGTGATCTCTCTTTCTCTCTTCTTGTGTTTCTGTATGTCTGCGAGTCTGTGGGTCTGCGTGACTGTCTGCCTGTTTTCCTATCCGTCTGTCTGTCCACTGGTAGGTCTTCCTGTCTTTCTGCTTGTCTCTCTCCCTCTCTGCCCGTACGTCCGACTGTCTGCGAGTCTATTGGTCTGTCTCTGTATCCTCCCGTACGTCTGACTGTCTGCGCTTTAATAAGTCTGCCTTTCTGTCTGTCTTTCTGTGTGCCCGTCTGTCTGTCTGCCCGTCTGCCTGTCTCTCTGTCTGCACGTCTGTCTGTCTGTTTATCAGCCTGTCTGTCTCTGGCGGTGCGTCTGTCTATCTGTCTGCATGACTGTCTGTGTATCTCTCTCTCTCTTCCTGTGTGTCTGTGTGTCTGCGAGTCTGTGGGTCTATGTGACCGTCTACCTAGCTTCCTATCTGTCGGTCTGTCTGTCTGCCTTTCTGTCTGCCTATCTGTGTGCCTGTTTATCTGTCTGCCCGTCTGCCCGTCTCTCTCTATACATATCTGTCTGTCTGTCACTCTACCTGTCTGTCTGTCTGCGAAGCTGTAGGTATACCTGCCTGTCTGCATGTCTGTCAATGTGTCTCTCTCTCTCTCTCTCTTCCTGTGTGTCTGTGAGTCTGTGGGTGTGCGTGTCTGTCTGCCTGTTTTCCTATCTGTCTGCCTCCCTCTCTCCGCCCGTCCATCTGACTGTCTGCGAGAGTGACTTTCTGTCTGCCTATCTGTGTGCTAGTCTGTCTGTCTGCCCGTCTGCCTGTCTCTTTGTCTGCATGTCTGTCTGTCTGAATGTCAGCCTGTCTGTCTCTGCTGGTGCGTCTGTCTGCGATGCTGTAGGTATTTCTGCCTATCTATCTGCCTGCCTGTCTGTGTGTCTCTATATCTGGGAGTCTGTGGGTCTGCGTGTCTGTCTGCTTGTTTTCTTATCTGTTCGCCGGTCGGTCTGCCTGTCTCTGCTCTTTGCCTGGGCGTCTGACTACGAGTCGATTGGTCTGCCTTTCTGTCTATCTATCTGTGTGCCTGTCAGTCAGTGTGCCTGTCAGTCTGACTGCCCATCTGCCTGTCTGTCTCTGGCGGTACTTTAGGTACTCCTGCCAATTTATCTGCCTGTCTATCCGTGTATCTCTCTTTCTCTCTTCCTGTGTTTCTGTATGTCTGCGAGTCTGTGGGTCTGCGTGTCTTTCTGCATGTTTCCTTACCTGTCCGCCGGTCGGTCTGCCTTTCTGTCTATCTCTCTTTCTCTGCCCAAGCTTCTGACTGTCTGCGAGTCTATTAGTCTGCTCTTTTGCCTGTCTATCTGTGCCTGTCTATCTGTCTACCCTTTGCCAGTCTTTCCGTCATCATGGCTGCCTGTCTGTATATCAGCATGTCTGTCTGCGGGGCTTTAATTATTCCTGCCAATCTGTCTGCCTGCCTTTCTGTGTATCTCTCTTTCTCTCTTCCTGTGTTTCTGTATTTCTGCGAGTCTGTGGGTCTGCGTGTCTGTCTGCCTATTTTCCTATCCGTCTGTCTGTCCACCGGTCGGTCTGCCTCTCTGTCTGTCTCTCTCCCTCTCTGCCCAGACGTCTGACTGTCTGCGAGTCAATTGGTCTGCCTTTCTGTCTGTCTATCTGTGTGCCTATCAGTCTGTCTACCCGTCTGCCTGTCTCTCTGTCTGCATGTCTGTCTGTCTGTATATCAGCCTGTCTGTCTCTGGCGGTGTGTCTGTCTGCGGGGCTTCAGGTATTTTTGCCAATCTGTCTGTCTCTCTCTCTTTGCCCGGGCGTCTGACTGTGAGTCTATTGATCTGCCTTTCTGTCTATCTATCTGTGTGCCTGTCTGTCTGTCTGCCCATCTGCCTGTCTCTCTGTCTGCATGTCTGTCTGTCTGTATATCAGCCTGTCTGTCTCTGCCGGTGCGTCTGTTTGCGATGCTGTAGGTATTCCTGCCTATCTGTCTGCCTGCCTGTCTGTGTATCTCTCTCTCTCTCTCTCTCTCTACATTTGTGTCTCTATATCTGGGAGTCTTGGGTCTGCGTGTCTGTCTGCTTGTTTTCTTATCTGTTCGCCGGTCGGTCTGCCTGTCTCTCTCTCTCTTTGCCCGGGCGTCTGACTGCGAGTCTATTGGTCTACCCTTCTGTCTATCTGTCTGTGTGCTTGTCTGTCTGTCTGCCCGTCTGCCTGTCTCTCTGTCTGCATGTCTGTCTGTCTGTATATCAGCCTGTCTGTCTCTGCCGGTGCGTCTGTCTGCGATGCTGTAGGTATTCCTGCCCATCTGTCTGCCTGCCTGTCTGTGTATCTCTCTATCTCTCTCTACCTTTGTGTCTCTATATCTGGGAGTCTGTGGGTGTGCGTGTCTGTCTGCTTGTTTTCTTATCTGTTCGCCGGTCGGTCTGCCTGTCTCTCTCTCTTTGCCCGGGCGTCTGACTGCGAATCTATTGGTCTGCCTTTCTGTCTATCTATCTGTGTGCCTGTCAGTCTGTCTGCCCATCTTTTTTTTTTTTTTTTACTTTAAATTTGGTTTATTTTGCGCTGGAATCGATCAGTGCCTTCTGATCTCTACCAAGCGGAGTTAAGGGTATAGCGTATAGTTACTATATAATAACTTAAATTATAATTACGGACTTAAAAATATATAACAATATTGGGAAAGGGATGTTTAAGTGATGCGCCTCGTTGGTAGGTCGTCGGGGTGTAGCCTTCGGAGGCGCCTCTCACTGATGGGCTCAGCCAGGGCCCTTGCGGCCGCGTTCGGATGCTGCACCAATTTGTCGGAGTATCGGCTGCTGAAGAAATTGAGCTGATCTCCGACCTTTGTTAGGCGGAGATCGCGTTCGATGGCGTCTGTTGTTACGTACCATGGCAGGCCAGCAACCTTGCGTGCTGCCTTGGCTTGGACCACTCTTATGCGACGGAGCTGGTGTGCTGATGCCGTGCCCCAAACTTGGATCGCATATGTCCAGATAGGCGTTACCATCGTTTTGATTAGCAGTGTCTTCGTGGATATGTGCAGCTTGCTTTGAGGCTTTAGTAGCCAATCGAGCTTTTGAAGTCTTCTCAGGCATTTTGCTCTCGTTGCTGCGATGTGAGGCCCCCATATGAGCCTTCGATCCAGGTGGACACCCAAGTAGCAGAAAGAGTTGGTCTGCTCAATGGTTCCTCCATCGAACCGTAGCCCCTGGCAGCTGTCTGGGCGCAGCGTAAAAGTGACGCAGGCGGACTTGGCACAGTTTATAGCGATATTCCACATAGCTGTCCAGGTTTCGATCTGCAGCAGCCAGTCCTGCACTGCACTTGTAGCAGCTTGCAGATTTTTGTGGGAGGCTAGGAAGGCAGTGTCGTCCGCATATGTTGCCACCAGCAGTCTCGCAGGGCTGAGGTCTTCATTGCTTTGTCCTTGTGTGGGCAGGTCCGCCGTATACAGCGTGTACAGCATCGGACCGAGGACGCTGCCTTGTGGGACACCTGCTCTGATGCCCTTAATTGCCGACCTTTGGTCTTTAACGGCCACATTAAAGGTGCGTCCTGCCAGAAAGGAGCTAAGGATGCTGAAGTATGGCGCTGGGAGTATCAGTTTCATCTTAAACAGAAGACCATCGTGCCAGACCTTGTCAAACGCTTGTTTGACATCGAGGAAAACGCCGACGCAGTATTGCTTCTGCTCAAAAGCTTCTAGTACATGTCTTACTGCCCGGTGGACCTGCTCGGGGCAGCCGTGAGACTTTCTGAAGCCAAACTGATGATCCGGGACCAGGCGCGTGACCTCGTCGAGTTCTAAGAGACGGCTTAGCAGAAGTCGCTCAAAGACTTTTGAGAGCGTCGGCAGAAGGCTTATAGGGCGGTAGGACTCAAGTTGAGTTAGCGGCTTACCGGGTTTGGCGATAATCACAATTTTCGCATGTTTCCATTGCTTCGGAAAGTGGCCAAGGCGGAGCATGGAGTTGAAAATTGTGGCGAGCGCCATGACTCCTTTGAGTGGGAGAGACTTAGCTGCTCTGTTGTCGATTTCGTCGCATCCTGGGGTCTTCTTTAGCTCAAGCATTTTCAGCTGTGTCCCGATTTCCGCGGGGGAGATACTTCTTATCGGGAGAGCCATCTGCAGTGGGGCGTCCAGTGACTCGGCTACTTTACGGCGGTGTGCAACATCTGCGAAGTCGAATGGCTTGAAGGTTGTCTCCAAGTAGTCAGCAAACGCATTGGCCTTTTCCTCGTCCGATCGGAGCCAGAGGCCAGAGTGATCCGTGATCGGGGAGGTAAAAACTGGTTGCCTTTTAATGCTTCTGGTGAGCTTCCACACTGAAAAGGTGCTGTTGCCGTCATGCCCAGTTGCTTCGAGGAAGCTGTCTAGATTTTCCGTTCGAGTCCTAGCCAGCAGTCGTCTGAGCCGGTTGGACGCGCTTACCATTTCTGCCTTGGTAGAGAGGTCTCCGTTGCGGATGTACAGCCTCCTTAGACGTCTTTTGTCGGCAAGGAGACTCCTGGCTTCAGGGGATAGTAGGGACCTTCTGAAGGTGCGAGTGTGAGGCAGGGTTTGCGGGGCTGCACGTCTAGCAGCTTCCGTAATTTTCGCTGTGAGGTGGTCAACGTAGCTCTCCAGTTCACTTGCCGTATTTATAGTGACGTTGAGCTCTAATGTGTCCTCGAGGCAGGCCCGGTATACTTCCAAGTTAGAGCGCGGCGGGAGCATTTTTCGGATTCCAACTTCCCACTTGGGAGTCTCCTCGAGCTCAATTAGTAATGGGAGGTGATCCGACGTCAGGTCAAGGAGGCTTCGTATTCGCAGCTGTTCCTGTCTGAATCCCTTGTAGAGCCCGAAGTCAAGTGCACTTGGTGTTGCAGTAGCCCTATATGGGTAGCACGTTGCCTCTCCAGTGGCTATGACTTCGATGCCTTCATTCTCAATGGCAGAGAAGAGCGTTCTCCCTCGGGGGCACATGCGGTAGTTTCCCCACCAGCGATGTTTGGCATTCCAGTCTCCTCCTGCCAGGAATTTGGGGCCAAGCTGGTCGAAAAGGGCTTGAAAGTGTGCCTCAGTCACTCTCAAGGCTGGAGGGCAGTATACAGAGGCGAGATTGAAGTCGCCTCTGCTGGATCCGAGTCGGATAGCAGCAGCTTGCATATGCCAGTGGCAGGATGACTCAAGTGGGTGGTGCGACAAGGACGACCTGGTCAATATTGCTGCTCCTCCATGTTGGCTGTTGTCTGGGTGGTTGGCGGTGTGGAGAGTGTAGCCTGGCACTCTGAGGGTGATTCGAGAGCAAAAGTGAGTCTCCGTGAGCAGAAACACATCAATGTGGTGGAGTTCGATGAAGGCTGTGATCTCATTCGCTTTCGAAGAGACTCCGTTGGCGTTCCATAGTGCTATCCTGAGGGAGCTCATTTTAGGCACTGTTATTTTTGGCGCTAGTGTGCATTAGCGCTTGTAAAAGAGTCTGTATGAGAGACATCAGTTGGTCGAATCTGGCGAGCATTTGCTTCATCATGAGCTCAAGGGCTGAGTTGGGGCAGTTGTCGGCAACAGGTTGTGTTTGGCTGGGAGTTCTGCCAGTGTTCCTTCTGCGAGACGATGAGCGGGCACTGCGCTCTGCGGGCTGGGTACCGCGGAGGACGCTGGCAAAGGATTGTTGGCCGGGCACGAAGCTGCAGGCAGGAGCGGCTGTATTGGGGCGGGGATTTCTGGAGCGGCTTGCATCTCTGCCATTTGCCTTGTGCTGGTTTTTCTGCTGGAAAGCATATTGCAGGTACTTCTTGCAGCCTTTGAAGTTTGCTGCGTGTGCTTCTCCACAGTGGTGACAACACCGATTCTCGTCCTTGCCAAGTGTGCACTCGTTGCTTGGATGGTTGTCCCCACACTCCTTGCACACATAGTGTCTCGAGCAGTAAGATTTTGTGTGCCCGTACTCTTGGCATCTGTTGCATTGTACAGGGCCCGACGTCTTGCGAGGCTTCTCCCACGAAACTTTGTGCCTGCATAGTACAGTTATTGATTTGACAAGGTTATTGTTCTCCGCTTTCCTCAGGTCAACAAATCTCATATTTAGAGGTTCGTTATTGACTCTGCTACGCGGGGTGTATATGCGGACAACGTGGTGCCCCTTTTCTGCCAATTGCGCTGAAATATCTTCGGATGCGACCTCGTGGTGGATATTTCGTAGAACTATGCGGTACGGCCGGTCTTCTGCAAGCTGGTGGTGGTGAAACAGGCAGCCGTTCTCGCGAAGGTGCCTTGCCAGCGTTCGGTATTCGTCTGAGTTGCGGCATTGGACGATGCAGTCGCCAGAATTAAGCGATCTGACGGTGTAAGTGTCCGCGCCTAGGATGCTGTCTAGTTCCTTGCAGAACTTGGTGAAACTGAGGACGTTTGGCACAGTTATTCTCGGCACCTTAGAGGCAGGCCGCTCATTGGGAGGCGCCGTCTGGGTGGGTTGCGGGTGTGCGGCAAGCTTTTTATTTGCCGTTTGTTGCCTGCTGGCTCTTGCGCGAGCTGCGTGCGAGGTGGATGGCCTATCATCTACGTCCTCGTCGGCGCAAGCTTCCTTGTTGGTGGCTAGCTCTACTTCCGTGTCCATGTCGCTTTCCTCTTCGTCACAGAGGGCCGCAAACCGGTTTTGGCTGGCTTTCTTGACTTCGGTGGTGCTCGCCTTCTTACGGGCGATACGGGGGGAGAGATTGCCACCTTCTCTTTTGTGGACTTAAACCATTGACCTTGCCAAGTACGTGCGGTCTTGGGCGGGTAATTATTCAAAAACGCGTGGAGATCCGGGCTTGTAGCAGGATTCGCGCCAGGAATGGACGGGATTGCGGGGCCTTGGGAGCTGATGCCATGTGCGAGGGACGACGTTACCGTAGTCGTTCCTAGGGAGCAGGCAGTTGTGGTGGTGCACGACGTGGTGAGTAGCGTAGTACCCCCGCACAGCGTGATGTATGGCGGTAGCTCATTATCCGACGGGTTGTATATAGGTGACGCAGGATAGTCAGGGGTGAGTGGATTGGGCTTGTTGGACGCCATTAGGTGAGATGTAGACCAAAATTTACTATCTGCACTTATTTACAAAAATCTCCAGTATTTTTGTGAAAAGTGACTTTGGTGAACGGGGAGCGAAACGGTGACTGGAAAGTGTCAGCACTGTCACGGTTAGTGACTGACTTGCCAGCACTGATTGTTCTCCTATTGGCTAGTGCTTTACTTGTGTTAGTGAGTCTAGGCAAAAGCTCTCTCGCGAAAGCTCTGCTCACTCACACGCACACACACACACTACGGCTGAGTTAAGGCGATCAGCTGAGCGCAGTTTGAGCTTAGCAAAAGCTTGCTCTCTTACGCTCGCACGCGGTTGCACTTTTGTGTAAGATAAAAAAAATACAATTTAAATGTTTATATATGTTTATATATATATATATAGTTTAGCTGCCAGAGGCAGCACAACTGTTTTTTCGCGCTCTGCAGGCGCGATTTGTTTGTTAAGCCCTGGGGCGGGCTTGGTTAGTGTCACTGTCACTTTTTGTTTGTTTTTTTGCCTGGGATGCACTGAACATACACACGCACGGGAATGCACAGAAAACACGACCGATCTCCGCGGAAGTTCAAGGCGATATGAGTCTGCCCATCTGCCTGTCTGTCTCTGGCGGCGCTTTAGGTATTCCTGCCAATTTATCTGTCTGTCTGTCCGTGTATCTCTCTTTCTCTCTTCCTGTGTTTCTGTATTTCTGCGAGTCTGTGGGTCTGCGTGTCTGTCTGCCTGTTTTCCTATCTGTCTGTCTGTCCACCGGTCGGTCTGCCTGTATCTTTCTCTCTCTCTCTGCCCGTGCGTCTGACCGTCTGCGATTCTATTGGTCTGCCTTTCTGTCTGTCTATCTGTGTGACTGTCTGTCTGACTGCTCGTCTGTCTGCCTCTCTGCCTGCATGTCTGTCTGTCTGTATATAAACCTGTCTGCCTTTGCCGGTGCGTCTGCCTGCCATGCTGTAGGTTTTCCTGTCTATCTATCTGCCTGACTGTCTGTGTATCTCTCTCTTTTCCTGTAAGTGTGTATGTCTGCGAGTCTGTGGGTTTGTGTGACCGTCAGCCTATCTGTCAATCTGTCTGCCTGTCTGTCTACCTGCCTTTCCTCTGTCTGTCTGCCTGTCTCTCTGTCTACATATCTGTCTGTCAGTAAGTTTACCTGTCTGTCTTTGCCGGTTGTCTGTTTGCAAGGCTGTAGGTATTCCTGCCTTTCTGTCTGCCGGCCTGCCGTTTATCTCTCTCTTTCTTCCTTTGTGTCTCTATGTCTGCGTGTCTGTGGGTCTGCGTGTCTGTCTGCCTGTTTTCTTATCTGTTTTCTCGGCCTGCCTGTCTGTCTGTCTCTCTCTCTCTCTCTGCCCGGGCGTCTGACTGTCTGCGAGTCTATTGGTTTGCCTTTTTGTCTGTCTTTCTGTGTGCCTGTCTGTCTGGCCGTCTGCCTGTCTCTCTGTTTTTATGTCTGTCTGTATATCAGCCTGTCTGTCTCTGGCGGTGTGTCTGTCTGCGGGGCTTCAGGTATTCCTGCCAATCTGTCTGCCTGCCTGTCTGTGATCTCTCTTTCTCTCTTCTTGTGTTTCTGTATGTCTGCGAGTCTGTGGGTCTGCGTGACTGTCTGCCTGTTTTCCTATCCGTCTGTCTGTCCACTGGTAGGTCTTCCTGTCTTTCTGCTTGTCTCTCTCCCTCTCTGCCCGTACGTCCGACTGTCTGCGAGTCTATTGGTCTGTCTCTGTATCCTCCCGTACGTCTGACTGTCTGCGCTTTAATAAGTCTGCCTTTCTTTCTGTCTTTCTGTGTGCCCGTCTGTCTGTCTGCCCGTCTGCCTGTCTCTCTGTCTGCACGTCTGTCTGTCTGTTTATCAGCCTGTCTGTCTCTGGCGGTGCGTCTGTCTATCTGTCTGCATGACTGTCTGTGTATCTCTCTCTCTCTTCCTGTGTGTCTGTATGTCTGCGAGTCTGTGGGTCTATGTGACCGTCTGCCTAGCATCCTATCTGTCGGTTTGTCTGTCGGTCTGTCTGTCTGCCTTTCTGTCTGTCTATCTGTGTGCCTGTCTATCTGTCTGCCCGTCTCTCTCTATACATATCAGTCTGTCTGTCACTATACCTGTCTGTCTCTGCCGGTGTGTCTGTCTGCGAAGCTGTAGGTATTCCTGCCTGTCTGCATGTCTTTCAATGTGTCCCTCTCTCTCTCTTCCTAAGTGTCTGTGAGTCTGTGGGTGTGCGTGTCTGTCTGCCTGTTTTCCTATCTGTCTGCCTCCCTCTCTCTGCCCGTGCGTCTGGCTGTTTGCGAGTCTGCCTTTCTGTCTGCCTATCTGTGTGCTAGTCTGTCTGTCTGCCCATCTGCCTGTCTCTCTGTCTGCATGTCTGTCTGTCTGTATATCAGCCTGTCTGTCTCTGCCGGTGCGTCTGTTTGCGATGCTGTAGGTATTCCTGCCTATCTGTCTGCCTGCCTGTCTGTGTATCTCTCTCTCTCTCTCTACCTTTGTGTCTCTATATCTGGGAGTCTGTGGGTCTGCGTGTCTGTCTGCTTGTTTTCTTATCTGTTCGCCGGTCGGTCTGCCTGTCTCTCTCCCTCTTTGCCCGGGCGTCTGACTGCGAGTCGATTGGTCTACCTTTCTGTCTATCTGTCTGTGTGCTAATCTGTCTGTCTGCCCGTCTGCCTGTCTCTCTGTCAGCATGTCTGTCTGTCTGTATATCAGCCTGTCTGTCTCTGCCGGTGCGTCTGTCTGCGATGCTGTAGGTATTCCTGCCTATCTGTCTGCCTGCCTGTCTGTGTATCTCTCTCTCTCTCTCTCTCTACCTTTGTGTCTCTATATCTGAGAGTCTGAGGGTCTGCGTGTCTGTCTGCTTGTTTTCTTATCTGTTCGCCGGTCGGTCTGCCTGTCTCTCTCTCTCTTTGCCCGGGCGTCTGACTGCGAGTCTATTGGTCTACCTTTCTGTCTATCTGTCTGTGTGCTTGTCTGTCTGTCTGCCCGTCTGCCTGTCTCTCTGTCTGCATGTCTGTCTGTCTGTATATCAGCCTGTCTGTCTCTGCCGGTGCGTCTGTCTGCGATGCTGTAGGTATTCCTGCCTATCTGTCTGCCTGCCTGTCTGTGTATCCCTCTATCTCTCTCTACCTTTGTGTCTCTATATCTGGAGTCTGTGGGTCTGCGTGTCTGTCTGCTTGTTTTCTTATCTGTTTGCCGGTCGGCCTGCCTGTCTCTCTCTCTTTGCCCGGGCGTCTGACTGTGAGTCTATTGATCTGCCTTTCTGTCTATCTATCTGTGTGCCTGTCAGTCTGTCTGCCCATCTGCGTGTCTCTCTGTCTGCATGTCTGTCTGTCTGTATATCAGCCTGTCTGTCTCTGCCGGTGCGTCTGTTTGCGATGCTGTAGGTATTCCTGCCTATCTGTCTGCCTGCCTGTCTGTGTATCTCTCTCTCTACCTTTGTGTCTCTATATCTGGGAGTCTGTGGGTCTGCGTGTCTGTCTGCTTGTTTTCTTATCTGTTCGCCGGTCGGTCTGCCTGTCTCTCTGCCCGGGCGTCTGACTGCGAGTCTATTGGTCTACCTTTCTGTCTATCTGTCTGTGTTCTTGTCTGTCTGTCTGCCCGTCTGCCTGTCCCTCTGTCTGCATGTCTGTCTGTCTGTATATCAGCCTGTCTGTCTCTGCCGGTGCGTCTGTCTGCGATGCTGTAGGTATTCCTGCCCATCTGTCTGCCTGCCTGTCTGTGTATCTCTCTATCTCTCTCTACCTCTGTGTCTCTATATCTGGGAGTCTGTGGGTCTGCGTGTCTGTCTGCTTGTTTTCTTATCTGTTCGCCGGTCGGTCTGCCTGTCTCTCTCTCTTTGCCCGGGCGTCTGACTGCGAGTCTATTGGTCTGCCTTTCTGTCTATCTATCTGTGTGCCTGTCAGTCTGTCTGCCCATCTGCCTGTCTGTCTCTGGCGGCGCTTTAGGTATTCCTGACAATTTATCTGCCTGTCTGTCCGTGTATCTCTCTTTCTCTCTTCCTGTGTTTCTGTATGTCTGCGTGTCTTTCTGCATGATTTCTTAGCTGTCCGCCGGTCGGTCTGCCTGTCTGTCTGTCTCTCTTTCTCTGCCCAGGCTTCTGACTGTCTGCGAGTCTATTAGTCTGGCTTCCTGTCTGACTATCTGTGCCTGTCTATTTGTCTACCCGTCTGCCAGTCTTTCCGTCTGCATGTCTGTCTGTCTGTATATCAGCATGTCTGTCTGCGGGGCTTTAATTATTTCTGCCAATCTGTCTGCCTGCCTTTCTGTGTATCTCTCTTTCTCTCTTCCTGTGTTTCTGTATTTCTGCGAGTCTCTGGGTCTGCGTGTCTGTCTGCCTGTTTTCCTATCTGTCTGTCTGTCCACCGGTCGGTCTGCCTGTATCTCTCTCTCTCTCTCTGCCCGTGCGTCTGACCGTCTGCGATTCTATTGGTCTGCCTTTCTATCTGTCTATCTGTCTGACTGTCTGTTTGACTGCTCGTCTGTCTGTCTCTCTGTCTGCATGTCTGTCTGTCTGTATATCAACCTGTCTGTCTTTGCCGGTGCGTCTGCCTGCGATGCTGTAGGCTTTCCTGTCTATCTATCTGACTGACTGTCTGTGTATCTCGCTCATTTCCTGTAAGTTCGTTTGTCTGCGACTCTGTGGGTTTGTGTGACCGATTGCCTGTCTTCCTATATGTCTGCCGGTCGGTCTGCCTGTCTGTCTGCTTGTCTGCCTCTCTATCTCTGTCTGTTTTTCTGCCTGTCTTCGAGTCTATTGGTCTGCCTTTCTGTCTGTCTATCTGTGTGCTTGTCTGTCTGTCTGTCCGGCAGCCTTGTCCTCTGTCTGCGTGTCTGTCTGTCTGTATATCAACCTGTCTGTCTCTGCCGGTGCGTCTGTCTATCTGTCTGCCTGACTGTCTGTGTATCTCTCTCTTTTCCTGTAAGTGTGTATGTCTGCGAGTCTGTGGGTTTGTGTGACCGTCAGCCTATCTGTCAATCTGTCTGCCTGTCTGTCTACCTGCCTTTCCTCTGTCTATCTGCCTGTCTCTCTGTCTACATATCTGTCTGTCAGTAAGTTTACCTGTCTGTCTTTGCCGGTTGTCTGTTTGCAAGACTGTAGGTATTCCCGCCTTTCTGTCTGCCGGCCTGTCTGTGTATCTCTCTCTTTCTTCCTTTGTGTCTCTATGTCTGCGTGTCTGTGGGTCTGCGTGTCTGTCTGCCTGTTTTCCTTTCTGTTTTCTCGTTCTGCCTGTCTGTCTGTCTCTCTCTCTCTCTGCCCGAGCGTCTGACTGTCTGCGAGTCTATTGGTCTGCCTTTCTGTCTGTCTATCTGTGTGCCTGTCTGTCTGTCTGGCCGTCTGCCTGTCTCTCTGTTTTTGTGTCTGTCTGTATATCAGCCTGTCTGTCTCTGGCGGTGTGTCTGTCTGCGGGGCTTCAGGTATTCCTGCCAATCTGTCTGCCTGCCTGTCTGTGATCTCTCTTTCTCTCTTCTTGTGTTTCTGTATGTCTGCGAGTCTGTGGGTCTGCGTGACTGTCTGCCTGTTTTCCTATCCGTCTGTCTGTCCACCGGTCGGTCTGCCTGTCTGTCTGTTTGTCTCTCTCCCTCTCTGCCCGTACGTCCGACTGTCTGCGAGTCTATTGGTCTGTCTCTGTATCCTCCCGTACGTCTGACTGTCTGCGCTTTAATTAGTCTGCCTTTCTGTCTGTCTTTCTGTGTGCCCGTCTGTCTGTCTGCCCGTCTGCCTGTCTCCCAGTCTGCACGTCTGTCTGTCTGTTTATCAGCCTGTCTGTCTCTGGCGGTGCGTCTGTCTATCTGTCTGCATGACTGTCTGTGTATCTCTCTCTCTCTCTTCCTGTGTGTCTGTATGTCTGCGAGTCTGTGGGTCTATGTGACCGTCTGCCTAGCTTCCTATCTGTCGGTATGTCTGTCGGTCTGTCTGTCTACCTTTCTGTCTGACTATCTGTGTGCCTGTCTATCTGTTAGCCCGTCTCTCTCTATACATATCTGTCTGTCTGTCACTATACCTGTCTGTCTCTGCCGGTGTGTCTGTCTGCGAAGCTGTAGGTATTCCTGGCTGTCTGCATGTCTGTCAATGTGTCTCTCTCTCTCTCTCTTCCTGTGTGTCTGTGAGTCTGTGGGTGTGCGTGTCTGTCTGCCTGTTTTCCTATCTGTCTGCCTCCCTCTCTCTGCCCGTGCGTCTGGCTGTTTGCGAGTCTGCCTTTCTGTCTGCCTATCTGTGTGCTAATCTGTCTGTCTGCCCGTCTGCCTGTCTCTCTGTCTGCATGTCTGTCTGTCTGTATATCAGCCTGTCTGTCTCTGCCGGTGCGTCTGTCTGCGATGCTGTAGGTATTCCTGCCTATCTGTCTGCCTGCCTGTCTGTGTATCTCTCTATCTCTCTCTACCTTTGTGTCTCTATATCTGGGAGTCTGTGGGTCTGCGTGTCTGTCTGCTTGTTTTCTTATCTGTTTGCCGGTCGGCCTGCCTGTCTCTCTCTCTTTGCCCGGGCGTCTGACTGCGAGTCTATTGATCTGCCTTTCTGTCTATCTATCTGTGTGCCTGTCAGTCTGTCTGCCCATCTGGCTGTTTCTCTGTCTGCATGTCTGTCTGTCTGTATATCAGCCTGTCTGTCTCTGCCGGTGCGTCTGTTTGCGATGCTGTAGGTATTCCTGCCTATCTGTCTGCCTGCCTGTCTGTGTATCTCTCTCTCTACCTTTGTGTCTCTATATCTGGGAGTCTGTGGGTCTGCGTGTCTGTCTGCTTGTTTTCTTATCTGTTCGCCGGTCGGTCTGCCTGTCTCTCTGCCCGGGCGTCTGACTGCGAGTCTATTGGTCTACCTTTCTGTCTGCCTATCTGTGTGCTAATCTGTCTGTCTGCCCGTCTGCCTGTCTCTCTGTCTGCATGTCTGTCTGTCTGTATATCAGCCTGTCTGTCTCTGCCGGTGCGTCTGTCTGCGATGCTGTAGGTATTCCTGCCTATCTGTCTGCCTGCCTGTCTGTGTATCTCTCTATCTCTCTCTACCTTTGTGTCTCTATATCTGGGAGTCTGTGGGTCTGCGTGTCTGTCTGCTTGTTTTCTTATCTGTTTGCCGGTCGACCTGCCTGTCTCTCTCTCTTTGCCCGGGCGTCTGACTGTGAGTCTATTGATCTGCCTTTCTGTCTATCTATCTGTGTGCCTGTCAGTCTGTCTGCCCATCTGCCTGTCTGTCTCTGCGGCGCTTTAGGTATTCCTGCCAATTTATCTGCCTGTCTGTCCGTGTATCTCTCTTTCTCTCTTCCTGTGTTTCTGTATGTCTGCGAGTCCGTGGGTCTGCGTGTCTTTCTGCATGATTTCTTACCTGTCCGCCGGTCGGTCTGCCTGTCTGTCTGTCTCTCTTTCTCTGCCCAGGCTTCTGACTGACTGCGAGTCTATTAGTCTGGCTTTCTGTCTGTCTATCTGTGCCTGTCTATTTGTCTACCCGTCTGCCAGTTTTTCCGTCTGCATGTCTGTCTGTCTGTATATCAGCATGTCTGTCTGCGGGGCTTTAATTATTTCTGCCAATCTGTCTGCCTGCCTTTCTGTGTATCTCTCTTTCTCTCTTCCTGTGTTTCTGTATTTCTGCGAGTCTGTGGGTCTGCGTGTCTGTCTGCCTGTTTTCCTATCTGTCTGTCTGTCCACCGGTCGGTCTGCCTGTATCTCTCTCTCTCTCT
This sequence comes from Drosophila borealis, assembly GCA_035045885.1. Classification (NCBI taxonomy): domain Eukaryota; kingdom Metazoa; phylum Arthropoda; class Insecta; order Diptera; family Drosophilidae; genus Drosophila; species Drosophila borealis. The sequence goes on from JAWNOR010000102.1 coordinate 336,602, forward strand.
GCCCGTGCGTCTGACCGTCTGCGATTCTATTGGTCTGCCTTTCTGTCTGTCTATCTGTGTGACTGTATGTCTGACTGCTCGTCTGTCTGTCTCTCTGTCTGCATGTCTGTCTGTCTGTATATAAACCTGTCTGTGTTTGCCGGTGCGTCTGCCTGCGATGCTGTAGGCTTTCCTGTCTATCTATCTGCCTGACTGTCTGTGTATCTCGCTCATTTCCTGCAAGTTCGTTTGTCTGCGACTCTGTGGGTTTGTGTGACCGACTGCCTGTCTCCCTATATGTCTGCCGGTCGGTCTGCCTGTCTGTCTGCTTGGCTGCCTCTCTATCTCTGCCCGTTTTCCTGCCTGTCTGCGAGTCTATTGGTCTGCCTTTCTGTCTGTGTATCTGTCTTTCCGGCAGCCTTGTCCTCTGTCTGCGTGTCTGTCTGTCTGTATAGCAGCCTGTCTGTCTCTGCCCGTGCGTCTGTCTGCGATGCTGTAGGTTTTCCTGTTTATCTATCTGCCTGACTGTCTGTGTATCTCTCTCTTTTCCTGTAAGTGTGTATGTCTACGAGTCTGTGGGTTTGTGTGACCGTCAGCCTATCTGTCAATCTGTCTGCCTGTCTGTCTACCTGCCTTTCCTCTGTCTATCTGCCTGTCTCTCTGTCTACATATCAGTCTGTCAGTCAGTCTACCTGTCTGTCTTTTCCGGTTGTCTGTTTGCAAGGTTGTAGGTATTCCTGCCTTTCTGTCTGCCGGCCTGTCTGTGTATCTCTCTCTTTCTTCCTTTGTGTCTCTATGTCTGCGTGTCTGTGGGTCTGCGTGTCTGTCTGCCTGTTTTCCTTTCTGTTTTCTCGGCCTGCCGTCTGCCTGTCTCTCTGTTTTTGTGTCTGTCTGTATATCAGCCTGTCTGTCTCTGGCGGTGTGTCTGTCTGCGGGGCTTCAGGTATTCCTGCCAATCTGTCTGCCTGCCTGTCTGTGATCTCTCTTTCTCTCTTCTTGTGTTTCTGTATGTCTGCGAGTCTGTGGGTCTGCGTGACTGTCTGCCTGTTTTCCTATCCGTCTGTCTGTCCACCGGTCGGTCTGCCTGTCTGTCTGTTTGTCTCTCTCCCTCTCTGCCCGTACGTCCGACTGTCTGCGAGTCTATTGGTCTGTCTCTGTATCCTCCCGTACGTCTGACTGTCTGCGCTTTAATTAGTCTGCCTTTCTGTCTGTCTTTCTGTGTGCCCGTCTGTCTGTCTGCCCGTCTGCCTGTCTCCCTGTCTGCACGTCTGTCTGTCTGTTTATCAGCCTGTCTGTCTCTGGCGGTGCGTCTGTCTATCTGTCTGCATGACTGTCTGTGTATCTCTCTCTCTCTCTTCCTGTGTGTCTGTATGTCTGCGAGTCTGTGGGTCTATGTGACCGTCTGCCTAGCTTCCTATCTGTCGGTATGTCTGTCGGTCTGTCTGTCTACCTTTCTGTCTGACTATCTGTGTGCCTGTCTATCTGTTAGCCCGTCTCTCTCTATACATATCTGTCTGTCTGTCACTATACCTGTCTGTCTCTGCCGGTGTGTCTGTCTGCGAAGCTGTAGGTATTCCTGGCTGTCTGCATGTCTGTCAATGTGTCTCTCTCTCTCTCTCTCTTCCTGTGTGTCTGTGAGTCTGTGGGTGTGCGTGTCTGTCTGCCTGTTTTCCTATCTGTCTGCCTCCCTCTCTCTGCCCGTGCGTCTGGCTGTTTGCGAGTCTGCCTTTCTGTCTGCCTATCTGTGTGCTAATCTGTCTGTCTGCCCGTCTGCCTGTCTCTCTGTCTGCATGTCTGTCTGTCTGTATATCAGCCTGTCTGTCTCTGCCGGTGCGTCTGTCTGCGATGCTGTAGGTATTCCTGCCTATCTGTCTGCCTGCCTGTCTGTGTATCTCTCTATCTCTCTCTACCTTTGTGTCTCTATGTCTGGGAGTCTGTGGGTCTGCGTGTCTGTCTGCTTGTTTTCTTATCTGTTTGCCGGTCGGCCTGCCTGTCTCTCTCTCTTTGCCCGGGCGTCTGACTGCGAGTCTATTGATCTGCCTTTCTGTCTATCTATCTGTGTGCCTGTCAGTCTGTCTGCCCATCTGGCTGTTTCTCTGTCTGCATGTCTGTCTGTCTGTATATCAGCCTGTCTGTCTCTGCCGGTGCGTCTGTTTGCGATGCTGTAGGTATTCCTGCCTATCTGTCTGCCTGCCTGTCTGTGTATCTCTCTCTCTACCTTTGTGTCTCTATATCTGGGAGTCTGTGGGTCTGCGTGTCTGTCTGCTTGTTTTCTTATCTGTTCGCCGGTCGGTCTGCCTGTCTCTCTGCCCGGGCGTCTGACTGCGAGTCTATTGGTCTACCTTTCTGTCTGCCTATCTGTGTGCTAATCTGTCTGTCTGCCCGTCTGCCTGTCTCTCTGTCTGCATGTCTGTCTGTCTGTATATCAGCCTGTCTGTCTCTGCCGGTGCGTCTGTCTGCGATGCTGTAGGTATTCCTGCCTATCTGTCTGCCTGCCTGTCTGTGTATCTCTCTATCTCTCTCTACCTTTGTGTCTCTATATCTGGGAGTCTGTGGGTCTGCGTGTCTGTCTGCTTGTTTTCTTATCTGTTTGCCGGTCGACCTGCCTGTCTCTCTCTCTTTGCCCGGGCGTCTGACTGTGAGTCTATTGATCTGCCTTTCTGTCTATCTATCTGTGTGCCTGTCAGTCTGTCTGCCCATCTGCCTGTCTGTCTCTGCGGCGCTTTAGGTATTCCTGCCAATTTATCTGCCTGTCTGTCCGTGTATCTCTCTTTCTCTCTTCCTGTGTTTCTGTATGTCTGCGAGTCCGTGGGTCTGCGTGTCTTTCTGCATGATTTCTTACCTGTCCGCCGGTCGGTCTGCCTGTCTGTCTGTCTCTCTTTCTCTGCCCAGGCTTCTGACTGACTGCGAGTCTATTAGTCTGGCTTTCTGTCTGTCTATCTGTGCCTGTCTATTTGTCTACCCGTCTGCCAGTTTTTCCGTCTGCATGTCTGTCTGTCTGTATATCAGCATGTCTGTCTGCGGGGCTTTAGTTATTTCTGCCAATCTGTCTGCCTGCCTTTCTGTGTATCTCTCTTTCTCTCTTCCTGTGTTTCTGTATTTCTGCGAGTCTGTGGGTCTGCGTGTCTGTCTGCCTGTTTTCCTATCTGTCTGTCTGTCCACCGGTCGGTCTGCCTGTATCTCTCTCTCTCTCTGCCCGTGCGTCTGACCGTCTGCGATTCTATTGGTCTGCCTTTCTGTCTGTCTATCTGTGTGACTGTATGTCTGACTGCTCGTCTGTCTGTCTCTCTGTCTGCATGTCTGTCTGTCTGTATATAAACCTATCTGTGTTTGCCGGTGCGTCTGCCTGCGATGCTGTAGGCTTTCCTGTCTATCTATCTGCCTGACTGTCTGTGTATCTCGCTCATTTCCTGCAAGTTCGTTTGTCTGCGACTCTGTGGGTTTGTGTGACCGACTGCCTGTCTCCCTATATGTCTGCCGGTCGATCTGCCTGTCTGTCTGCTTGGCTGCCTCTCTATCTCTGCCCGTTTTCCTGCCTGTCTGCGAGTCTATTGGTCTGCCTTTCTGTCTGTGTATCTGTCTTTCCGGCAGCCTTGTCCTCTGTCTGCGTGTCTGTCTGTCTGTATAGCAGCCTGTCTGTCTCTGCCCGTGCGTCTGTCTGCGATGCTGTAGGTTTTCCTGTTTATCTATCTGCCTGACTGTCTGTGTATCTCAATCTTTTCCTGTAAGTGTGTATGTCTACGAGTCTGTGGGTTTGTGTGACCGTCAGCCTATCTGTCAATCTGTCTGCCTGTCTGTCTACCTGCCTTTCCTCTGTCTATCTGCCTGTCTCTCTGTCTACATATCAGTCTGTCAGTCAGTCTACCTGTCTGTCTTTTCCGGTTGTCTGTTTGCAAGGTTGTAGGTATCCCTGCCTTTCTGTCTGCCGGCCTGTCTGTGTATCTCTCTCTTTCTTCCTTTGTGTCTCTATGTCTGCGTGTCTGTGGGTCTGCGTGTCTGTCTGCCTGTTTTCCTTTCTGTTTTCTCGGCCTGCCTGTCTGTCTGTCTCTCTCTCTCTCTCTCTCTCTCTCTGCCCGGGCGTCTGACTGTCTGCGAGTCTATTGGTCTGCCTTTCTGTCTGTCTATCTGTGTGCCTGTCTGTCAGTCTGGCCGTCTGCCTGTCTCTCTGTTTTTGTGTCTGTCTGTATATCAGCCTGTCTGTCTCTGGCGGTGTGTCTGTCTGCGGGGCTTCAGGTATTCCTGCCAATCTCTCTGCCTGCCTGTCTGTGATTTCTCTTTCTCTCTTCCTGTGTTTCTGTTTGTCTGCGAGTCTGTGGGTCTGCGTGACTGTCTGCCTGTTTTCCTATCCGTCTGTCTGTCCACCGGTCGGTCTGCCTGTCTGTCTGTCTCTCTGCCTCTCTGCCCGTACGTCCGACTGTCTGCGAGTCTATTGGTCTGCCTTTCTGTCTGTCTATCTGTGTGACTGTCTGGCTGACTGCTCGTCTGTGATCTGTGATCTCTCTTTCTCTCTTCTTGTGTTTCTGTATGTCTGCGAGTCTGTGGGTCTGCGTGACTGTCTGCCTGTTTTCCTATCCGTCTGTCTGTCCACCGGTCGGTCTGCCTGTCTGTCTGCTTGTCTCTCTCCCTCTCTGCCCGTACGTCCGACTGTCTGCGAGTCTATTGGTCTGTCTCTGTATCCTCCCGTACGCCTGACTGTCTGCGCTTTAATTAGTCTGCCTTTCTGCCTGTCTTTCTGTGTGCCCGTCTGTCTGTCTGCCCGTCTGCCTGTCTCTCTGTGTGCACGTCTGTCTGTCTGTTTATCAGCCTGTCTGTCTCTGGCGGTGCGTCTGTCTATCTGTCTGCATGACTGTCTGTGTATCTCTCTCTCTCTCTTCCTGTGTGTCTGTATGTCTGCGAGTCTGTGGGTCTATGTGACCGTCTGCCTAGCTTCCTATCTGTCGGTATGTCTGTCGGTCTGTCTGTCTGCCTTTCTGTCTGTCTATCTGTGTGCCTGTCTATCTGTTAGCCCGTCTCTCTCTATACATATCTGTCTGTCTGTCACTATACCTGTCTGTCTCTGCCGGTGTGTCTGTCTGCGAAGCTGTAGGTATTCCTGCCTGTCTGCATGTCTGTCAATGTGTCTCTCTCTCTCTCTCTCTCTTTCTGTGTGTCTGTGAGTGGGTGTGTCTCTATATCTGGGAGTCTGTGGGTCTGCGTGTCTGTCTGCTTGTTTTCTTATCTGTTCGCCGGTCGGTCTGCCTGTCTCTCTCTCTTTGGCGGGCGTCTGACTGCGAGTCTATTGGTCTACCTTTCTGTCTATCTATCTGTGTACTTGTCTGTCTGTCTGCCCGTCTGCCTGTCTCTCTGTCTGCATGTCTGTCTGTCTGTATATCAGCCTGTCTGTCTCTGCCGGTGCGTCTGTCTGCGATGCTGTAGGTATTCCTGCCCATCTGTCTGCCTGCCTGTCTGTGTATCCCTCTATCTCTCTCTACCTTTGTGTCTCTATATCTGGGAGTCTGTGGGTCTGCGTGTCTGTCTGCTTGTTTTCTTATCTGTTCGCCGGTCGGTCTGCCTGTCTCTCTCTCTTTGCCCGGGCGTCTGACTGCGAGTCTATTGGTCTGCCTTTCTGTCTATCTATCTGTGTGCCTGTCAGTCTGTCTGCCCATCTGCCTGTCTGTCTCTGGCGGCGCTTTAGGTATTCCTGCCAATTTATCTGCCTGTCTGTTCGTGTATCTCTCTTTCTCTCTTCCTGTGTTTCTGTATGTCTGTCTGTCTGCCTGTTTTCCTATCTGTCTGTCTGTCCACCGGTCGGTCTGCCTGTATCTCTCTCTCTCTGCCCGAGCGTCTGACCGTCTGCGATTCTATTGGTCTGCCTTTCTGTCTGTCTATCTGTGTGACTGTCTGTCTGACTGCTCGTCTGTCTGTCTCTCTGTCTGCATGTCTGTCTGTCTGTATATAAACCTGTCTGTCTTTGCCGGTGCGTCTGCCTGCGATGCTGTAGGCTTTCCTGTCTATCTATCTGCCTGACTGTCTATGTATCTCGCTCATTTCCTGTAAGTTCGTTTGTCTGCGACTCTGTGGGTTTGTGTGACCGACTGCCTGTCTTCCTATGTGTCTGCCGGTCGGTCTGCCTGTCTGTCTGACTGCTCGTCTGTGATCTGTGATCTCTCTTTCTCTCTTCCTGTGTTTCTGTATGTCTGCGAGTCTGTGGGTCTGCGTGTCTTTCTGCATGATTTCTTAGCTGTCCGCCGGTCGGTCTGCCTGTCTGTCTGTCTCTCTTTCTCTGCCCAGGCTTCTGACTGTCTGCGAGTCTATTAGTCTGGCTTCCTGTCTGACTATCTGTGCCTGTCTATTTGTCTACCCGTCTGCCAGACTTTCCGTCTGCATGTCTGTCTGTCTGTATATCAGCATGTCTGTCTGCGGGGCTTTAATTATTTCTGCCAATCTGTCTGCCTGCCTTTCTGTGTATCTCTCTTTCTCTCTTCCTGTGTTTCTGTATTTCTGCGAGTCTGTGGGTCTGCGTGTCTGTCTGCCTGTTTTCCTATCTGTCTGTCTGTCCACCGGTCGGTCTGCCTGTATCTCTTTCTCTCTGCCCGTGCGTCTGACCGTCTGCGATTCTATTGGTCTGCCTTTCTGTCTGTCTATCTGTGTGACTGTCTGTCTGACTGCTCGTCTGTCTGTCTCTCTGTCTGCATGTCTGTCTGTCTGTATATAAACCTGTCTGTCTTTGCCGGTGCTTCTGCCTGCGATGCTGTAGGCTTTCCTGTCTATCTATCTGCCTGACTGTCTATGTATCTCGCTCATTTCCTGTAAGTTCGTTTGTCTGCGACTCTGTGGGTTTGTGTGACCGACTGCCTGTCTTCCTATGTGTCTGCCGGTCGGTCTGCCTGTCTGTCTGACTGCTCGTCTGTGATCTGTGATCTCTCTTTCTCTCTTCCTGTGTTTCTGTATGTCTGCGAGTCTGTGGGTCTGCGTGTCTTTCTGCATGATTTCTTAGCTGTCCGCCGGTCGGTCTGCCTGTCTGTCTGTCTCTCTTTCTCTGCCCAGGCTTCTGACTGTCTGCGAGTCTATTAGTCTGGCTTCCTGTCTGACTATCTGTGCCTGTCTATTTGTCTACCCGTCTGCCAGTCTTTCCGTCTGCATGTCTGTCTGTCTGTATATCAGCATGTCTGTCTGCGGGACTTTAATTATTTCTGCCAATCTGTCTGCCTGCCTTTCTGTGTATCTCTCTTTCTCTCTTCCTGTGTTTCTGTATTTCTGCGAGTCTGTGGGTCTGCGTGTCTGTCTGCCTGTTTTCCTATCTGTCTGTCTGTCCACCGGTCGGTCTGCCTGTATCTCTCTCTCTCTGCCCGTGCGTCTGACCGTCTGCGATTCTATTGGTCTGCCTTTCTGTCTGTCTATCTGTGTGACTGTCTGTCTGACTGCTCGTCTGTCTGTCTCTCTGTCTGCATGTCTGTCTGTCTGTGTATAAACCTGTCTGTCTTTGCCGGTGCGTCTGCCTGCGATGCTGTAGCCTTTCCTGTCTATCTATCTGCCTGACTGTCTGTGTATCTCGCTCATTTCCTGTAAGTTCGTTTGTCTGCGACTCTGTGGGTTCGTGTGACCGACTGCCTGTCTTCCTATATGTCTGCCGGTCGGTCTGCCTGTCTGTCTGCTTGTCTGCCTCTCTATCTCTGCCCGTTTTCCTGCCTGTCTGCGAGTCTATTGGTCTGCCTTTCTGGTTGTCTATCTGTGTGCTTGTCTGTTTGTCTGTCCGGCAGCCTTGTCCTCTGTCTGCGTGTCTGTCTGTCTGTATATCAACCTGTCTGTCTCTGCCGGTGCGTCTGTCTATCTGTCTGCCTGACTGTCTGTGTATCTCTCTCTTTTCCTGTAAGTTCGTTTGTCTGCGACTCTGTGGGTTTGTGTGACCGTCAGCCTATCTGTCAATCTGTCTGCCTGTCTGTCTACCTGCCTTTCCTACTGTCTATCTGCCTGTCTCTCTGTCTACATATCTGTCTGTCAGTAAATCTACCTGTCTGTCTTTGCCGGTTGTCTGTTTGCAAGGCTGTAGGTATTCCTGCCTTTCTGTCTGCCGGCCTGTCTGTGTATCTCTCTCTTTCTTCCTTTGTGTCTCTATGTCTGCGTGTCTGTGGGTCTGCGTGTCTGTCTGCCTGTTTTCCTATCTGTCTGTCTGTCCACCGGTCGGTCTGCCTGTCTGTCTGCCTGTCTGTCTGTCTCTCTTTCTCTGCCCAGGCTTCTGACTGTCTGCGAGTCTATTAGTCTGGTTTTCTGTCTGTCTATCTGTGCCTGTCTATTTGTCTACCCGTCTGCCAGTCTTTCCGTCTGCATGTCTGTCTGTCTGTATATCAGCATGTCTGTCTGCGGGGCTTTAATTATTTCTGCCAATCTGTCTGCCTGCCTTTCTGTGTATCTCTCTTTCTCTCTTCCTGTGACTCTATATGTATGCCTGTCTCTCTCTCTCTTTGCCCGGACGTCTGACTGTCTGCGAGTCTATTGGTCTGCCTTTCTGACTGTCTATCTGTGTGCCAGTCAGTCTGTTTGCCCGTCTGCCTGTCTCTCTGTCTGCATGTCTGTCTGTCTGTATATCAGCCTGTCTGTCTCTGCCCGTGCGTCTGTCTGCGATGCTGTAGGTTTTCCTGTCTATCTATCTGCCTGGCTGTCTGTGTATCTCTTTCTCTCTCTTCCTGTGTTTATGCATGTCTGCGAGTCTGTGTGAACGTCTGCCTAGCTTCCTATCTGTCAGTCTGTCTGCCGGTCTGTCTGTCTGTCTGTCTAGTTGTGTACCTGTCTATCTGGCTGCCCGGCTGTCTGTCTTTCTGTCTACATATCAGTCTGTCTGTAACTCCACCTGTCTGTCTATGCCGGTATGTCTGTCTACGAGGCTGCAGGTGTTTCTGCCTGCCTGTCTGTGTATCTTTCTCTCTTCCTGTTTGTCTCTTTGTCAGCGAGTTTGTGGGTCTGCGTTTCAGTCTGCCTGTTTTCTTATCTGTCCGCCGGTCGGTCTGCCTCTCTATCTTTCTCTGCCCGGGCGTCTGACTGTGTGCAAATCTATTGGCCTGCCTTTCTGTCTGTCTATCTGTGTGCCTGTCTACCTGCCTGCCCGTCTGCCTGTCTCTCTGTCTGCATGTCTGTCTGTCTGTATATCAGCCTTTCTGTTTCTGCCGGTGTGTGTCTGTGGGGCTTTAGACATTTTTGCCAATCTTTCTGACTGCCTGTATGTGTTTCTCTCTCTCTTCCTGTGTTTCTGTATGTCTGCGAGTCTGTTGGTCTGCCTGATTTCCTATCTATCTGTCTATCCGCCGGTCGGTCTGCCAGTCTGTCTCTCTCTCTCTCTGCACCTGCGTCTGACTGTTTGCGAGTCAATTGGTCTGCTTTTCTGTCTGGCTGTCTGTGTACCTGTCTGTCTGTCTGCCCGTCTGCCTGTTTTACAGTGTGCAGGTCTGTCTGTCTTTATATGAGCCTTTTTGTCTCTGCCGTTATGTCTGCCTGCGAGGCTGTAGGTGTTCCGGCCTATCTGTCTGAGTGCCTGTCTGTGTATCTCTCCCTCTCTCTTCCAGTATGTCTGTATGTCTGCGAGTCTGTGGGTCTGCTTGTCTGTCTGCCTGTTTTCTTAACTGTCCGCTGGTCGGTCTTTCTGTCTGTCTGTCTCTCTCCCTCTCTGCATTATTGTCTGTCTATCAATGTGCCTGTCTGTCTCTCTGCACGTCTGCCTGTCTCTCTGTCTGCATGTCTGTCTGTCCGTATATCAGCCTGTCTGTCTCTTCCTGTATGTCTGTCTGCGAGGCTGTAGGAATTCCTGTCTACCTGACTGCCTATGTATCTCTCTCTCTCTTCCTATATGTCTGTTTGTCTGCGAGACTGTTGGTCTGTGTGACCGTCTGCCTATCTTGCAATCTGTCAATCTGTCTGCCGGTCTGTTTATCGCCTTTCTGTCTGACTATCTGCCTGTCTCTCTGCCTACATATCTGTCTGTCTATATCTCTACCTGTCTTTTGCTGCCGGTGTGTCTGTCTGCGAGGATGTATGTATTCCTGCCTGTCTGCATGTCTGTCAATGCATCCGTCTCTCTCTTCCTGTGTGTCTGTTTGTCTGTGAGCCTGTGGGTCTGCGTGTCTGTTTTGCTATCTGTCTGCCTCTCTCTCTCTCTCTCTGCCCGTGCGTCTGACTGTCTGCGATTCTAATGGTCTGCCTTTCTGTCTGTATATCTGTATACCTGTCTGTCTGTCTGCCCGTTTACCTGTCTCTCTGTTTAAATATCTGTTTGCCAGTAAGTCTACCTGTCTGTCTCTGCCGGTGTGTCTTTCTACGAGGCTGTAGATGATCCTGCCTATCCGTCTGCCTGCCTGTCTGTGTATCTTTCTCTCACAGACAAACAGACACACAGGAAGAGAGAGAGAGAGATACACAGAAAAACAGGTAGACAGATAAGCAGGAACACCTACAGCCTCGCAGGCAGACATACTGGCAGAGACAGACAGGCTGATATACAGACAGACAAACATGCAGACAGAGAGACAGGCAGACGGGCAGACAGGCACACAGATAGACAGGCAAAAAGGCATACCAATAGACTCGCAGACAGTCAGAAGCACGTGTAGAGAGAGAGAGAGAGAGACAGACAGACAGGCAGACCGACCGGCGAACAGATAAGAATACATGCAGACAGACACGCAGATTCACAGACTCACAGACAAACATACACACACAAAGGGGGAGATAGCTACACAGACAGACATGCGGACAAGCAGGAATACCTACAGCCTCGCAGACAGACACACCGGCAGATATAGACAGGTAGACTTACAGACAGACAGATATGTAGACAGAGAGACAGGCAGACGGGCAGACGGACAGACAGGTACTCAGATAGACAGACCGGCAGACAGACTAACAGATAGGAAGACGGTCACACAGACCCACAGACTCGCAGTCATACAGACACACAGGAAGAGAGAGAGATACATAGACAGTCAGCCAGCCAGATAAACAGGAATACCAACAGACAGACTGGTAAACAGACTGACAAATAGGCAGACATTCACACAGACACTCAGACGGCAGACACACAGACAGATAGGAAAACAGGCAGACAAACACACAGGCCCACAGACTCGCAGACGTACAGAAACACAGGGGGAGAGGGAGAAAGAAAAAGAGAGAGAGAAAGAGAGAAAATGAATGAGAGAGACGGTAAGAGAGAGAGTGAGAGAGAGAGAAAGAAAAAAAAAGAGAGAGAGCGAGAGAGAGAGAGAGAGAAAGAAATAGAGAGAGGGAGAGAGAGAGAGAGAGAGAGAGAGAGGAAGAAAGAGAGAGAGTCAGAAAGAGAAAGAGAGAGGGAGAGAGTCCTATAAATTCGCAGACAACAAGCACAACATATTCGCAGACAGACAAGCGATAGGCAGTCCGACAGACAGACAAAGAGACAGACAGAAATACCTTCAGCGTAGGCAGACGGACACACAGACCCACAGACTCGCAAACTTACAGACACATAGGAAGCGAAAGAGATAAATAGACAGTCAGCCAGACAGATAGACAGGAATACCTACAGCATCTCAGACAGGAACACTGGCAGAGACAGACTGGCTGATATACAGACAGACAGACATGCAGGCAGAGAGACAGGTATACGGGCTGACAGACAGAAAGGCACACCGATAAACAGACAGAAAGGCAGACCACGCAGACTTTCAGACGTACGGGCAGAAATAGAGAGGCAGACAAGCATACAGACAGGCAGACCGACCGGCACACAGACTGACAGACAGCAAAACAGGCAGACAGACAAGCAGACCCACAAACTCGCAGACATATAGACACACTCTTCCTGAGACATACACAGACAGGCAGGCTGACAGATTGGCGGGAATCCCTACAGCCTCGCAGACAGACACACCGGCAGAGACTGACAGGGTAATAAACAGACAGACAGACATGCAGACAGAGACACAGCCAGACCGGCAGAGAGACAGACAGGCACACAGACAGGCACATAGATAGACAGACACGCAGACCCACACACTCGCAGACATACAGACACACTTGAAGAGAGAGAGAGATACACAGATACACAGTCAGGCTGACAGATAGACAGGAATACCTACAGCGTCGCATACAGACGCGGCGGGAGAGACAGACTGGCTGATATACAGACAGACAGACATACGAACATAGAGACAGGCAGACGGGCAGATAGACAGACAGTCAAACAGAAAGGCAGACCGATAGACACGCAGACAGTCAGACGCACGGGCAGAGATGGAGAGGCAGACAAGCAGACAAACACGCAGTACGACCGGCACAAAGTCTGACAAAAATAGAAAACAGGCAGACAGACACACAAACCCACAGACTCGCAGACAAACAGACACACAGGAAGAGAGAGAGATACACAGACAGTCAGGCAGACAGATATACAGGAATACCTACAGCGTCGCAGACAGACGCGGCGGCAGAGACAGACTGGCTGATATACAGACAGAGAGACATGCAGACATAGAGACAGGCAGCCGGGCAAACAGACAGACAGGCACACAGATAGTCAGACAGAAAGACGTTTTGATTCGCAGACAGACAGGCGCACGGGCAGAGAGAGAGAGGGGCAAACAGATAGGAAAACAGACACGCAGACCCACAGATTCACAGGCAAACAGACACACAGGAAGAGAGAGAAAGATACACTGACAGACATGCAGACAGGCAGGAATACCTACAGCCTCGCAGTCAGACACACCGGCAGCGAAAGACAGGAAGAGATACAGACAGACACATATATGGAGGCAGGGGGACAGGCCGACGCGCGGACAGACATACAGGTTCACAGATGGACAGACAGACAGGAAGACAAACAGACAGGCAGGCAGACTGACAGATAGGAAGAAAGGCAGACGGTCACACAGACCAACAGACTCGCAGACATACAGACACATAGGAAGAGAGAGAGAGATACACAGACAGTCAGGCAGACAGATCGACAGACGCACCGGCAGCGACAGACAGGCTGACATACAGACGGACAGACATGCGGACAGAGAGACGGGCAGACGGGCAGACAGGCACACAGATAAACAAACAGAAAGGCAGACAGACAGACCGGCAGACAGACTAACAGATAATAAGATAGGCAGACGGTCACACAGACCCACAGACTCGCAGACATGCAGACACACAGGAACAGAGAGAGAGAGATACACAGACAGTCAGGCAGACAGATAGACAGACGCACCGGCAGAGACAGACCGGCTGATATACAGACAGACAAACATGCAGACAGAGAGACAATCTGCCGGGCAGACAGACAGACAGGCACACAGAAAGACAGACAGAAAGGCAGACCAATAGACTCGCAGACAGTAAGGCTCACAGGAAGAGAGAGAGAGAGAAACATTGACAGACATGCAGACAGGCGGAAATACCTACAGCCTTGCAGCCAGACACACTGACAGAGACAGACAGGTAGAAATACAGACAGATATGTAGACAGAGAGACAGTCAGGCAGACAGATAGGCAGTCGCACCGGCAGATACAGGCAGGCTGATATACAGACAGACAGAAATGCAGACAGATAAACAGGCAGGCAGGCAGACAGCTAGACAAGCACACAGATAGACAGACAGAAAGGCAGACCAATATAATCGTAGACAGTCACACGCACGGGCAGAGAGAGAGAGAGAGAGAGAGAGAGACAGACAGACAGGCTGACTGACCGGTGGACTGAGAGTCAGATAGGAAAACAGGCAGACAGTCACGCAGACCCACAGACTCACAGACATACAGAAACACAGGAAGTGAGAAAGAGAGATACACCGACAGGCAGGCAGACAGATAGAGAGAAATACCTACAGCATCGCAGACAGACGCACCGGCAGAGACAGACAGGCTGATATACAGACAGACAGACATGCAGAAAGAGAGACAGACAGATCGGCAGACAGACAGACGGACAGGCATACAGAAAGGCAGACCAAAGCGACTCACAGACAGTCAGGCTAACAAGAAGAGAGAGAAAGGCAGACAGAAAGAATGGCAGACAGACAGAAAGGCAGACAGATACGCAGACCCACAGACTCACAGATAAACAGGCACACAGGAAGAGAGAGAGAGATATATTGACAGACATGCAGAAAGGCAGGAAAGCCTACAGACTCGCAGACAGACAGATATGTATTTAGAGAGTAAGGCAGACGGACAGACAGATAGACAGGTACACAGACAGTCAGACAGAAAGGCAGTGTCTGTCTGTCCGACAGACAAACTGACAGATAGGAAGCTAGGCAGACGGTCACACAGACCCACAGGTTCGCAGACATGCAGTCGCACAGGAAGAGAGAGAGAGAGAGAGATACACAGACAGTCAGGCAGACAGATAGACAGAAGCACCGGCAGAGACAGACAGGCTGATATACAGACAGACAATAGACTCGCAGACAGTCAGACGCACGGCCAGAGAGGGAGAGAGACAGACAGACAGGCAGACCGACCGGTGGACAGACAGACGGATAGGAAAACAGGCAGACAGTCACGAAGACCCTTAGACTCGCAGACATACAAGAGCACAGCAAGAGAAAGAGAGATCTATAGGTCTGCATATCTATCTGTCCGTAATTGTGCCTGTCTGTCTCTGCCCGTGTGTCAGTTAGCGAGGCTGTAGGTATTTCTGTGTATCTGTCTGCCTGACTGTCTGTGTATCTCTCTCTACCTGTGTGTCTGTATGTTTGCGAGTCTGTGTGTCCGTCTGTTTGCCTATCTGTCTGTATGTCTGCATGTCTGATTATACCGGTGTGTCTCTCTGTGAGACTGTAGGTATTCCTGCCTCTCTCTCTCTGTCTGCCTGTATGACTGCGTATCTGTCTGCGAGTCTATAGGTCTATCTTTCTCTCTCACTCACTCTCTCTCTTTCTCTGTATCTCTTTCTCTCACTCTCTCTGGCTGTCTGTCTGCCGGTCTCTCTACCTGTTTGTCTGCCTGCCTGTCCGTCTCTCTCTCTGCCCGTGCGTCTGACTGTCTGCGAGTCTATTGGTCTGCCCTTCTGTTTGTCTATCTTTGTACCTGTCTGTCTTTCTGCCCGTCGGGCTGTCTCTCTGTTTGCATGACTGTCTGTCTGTATAGCTGCCTGTCTGTCTCTGCCGTCGTGTCTATCTGCGATACTGTAGGTATTCCTGTCTATCTGTCTGCCTTACTGTCTATGTATTTCTTTCTCTCTTCCAGTGTGTCTCTATTTCTGCGAGTCTGTGGGTCTGCGTGTCTGTCTGCCTGTTTTCCTATCAGTCTGCCTGTCTGACTGTCTGTGTACCTGCCTATCTGTCTGTCCGTCTGCCTAACTCTCTAAATACATATCTGTCTGTCTGCGAGGCTGTAGGCATTCCTGCCTGTCTGCATGTCTGTCAATGTATCTCTCTCTCTTCCTGTGTGCCTGTTTATCTGTGAGTCTGTGGGTCTGCGTATCTGTCTGCCTTTCTGTCTGTCTGCTATTCTTTCTGTCTGCCTTTCTCTCTCTTCTTGTGAGCCTGACTGTCTGTGAGTCTTTTGGTCTGCCTTTCTGTATGCCTGTCCGTCTGTCTGCTCGTCTGTCTGTCTCTCTTTCTGCATGTCTGTCTGTCTATATATCAGCCTGTCTGCCTGCGAGGCTGTAGGTATTCCTGTCTATCTGTCTCTACCTGTTTGTCTGCCTGTCTGCCTGCCTGTCGGTCTCTCTCTCTCTCTCTGGCCGTGCGTCTGACTGTCTGCGAGTCTATTGGTCTGCCCTTTTGTTTGTCTATCTTTGTACCTGTCTGTCTGTTGGCTCGTCGGGCTGTCTCTCTGTTTGCATGTTTGTCTGTCTGTATATCTGCCTGTCTGTCTCAGCCGTCATGTCTATCTGCGAGGCTGTAGGTATTCCTGTCTATCTGTCTGCCTAACTGTCTATGTATCTTTTTCTCTCTTCCTGTGTGTCTCTATTTCTGCGAGTCTGTGGGTCTGCGTGTCTGTCTGCCTGTTTTCCTATCAGTCTGTCTGCCTGTCTGTCTGTCTGTCTATCTACCTGGCTGTCTGCTTGTCTGTCTCTCTCACTTTGACCGTGCGTCTGACTGTCTGCGAGTCTATTGCTCTGCCTTTCTGTCTGTCTATCTGTGACTGTCTGTCTGCCTGCCCGTCAGCCTGTCTCTCTGTCTGCATGTCTGTCTGTCTGTATATCTGCCTGTCTGTCTCTGCCGTTGTGTCTGTCTGCGAGGCTGTAGGTATTCCTGTTTTTCTGTCTGCCTGACTGTCTGTTTATCTCTCTCTATCTCTTCGCGTGTGTCTGTATGCCTGCGAGTCTGTGGGTCTACGTGTCTGTCTGCCTGTTTTCCTATTTGTCTGCCGGTCGGTCTGCCTGTCTATCTACCTGTCTGTCTGCTTGTCTGTCTCTCCGTTTCTGCCCGTACGTCTATTTATCTGCCAGTCTATTGGTCTGCCTTTCTGTCTGTCTAGCTGTGTGCTTGTCTGTCTGTCTGCCCGTCAGACAGGTACACAACTAGACAGACCGACAAACAGACCGGCAGACAGACCGGCAGACAGACTGACAGATAAGACTTTCACACAGACCCACAGACTCGCAGACATGCAGACACACAGGAAGAGAGAGAAAGAGATACACAGGCAGTCAGGCAGACAGACGCAGCGGCAGAGACAGACAGGCTGCTATACAGACAGACAGACATGCAGACAGAGAGACAGGCAGGCGGGCAGACAGACAGACAGGCACACAGATAGACATACAGAAATGCAGACCAATAGACTCGCAGGCAGTCAGACGCACGGGCAGAGAGGGAGAGAGACAGACAGACAGGCAGACCGACCGGTGGACAGACAGATGGATAGGAAAACAGGCAGACAGTCACGCAGACCCACAGACTCGCAGACATACAGAAACACAGGAAGAGACAGATATCTCTGCATATCTATCTGTCCGTAAGTGTGCCTGTCGGTCTCTGCCCGTGCGTCAGTTAGCGAGGCTGTAGGTATTTCTGTCTATCTGTCTGCCTGACTGTCTGTGTATCTCTCGCTCTCTACTTGTGTGTCTATATAATTGCGAGTCTGTCTGTCCGTCTGTTTGTCTATCTGTCTGTATGTCTGCATGTCTGATTATACCAGTGTGTCTGTCTGTGAGACTGTAGGTATTCCTGTCTGTCCCTCTGTCTGCCTGTATGACTGCGTATCTGTCTGCGAGTCTATAGGTCTCTCTTTCTCTCTCACTCACTCTCTCTCTCTCACTGTATCTCTTTCTCTCTCTCTCTCTCTCTCTCTCTCTCTCTCTCTCTCTCCCCCTCTCTCTCTGCCTGTCTGTCTGCCGGTCTCTCTACCTGTTTGTCTGCCTGTCTGCCTGCCTGTCGGTCTCTCCCTCTCTCTCTCTCTGCCGTGCGTCTGACTGTCTGCGAGTCTATTGGTCTGCCTTTCTGTCTGTCAATCTGTGTCTGTCTGTCTGCCTGCTCGTCAGCCTGTCTCTCTGTCTGCATGTCAGTCTGTCTTTATATCTGCCTGTCGTCTCTGCCGTTGTGTCTGTCTGCGAGGCTGTAGGTATTCCTGTTTTTCTGTCTGCCTGACTGACTGTGTATCTGTCTCTCACATCCTGTGTGTCTGTATGTTTGCGAATCTGCAGGTCTACCTTTATTCCTGTCTGTCTGTCTGTCTTTCTCTCTCTGCCCGTCTGTCTGTTTTCCTAATTTTCCGTCAGCCTGCGGGTCTGTTAGTCTGTCTTCCTGTCTGTCTATCTCAACGCATGTCTGTCTTTCTGGCCGTTTGCCTGACTCTATGTCTGTATATCTGTCTGTCTGTAAGTCTGCCTGTCTGTGTGTCTGCATGTCTGTCTGTCTCTATATCAGCCTGTCTGTCTCTCTGACACACCGGGTCTGTCTGCGAGGCTGTAGGTATTCCTGCCAATATTTCTGCCTGATTGTCTGTCTATCCCTCTCTGTTCCTGTGTATGTGCATGTCTGCGAGGCTGTGGGTCTGTGTGTCCGTCTGCCAAGGCTGAAGGTATTCCTGTCTGTTTTCCTTTCGGACTGCCTATTATCTGTCTGTATGCGAATATGTGGTTCTTCTTATCTGTCTGCGAGTCTATAGGTCTCTTTCTCTCTCTCTCTATCTGTGTTTTTCCCTATCTTTGTTTTTCTTTCTCCCGGTCTCTCTCTCTCTCTCTCTTTCTCTGTCACTCTCTTTTTCTGTCTCTCTTGTTCTCTCTCTCTATGTCTGTCGGCCTGAATGTCTGACTGTCTTTTTTTCAGTTGACTATCTGTATGCCTATCTGTCTGTATGCCTGCCTGTCTGCCTGCCTGTCTATAAGTCTGCCTGCCTGCCTCTGACGGTGTGTCTGTCTGCGAGGCTGTAGGTATTCCTGCCTATCTTTCTGTCTGTTTATCTGTGTCTTTCTCTTTCTTCCTGTGCGTCTGTGGGTCTGCGTGCCTGTCTGCCTGTTTTCCCATCTGTCTGTCTGTATGTCTGTCTCTGTCGGTGTGTTTGTCTGCGAGGCTGTAGGTATTTTTGGGTATCTGTTTCCTGACTGTCTGTATATCACTCTCTCTCTCTCTACCTGGGTATCTGTATGTCTGCGAAGCTGTGGGTCTGTGTGACCGTCTGCCTATGTTCCTATCTGGCTGTCTGTCTTCCGGTCGGTCTTCCTGTGTGTCTGCTTGTCTGCATCTCCCTCTCTCTGCCCGTGCACCTGACTGTCTGCGAGTCTATTGGTCTGCTTTTCTGTCTATCTGTCAGTCTGTCTGCTGGTCTGTCTATCTAATAACCTGTCTGTCCGTCTGCCCGGCTGCCTGTCTCTCTGCCTACATATCTGTCTGTCTGTAAGTCTACCTGTCTGTCTCTGCCGGTGTGTCTGCCTGTAAGACGGTAGGTGTTCCTGCGTATTTGTCTGGCTGCCTGTCTGTGTATCTTTCTCTCTATTCCTGTGTGTCTCTGTGTCTAATAGTATGTGGGTCTGCGTGTCTGTCTGCATGTACTCGTATCTGTTCGCCGGTCGGTCTGCCTGTCTGTCTGTCTCTCTCTCTCTCTGCCCGCGCTTCTGACTGTCTGCGAGTCTATTCGTCTGCCTTTCTGTCTGTCTATCTATGTACCTGTCTCTTCTTCTGCATGTCTGTTTGTCTGTATATCAGCCTGTCTGTTTCTGCCGGAGCGTCTGCTTAGGCTGTAGGTTTTCCTGTCCGTCTCTTTGTCTGTCTGTCTGACGGTCTGTCTATTTGTGTACCTGTCTGTCCGTCTGCCCGTCTGGCTGTCTGTCTGTCTGCATATCTGTCTGTCTGTTAGTCTACCTGTCTGTCTCTGCTGGTGAGTCCGTCTGCGAGGCTGTAGGAATTTCTGCCAATCTATCTGCCTGTCTGTCTGTGTATCTCTCTCGTTCTTCCTGTGTTTTTTGTCTGCGAGGCTGTAGGTACTCCTGTCGATTCGTGTGCTTGACTGTCTGTGTATCTCTCTCTTCCTGTGTATCTGTATGTCTGCGAGTATGGGGGTCTATTTGACCGTCTGCCCATCTTCCTATCTGCCTCTCTGTCTGCCGGTCGGTCTGCCTGTCTTTCTGCTTGTCTGCCTCTCCCTCTCTCTGTCCGTGCATCTGACTGTCTGCGAGTCTATTGGTCTGCCTTTCTGTCTGTCTATCTGTGTACATGTCTGTCTGTCTGCCCGTCTGTCTGTCTCTCTGTCTGCATTTCTGTTTGTCTGTATATCAGCCTGTCTGTCTCTGCAGGGGCGTCTGTCTGCGATGCTGTAGGTATTCCTGTCTATCTGTCTGCCTGTCTGTCTGTCTCTCTCTCTCTCTCTCTCTATCTGCCCGTGCGTCTGACTGTCTGCGAGTCTATTGGTCTGTCTTTCTGTCTGTCTATCTGAGTGCCTGTCTATCTGGATGCCCGTCTGCCTGCCTTTCTGTCTGCTTGTTTGGCTGTCTATATATCAGCCTGTCTGTCTCTGCCGGTCTGTCTGTCTGCCTTTTTGTCTGTACCTGTCTGTCTGTCTGCACGTCTGCCTCTCCTTCTGTCTACATATCTGTCAATCTGTTATTCTACCTGCCTGTCTCTGCCGGTGTGTCTGCCTGCGAGGCTGCAGGTATTCCTTCCAATGTGTCCGTCTGTCTGTCTCTCTATCTGCCTGTGCGTCTGACTGTCTGCGAGCCTATTGGTCTGCCTTTCTGTCTGTCTATCTGTGTGCCTGTCTGTATTTCTGCCCGTCTGTCTTACTCTTTGTCTGCATGTTTGTCTGTCTGTATATCAGCCTGTCTGTCTTTGCCTATGTGTCTGTCATCGAGGCTGTAGGTATCTCTGCCTGTCTGTGTATCTCTCTCTCCCTTTTCCTGTTAGTGTATGTCTGCAAGTCTGTGGATCTGCGTGTCTGTCTGCCTGTTTTCCTATATGTCTGTCTGTCTGCCGTTCGGTCTGCCTGTCTGTCTTCCTATCTGTCTCTGGCTGTACATCGGACTGTCTGCGAGTCAATTTGTCTGCTTTTCTTTCTATTTGTCTACCTTTCTGTCTGTCTTTCTGTGTACCTGTCTGTCTGTCTGCTCGTCTGCCTGTCTCACTGTCTGCATGTCTGTCTGTCTGTATATCTACCTGCCTGTCTGAATCTGCCGGTGTGTCTGTCTGCGAGGCTGTAGGTATTCCTGTCTATTTACCTGCCTGACTGTCTGTGTGTCTCTCGCTCTTCCTATGTGTCTGTATGTCTGCGAGTCTGTAGGTCAGCGTGTCTGTCTGCATATCTACCTATCTGTCTGTCTATCTGCCGGTCTGTCTGCTTGTTTGTCTGTCTCTCTCTCTCTTTATCTGTCTCTCTTTCTTTCTCGCTCTTCCTGTGGGTCTGTTTGTCTGTGGGTCTGCGTGTCTGTCTGCCTGTTTTCCCACCGGTCTGTCTGTCTGCCGGTCGGTCTGCATGTCTGTCTGCCTGTCTCTTTCTCTGCCTGTCTGGTTTCCTTATTTTCCGTCAGTCTGCGGGTCTGTAAGGCTGCCTTCCTGCCTGTCTATTTCAACGCATGTCTGTCTCTCTGTCTGTTTGACTGCCTATCATCCTGTAAGCCTCTCTGTGTCTGTCTGCGAATATGTTGTTCTACTTATCTGCCTGCGAGTCAAAAGGTCTCTCTCTTTCTCTCTCTCTATCTTACTCTCTCTCTCTCTCTCTCTCTCTATCTCTCTGTCTCTCTTTCTCTCTCTCTCTCTCTCTCTCTCTGTCTCTCTCTTTCTTTCTATGTAGGGCTGTAGGTATTCCTGTCTAACTGACTGCCTGACGGTCTGTTTATCTCTTTCTCCTTCTGTAGGTATTCTTGTATGTCTCTCTGTATGTCTATCTGACTGACTATCATCCTGTCAGCCTCACTGTCTGTCTGTCTGCGAATATGTTAATCTTCTTCTCTCTCTCTCTGTCTCTCTCTCTCTCTCCATCTTTTTCTCTCTCTCTCTGCCTCTCCCTCTCTCTATTTTACTCTCTCTCTTACTTTCTCTCTCTCTCTCTCTCTCTCTCTCTCTCTTTTTCTCTCTCCCTCTTTCTCTCTTTCTATTTCTCTCCCTCTCTCTGTATCTTACTCTTCCTTTCTCTCTTTCTATGTCTCTCTGTCTGCGAGTCTTTCTAAGTGCCTGTTTTTCTGTCTCTTTTCCAGTCTGTCTGTCAAAGACAGACAGCCAGACATTCAGACTTACAGACAGACAGATATGTACAGAAACGTCGACGGGCACACGGACAGACAGGAACACAGACAGACACACAGAATGACAGATAGGAAGATAGGCAGACGGACACACAGACCCACAGCCTCGCAGACTCACCGGCAGAGTCAGACAGGCAGACTTACAGACAGACAGATATGTAGACAGAGAAACAGGCAGACGGGCAGACAGACAGACGGGCAGACAGATAGACAGGCAGAAAGGCAGACCAATAGACTCGCAAATAGGCAGACGTACGGGCAAAAAGAGAGAGCCAGACAGACAGGCAGACCAACAGGCTCGCAGACATACAGACACATTGGAGAGAGGGAGATACACAGAAGAGCATTTAGACAGAGACAGGCAGAGAGGGAGAGAGAGGGAGGAAGAGAGAGAGAGAGTGAGAGAGAGTGAAAGAGAGAGAAAGAGAGACCTATAGACTTGGACAACATATTCGTAGACAGACAGGCAGAGAGAGAGAGAGATAGGGAAACAGGCAGACAGGCAGACCGACCGGTAGACAGACATACAGATAGGTAGATAGACAGACAGACACGCAGACCCACAGACAGACAGGCACACTGGAAGAGAGATACACATAAAGAGAGAGAGAGAGAGAGATACAGATATTGGAGAGAGAGACAGACAAACAGGCAGACAGACCGGCAGACAGACAGACAGATAGGTAGATATGCGGAGAGACACGCTTACCCACAGACTCGCAGACATAAGGACACACAGAAAGAGAGAGACACACGCAGACAGTCAGGCAAACAGATAGACAGGAATACCTACAGTCTCTCAGACAGACACACCGGCAGAGACAGACAGGCAGACTTACAGACAGACAGATATGTAGGCAGAGAGACAGGAAGTCGAGCAGACAGGCGGACAGGTACACAAACAGTCCGGCAGACAGACAGACATACAGTAATAAGATAGCCAGACAGACACACAGATCCACAGACTCGCAGGCATTCAGACACACAGGAAAAGAGGGACATACACACCCAGTCAGGCAGACAGATAGACAGGAATACCCTCAGGTCGCAGACAGACCGCCAGGACAGACAGAAAGACAGGCAAATGGGCAGACAGACAGACAGAATGGCAGTCAAATAAACAGAAAGGCAGACAAAATGAGTCGCAGACAGCCAGACGCACGGGCAGAGACACAGACAGACAGGCAGACGGGCAGACCGACCAGCAGACCGACCGCCATACAGACAGACAGGTAGGAAAACAGGCAGGCATGCAGACAGACACACAGACTCGCAGACATACAGACACACAGGAAGAGAGATAGATACACAGACAGCCAGGCATACAGATAGACAGGATTACCTACAGCCTCGCAGACAGACACACAGGCAGAGACAGACAGGCAGATATACAGACAGACAAGACAGATATGCAGAAAGACAGACATGCACACAGACAGACATAAAAAAAGCAGACGAAAAGACAGGAAAGCAGACAAATTGAGAAAGAGAGAAAGAGAGAGGGAGAGAGAAGGAGAGAGAGATAGAGAGAGTAAAACAGAGGAAGAGAGAGAGGCAGATAGTCAGAGATAGAGGGAGAGAGACAAAGTGAGATAGAGAGACCCATTGACTCGCAGCCAGATAAGTAGAACAACATATTCGCAGACAGACAGACAGAGAGGCTGACAGGATTATAGGCAGTCAAACAGACACAGAGACAGACATGCGTAGTAATAGACATATATTAAGACAGCCTTACAGACCCACAGACTGACGGAATATTAGGAAAACGCACAGAGAGACGGGCAGAGAGTGAGACAGACAGGCAGACAGACAGGCAGACAGATAGACAGGCACGCAGATAGACAGACAGAAAGGCAGACCTAAAGACTCGCAGACAGACAGTCACACAGGCAGAGAGAGAGAAAGAGAGATAGGCAGACAGACATACAGACAGGAAGACAGGCAGCAGACATACCTACACAGAGGCATACAGATAGTCAGACTGAAAAAGACACAGACAGACAGGCATACAGACAGAGATTCAGACAGGAAGATATACCCAGAGAGAGAGAGAGAGAGAGAGAGAGAGAGAGAGAAGTGGCCGCAATATGAATTCCAAATAGGGGAAAGCTTATTAGAAAGAATTTTAAGCCTATGTATTAAGCCTAGACTGAGCTCTATTTTTTTTGGTCGCACACGTGTTCACTAGCAAAGAATAGCACAAAGTGGGGATTACAATCGTACGATTGCATCGTAAAAGCTCTGCTTAGCAGGTGTTAAGCAAGCTGCAGAACTTATCAGTCGTTCATTGAGTCGAGTGTACTAGTGCCGAACGCACGTCTCAACATTAAGTTCCCTATCTTATCTAAATAAAAGAAAAAAAAACGTGCTTCTCCACGCTCGAAAGAATACAGACGGTTCCACATAAATAATATATAATATAATATGGACCAAGAATAAAGTGCGGAATAAAAGTTGTAGTGGTATTAAGCTAGACCGAAGGTACGTTAGATAGTCAGTGGAATGCTTAGTCTTAAATATAGGTCCCCATAGCAGGTGGGTACCACCCATAATAACATAAGAATCAAACACTGGGCGACCGCAACAGCCCATTCGTGGAATTCAGCGGTTAATCAGGAAATCGACAGTCCGGCCACAAGCTCCGCTGTCTGGCCATATGACCCGGAGCCAGCAAAAGCCGGACTACATCGACGTTAGCCATTTAAATGTGTAGTGTACAGACGGCGATCCTAGCATTCGGACATCCGTACCCAAGAAGTTAATATGTACAATTTGGCTCGAGTGGCGCATTGTAACTATGCTCTGGTCTAGCTCACGGATTGGTCGGGGTTCTTCTTACCAAACTGCACGGGTACGCAGACACAATTAATAATATTAATGCGCGGACAGACATAATTATATAAAACAATCAAAATATCTAAAAGAAAGCTAATCAAGTGCACCGACACGCAAGAAAATAGGAAAACGACTGCCGCGGTTATTACGCTCCATTGAGGGAATTAGGTTTTATGATCCCTCTTCTTTACCCTCCCAACCATGACAATCGATGAGATATCGACGTTGCCCCCCCGTAGAGAGAGAAAGAGAGAGAGAGAGAGATAGAGAGAGACCTAAAGACTCGCAGACATATAAGAAGAACAACATATTCGCAGACAGACAGACAGAGAGGCTGACAGAATGCGAGAAAGATAGGAATACAGGCAGACCGACTGGAAGAACTACAGACTCGCAGACAGACAGACACACAGACAGATAGACATACAGACAGAGAGGGCGACAGACAGACAGAGAGGCAGACAGAAAGCAGGCAGGAAGACAGGGAAACAGACAGACAGACATACAGGAAGACAGATAAGTAAAACTCCAGATTCGCAGACAGACAAACAGGCGGACAGAGAGATAGAACGGCATAAAGATATACAGACAGACCTTCAGGCAGATAGACAGGAAGACATACAGCCATACTTACAGGACAGCCATACGCAGACCCACAAACTCACAGACAGACACACATGCAAAGATAGAAACAGACGGACAGAACAAGAGACACATAGACGCACAGGCAGAGGGAGAAGTACAGGCAGACAGAGAGGCAGACAGACAAACAGAAAGGAAGACAGACATGCAGACCCACAGACTTGCAGACAGACAGAAACACAGTCAGAGAGTGAGAGGGAGACAGACAGGCAGCCACACAGAAAGGCAGACATGCAAACTCGCAGACAGACAGACATACTGCCAGAGACTGACAGACAGGCAGATAGACAGAAAGAAAGACCTACAAACTTGCAGACCGTTAGACACACAAGCAGAGAGAGAATGACAGCTAGACAGCACACAGACAGACTGACCTACAGACAGACAGGCAGCCAGGAAGACAGGATGACAGACAGACAGGCATACATACAGGCAAGCAGACAGACGAGTAGGCAGACAGGCAGAAAGACAGGCAAACAGACTGACAGACAGAGAGAGCAGACTTGATGACAGGCAGACATACAGATAGACCCGACGGACAGAGAGGCTGACAAACAAAAATACAAACAGACATTCAATCGGATAAGGAGGCCGCCAGCAGACAGACAGAGAGCTACATAGATAGACAGCCGGATAGACAACAGGACATAGACATATAGACTCGCAGACAGATAAGAAGAACAACATATTCGCAGATTGACAGACTGAGAGGCTGACAGGATAATAGGCAATCAGACAGTCACAAAGAGAAACAGGCATGCGTAGAGATAGACAGACAGGCAGAAAGACAGACTTACAGATCCGCGGACTGACGGAACATTAGAAAAACAGACAGACAGAGGGGCAGAGAGAGAGACTGCCAGGCAGACAGACAGGCAGTCAAACAGGCAGACAGACAGACAAGATCCCAAATAGACAGACAGAAAGGCAGACCTATAGACTCGCAGACAGATAGCCACACAGGCAGATAGAGAAATATTTAGGCAGACAGAAGACAGAGAGGCAGACATACATACATCCAGACAGGACGACAGGCAAACAGGCACACTGGCATTCAGATAATCGGACTGATAAAGAGACAGACCGACAGGTATACAGACAGACATTCGGACATTCTGATATACAGGCAGAGAGGGCGACAGACAGACAGACAGATAGACAGACTGAGAGACAGGCATGCGTATTGATAGAAAGAGAAAGACAGACGGGCAGAGAGAGAGAGAGAGAGACAGACAGACAAACAGACAGGCAGACAGACATACAGACAGAATGACAGAGAGAGAGACATACAGGCAGACAGACCGGCAGACGAAGAGACAGGCAGACCGACCGGCAGACGAAGGGACAGATAGGAAGTCAGGCAGGCAGACTAGCAGACAGACATAGAGGGACACAGAAAGACATGAAGAAGGGCAGACCTATAGACTTGCAGACAAACAGTCACGCAGGCAGAGAAAGAAATATAGGCAGACATACAGGCAGAGAGAGGGACAGATAAATAGACAGGTCGGAAATACACAAACTCGACGATTGACAGAGAGACAGACAGACAGCAGAAAGGGACACATACATGCAGACAGAGAGTCAGTCATACAGGCAGGCAGGCAGTCAGACATATAGACACACAAACTGGCAGACAAACAGACAGAAGCACATACAGGCAGAAAGAGAGAGAGACATACAGGCAGACAGACCAGCAGACGAAGAGGCAGACAGGAAGTCAGGCAAGCAGACAGACAGACACATAGACAGACATACAGGCAGATATTCAGACAGGCAGACCAGCAGACAGACATAGAGGCACATACAGGCATTTTAAATACCTTTATTTTATAATAAAGGAAGACTCTATGATATTCAGTCAAAGTATCTTCATTTTATAATTCGTTTTTAATTCAAGCTCGTTAGAATTATTAGAGAACAAATTCCAAACTGAAACTTTGGGCAAGCTGCATCGAACCATGAAGTCACCGCTGCCGGCTGGAATGCCGCCTAAATGCTGAGTCGGCGTTTCCAGCGGGCGATCAGGCTGCTTGCGCGTGCGTGTTTCGGATTTCGGCTGCAACTTTGTCGCGACGGCATCCGGCGCAACAACGTTGTCAGCAAACTCAAGCTTGCGCGTGTTAACTCCTCCCCTACTAGGCTAAAACACTTCCGCTGCGCTGGTATAGTTTCCAGATGACCACAAGGAGCAGGAATAGGGCGATGAGTGTCAAGCAGCCATATGTTCGTGAAGATAGTCCCGATCTAAGATCCCCAATATGTCAGAGATTCTTCATGGTTAGGTCATGTAAGAATGGGAGGCTCAGATGTTCTCTGAAGAGAGTGACGTTGACCACGGCTGACGTGGATACCGCAGGTTTCTTCTTCAGGATGCCTCGGTGGTTCACGTAACGGGTGCCATTCAGTGAGACGTGATCGTCGTAAGTTGCGAGGAAAGTTCCCGCGACTGTCTGTCTGTTACCGGTGCTGTCCACTACATTCATGGTCGCGCTGTTTATTACTGCAATGCCTTCGCCGATTACTACCACGGGTGCTGGGTGTCCGGGGCGTGTGGCGCATTGTTCGACGGTTCCAGATACCAGTTGTTGGGCGCATGAAGTATTTTGTAGTCTTCTGCAGAAAGTGGTGCTCACAGCGGCAGCGCAGTCACGTACAGCGAAGGTCTTTGTTCCGCAGTCGGCCACCGTATTTCCTTCTTCTAGATCTAATATTATGTAATTATGCTGAACAGGAAGAACTCTATTTTTTTACTATTTAACACAGGATTGGGATATTTGATCAGTAAGTACAATAATTCAGAATTTTGGAAAGCTTTTATCTGGGAGACTTCTAAAAGGTCGGTTATACTAGTATTGGTGAGATGTTCATTTAATAATTATTTTATGTCGATGCTGTCTAGTATAAGGGGGCTTTATTTATATAATAGTTAGGTATAATTAAAAATTAAGACAAACTTATTTCTAGAGCACTGGCTGCGGGGGCCTTCGGCTTGCTGCTATACTTATTTACATTTTTGATATACATATTACACTTACATATTTACATATTTACATTGGGTTAGGTCATAGAACGCGATACATGTTTGTTGTTTTAAGGAATTCAATTATTTTGGAGATATTTTCAGGGGTTGGGTTTTCGAGAAGCGATAGGGGGCACCTGTTTCGGAATATTTGGTTTTTTAAGTATGAAGTTGCAGTGCAGTTGGTGAGGATATGTTTAATTGTCGGATCATTTGTTGTATGACAGTTTGGGCAGGGTATGATGTTGTCCGGGTTGTTGTAGTGTTGTTGTGTGAATCTTGTGTGTCCTAGTCTGAGTCTAACTATTTTAATTTGGTCGCTGCGTGTAATGTTTTTTTGATTTATATTTTTTAGGTAAAGGGTTGTGTTTGATGGGTTTTTGTTTCTCCATCGCCAGAAATTTTGTTATGTCTGTAGTGTTGAAGTTAGGGGTATAGTGCAGCAAGTGTAACAGTGAGGATTAAGTCCTCAAGGATTGTAATTATCATTCTATTTTTTGCCAAAATTGTTGTATAAAAATGTTCGACCTCTGCATCTGGTTTCAAAATTTCATTGAGGGCCCTCGAAACGTCATTAAGTCTTGCCTGGAATTTACTGCTGATTTCTATCTGTTTGCTCTCGGATTCTATTAACTGTCTTTTTAATTTTATTTGTACCCAGTCATCAAAATCTGGGGTTCCTGCAATTGCCTTAAGGGCCCTTCCAATCATTTTAATGCTACGTACTTGTCGGTGGTGAACGGTCAAAGAAGCTATTAAGGTGACTATGTGTTGTATGTCAGTTCTTAGTACCTGTTTCATGTGGTCCTTGGGTAGATTGTCTATCAATTCCCATGTCTCGGCGATGTAAGTTTCAAAAGATGTCAAGTTCGTCGTGTGTCCCATGTAAGTGTACGAGTACCAGATTGTCACGTCTCCGTCAACTATAGGTATGTAGTCCGCGTGGGAGAAGTCGTTGAGTCTCAATGTCGCTTCGATCAAAGTCATCGTTGCTATTGTTAAACTAAAAAAATATCTGAACCTAAAAAGAAATTTGCTAAAAATTTAATTGTCATGATTTTTCAAATGTCCAAAACCTACTTAAGGTTGTCCTTATGGACCACCCTCCATTTAATAAGAACCGTCGTACCTAGGTCTGCTACCACTATAGCTTCTGTGCATAGGGGTGATAGTTTATTTACCAATCTCTTGTTGTTCTTTATCCAAACCCCATCGCCTACCGAATACGACTTATAGACCCTGTTTTTATTCATTTGGCCAAGCGTTTTTTTCTGTGCTGATGCGATTTTTTCCTTAATCTGCACTGTACTGTTTTTTGAGGCTGCATGAATTACTTCTATGGGTCTCTCGTTTGCCACCGAATGGATTGACCTGTTGTACTTTATGGTTGCAAGGAGAATGTTCTCAACAGTGTCCTCTACGTGTGTCACCAGCTTATAGGAGCGTGCTATATCCCCAAGAGTGCCATGGAACCGCTCGACTTGTCCATTAGAGGAGCTATGCAAGGGTGGAGCGTTTGAAATCTCAATGCCAAAGTTATTGTTGAGCATTAACTTAATGGTTTCCGAGGATTTCTCGTTGTCGCAGTAAATCGCTTTTGTTTTGGGAAACATGTTCAGAAGTTGCAGAAGTGGAGCTTTTATATCCACGATTGCGCGAGACCGTATAGGCTGTACTACCGCAAACTTGGAAAACTTGTCGATGCAAGTTAGAAAGTATTTACTGGACGTGGAGTAAACATCTATATGTAACATTTCTCCGGCATGCTATGGTATCGGGGTTTTCCCTATTTCTTGTTTTTTTGGGTGCCGGTCATGTTTACTCATAACACAAATTCTACGGTTTGCAGCTATTTCCGACGTTAAGTGACCTATTTTTGGAAAAAAATACACCCTAAGTATCTGTTTCGCATTTTCTTGCGCTGCTCTGTGTGCGCGATTATGTTCAGCTGTCACGATTTCCCTTTGATCTGCTGGGTTCACAATATCTGTAACCAAATTCTTGCAGTATCTAATGGTGGTTGAAGGAAACGCCTCAACTAGACCGTGTTGGATGAAAGCCAGTATAGGTAGCTCGCAATGAATAGCGTTGGTTACGTCAGTGTTTACTGCATCTTTAATGCTTTGTAATAATGTGCTTTGATCGGAAAAATTAATAATGTGACGAGTTTTCGTCTTAAACAAAATATATGTCTTTTGTAGCTTGATAGTTCCTTCTTCCAGAATAATCTGGTTCCGAAAGCAATTTACTGGTTTGTCTGTGGCATCAATGGTATATGTGAGGGATTCCTCACTGTGGATAGTGGCAGCATCTGAGTCTGCTGAATCCTCTAACGCATTGACGCATTTTGGCGAGACAGAGCGTCTGCTACCAAATTCTCTTTTCCGGGTTTATAAATAATGTTTGCGTTGTGCTCATCAATGAAGGCTTTCCAACGCTTTATTTTGGCATTCCGATACCGAAAAAGTTAATGGCTGGTGGTCTGTTTGAATGTTCAGATTCTTAACGCCATACAAGTTGTGAGGTCAAAAGACTTTTTGTAATTTGGGTAGGACAACATTACATCTTCAGAGGCCAATATATTTTTTAGTCTATCGAAGGCTTCATTTTGCTCTGGTGACAAGTCGATTATCACCTTTCTTGAGTAATTGGCACTTACTTCGCCGTTTTCGCCTTTCAAAAATATCTGTTAGGGGCCTTGCGATGCTGGCAAAATCCGTTATAAAGCAGCTTTTGTAGCGTGCTAGACCTAAAATGACCTAAGAGCGAATAGGGTTTTTGGTTGGGGAAAGTCCTTAAAAGCTTTCACTTTATCGGGCGAGGATTGAATCGCGCCTCTGCACACTGTAAATCCCAAATATTCCACGCTTTTTTTGAAAAACTTGGATTTTTCTTGAGACCCTCGCATGCCTGCGTCCCTAAGTTTTCTCAAGACCCATTCAATGTCTCTGACATGGTCTTCTTTGGACTTGGAGAAAATTATTACGTCATCAACGTAAACATAACATATCCCACCAATTTGCGGAGCACATCATCAATGGCTCGTTGAAAAATATTTGGGGCATTTTTCAGCCCGAAGGGGAGTCTACAAAACTCATACTTCCCGTTGTTGACAGAGAATGCTGTCTTATTCCTGTCTCTTTCAGCCAACTCAATTTGGTTAAACCCTGACTTGAGGTCTAGCGTACTGAGCATACTGAGCCTCGCCCAAGTTTGACAATATAGTCGAAATGGATGGGATAGAGTATTTGTCGATTTAGTTTCCTAAAATCAATAACCAGACGCTTCTGTTTGTGCCCCGCTTCGTCGATGGTTTTTTTGTCGACAACCCATATCGGGTTATTATAAGGGGACTTTGACGGTCGTATTATGCCATTCGCTAGAAGTTGTTTAACCTCTGCATTGACAAAGTCAGGCACGCCCTGTGGATACGGATAAAGTTTTGAGTAAACCGGTTCGTCATCCGTTGGTATAGTAACAACCGTATTTATGTTGTACGGTAGGGATTCGTTAACGTCCGAAAATGCTTTTACCATTTTGTTGATCATACTATCAAAGGTGGATCTGACAACAGGAGGGACATCCGTGTCATTAATCCGAATATGGTTCACCTGTTGACATTTACTGAACTCGATTTTTTCTATCCCATGGTCATGTTTAATGACGTTGTTTGTCAAATCTATTTGGGCATTAACCTGTTTTAACAGATCAAGGCCAATTATGCCGTCGAAGTCATTAAGTGACTCCAGCATGAAAAAGTAGGACTTGACTCTGAATTGATTTGACTTGAAAAGGGTTGTTAACTGACACCCAATGTGCCAGTTCGGGAAGGGGTTTTTTATTTAATTTTTTGAGGCCCCTGTGTCTATTAAAAGTTTGATAACCCGGCCTGCAACCATTCGTCTTATAAACGGAAGCAGGGAGCTTCCGCTAAAAAATTACAACTTTCGGACAAATCGTCTTCAACTTGTGTTATTTCCTACTGTGACCGTGACTCGTAGTCACCGTTACTCTCTTCCTGTGGTAGATGATTTAGGTTTTGTTGGGTCCTCATAGATTGGTCCCCGTTACCTTGGTTG
Source organism: Drosophila borealis (assembly GCA_035045885.1). Taxonomy (NCBI): domain Eukaryota; kingdom Metazoa; phylum Arthropoda; class Insecta; order Diptera; family Drosophilidae; genus Drosophila; species Drosophila borealis. Next base: position 368,785 of record JAWNOR010000102.1, read on the forward strand.
TTTCTGTAGCCTTGTGCAGTTTGCGTAGTGCGCGAAGATGGATTTACCTCCATCGGCTCGGTCCCCCGCCCTTGGGACTTTTGGTTTTTATAGCGCTGTTTCGTGCTATTTGGTTTTTGCTGATCGTTTTTGTCTCTTTGATTATTCTGGAAGTAGGGATGCTTGCTTTGAGAATTGTCCTCCTTTCCCTGTTGGGCGTTCTGACGCCAGTTTTGAGACTTTTGCGAATTCTGTTTTTGGGGTTTCTCCTCAAGGTGTTTTGCAAAATTTTCTGCAAAGATGCCTCTTTCATAGCTTGATTCGGCCTCTTTTGCTAAAGCTAAGGCTGAGGGGAGGTCTATGGGTTGTGCCGGGAAGACTGCCCACATCAGTGACTTTTTCAATCCTGAGACGAAATTTCGTCGCGTCGCTTCTAAACTTTTCATTTAACACAGCCGCTGCAGCGGAATCGTGCGTCATTAGTGTTTTATTTGTTAACAAGGTGAGCTTTTTCTCGACGTCGTCGAAATATTGTAGCAGTGACAGGTTGCCCTGCTGAAGCCTGTTTAGTTGCTGCTGGATTACATGTACCGGTGTTTTGTCGGCGTATGTAAAATCTAGCCTAGCAATAATGGCTTTAAAATTCAACACTGTGTTGAATGAGGCCAGCACAGCATTTGCTGATCCCCTTACTATATTTCTGATTATAGCTACTGCCTGATAGTGTCTTGAGCTGCTGTTGTGTGGCTCGAACACTTTGCAAGCTGCGGAAGCGGCTTGCCTCCATGAAACATAGTTTTCTATTTTCCCGTCAAACTCTAGGGGCTCGTTGCAACGGGCCCCTGGCTCAATTAGTATTTCGTGGAAAATTTCTATCTGCGGTGCGGAAACTCTAGTTTTATTAAGCTGGTCTGTCAGAGAGGCTATCTTTTGTTCAAATAAGAGGGCTGGTTGGTCAAGGGCTGCCTGAACCTTTGCCTCCAAATGGGCAACTTGTTCTGCATTCATTTTGTTTGCTTTTCCTAAAGACTGCTGCTCTAAGTACGAAGTTATCAGTTCGTCGCCGCTACTGTCGTCCGCTTTGGTTTGGTATTGGAATGGGCGCAACATAAAAAACAGACCGTTTCGGAATAAATTTTAATTCTGACTTAATAAAGGGTTTTTCTTTACACTTTACTGCAACAGGCAGAATCTTGCTTAAGTTTATTTTGTAAATAATAACATCTCATACTAAACAGCTCTTAGAATTTTATTTAATTTATTTGAATTGTAAACAAATGAACATCTCACTTACATTTTGAAATATGCTCTTAAATCAAGTAGTGTGGTGGTCGCTGCGATATGTTATTTTCCAGTTGAACACTGCTGGCCGCTCGTATTTGTTGATTTGTTGTTGTTGTAACTCGCTCAGCTCTCTTGGCTGGGGCTTTTTTTTTTACTTTAAGCTTTGTGGTGCGTAAGTGTTTTTTTTTTATTTTCCACTGTTTTTGTTGTAGCATTCAGTTTATTGTTGTATGTTTCTGTTTTATTTGTTGATGCTTAAGTCACAAAATTGTTTTCATTGACATCGTGAGTTATGTTCACTATTGTTTTTGTTATAATATTCAGTTTATTGTTTGATATCGCGACTTTTCGCGTTTGCTCAGAGTTATTCTCTGTGTTTTGTTTTAATTGTTTTTATCAAGTCATAAAATTGTTCTCGTTGATAGTTTTATTCACTATTGTTTTGCTTTACCACTCACTTTATTTCGCGTTTGCTCAGAGTTATTCTCTGTGTTTTGTTTTAATTGTTGTTGTGCACAAAATTGTTCTCGTTGAGATAGTGAGATCTATTCACTGTTGTTTTTGTTGTTCACCGCGGATTATTGCACCGCGGCTCTTAGCGTTTAGCTCAAAGAGTTATTTCGGTGGGCGATTGAACGATCGCTTATAAATCAATTGGGTTGTTTCCGTTTGGGCGCCAATTAAAAGAAGACTCTTTGATATTCATTTAAAGTACCTTTATTTTATAATAAAGGAAGACTCTATGATATTCAGTCAAAGTATCTTCATTTTATAATTCGTTTTTAATTCAAGCTCGTTAGAACTATAAGAGAACAAATTACAAACTGAAACTTAGGGCAAGCTGCATCGAACCATGAAGCCACCGCTGCCGGCTGGAATGCCGGCTGAATGCTGAGTCGGCGTTTCCAGCGGGCGATCAGGCTGCTTGCGCGTGCGAGTTTCGGATTTCGGCTGCAACTTTGTCGCGACGGCATCCGGCGCAACAACGTTGTCAGCAAACTCAATCTTGCGTGTGTTAACTTATACAGACAGACAGACAAACACGAAGACAGGCAGACAGACAAAGAGGCATACAGACAGACAAGAGGACAAACAAGTAGGCAGACACAAAGACAGGCAAACAGACTGCCAGGCAGACAGACAGAGAGGCTGAATGGATGACAGGCAGACATACAGACAGACAGGCACACAGATAGACCCGACGGACAGAGAAACTGACTAACAGTCATACATAAAAATATTCAGACAGATAAGCTGGATGACCGACCGACAGGCAGAGAGGTACACAGATAGACAAACGGATAGACAGACCTATATACTCGCAGACAAGAAGAACAACATATTCGGAGGAAGACAGACAGAGAGGCTGACAGGACAGTAGGCAGTCAGACAGACAGACAGAGGGACAGGCATGCGTAGAGAAAGAAAGAGACAGACAGACGGGCAGAGAGAGAGAGAGAGAGAGAAACAGACAGCAGAAAGACAAACAGGCAGTCAGCCAGACAGACTGACAAACGGACAGACAGACAGACAGACAGGCAGACAGACATTCAGGCAGACAGACAGATAGGCCAACAGGCCGGCAGACGAAGAGCCAGATAGGAAGGCAGGCAGGCACACAGCAAGACAGACAGTTAGATAGACCTATAAACTCGCAGACAGATAAAAAGAAAAACATATTCGTAGACATACAGATACACAAGAAGAGAGAGAGAGACAGAAGAAACAGAGACAGGCAGGCAGATAGATAGGCAGGAATACCTACAGCCTCGCAGACAGACACACCGGCATAGGTAGACAGGCAGTCTTACAGACAGACAGATATTCAGATCTATCGAATCGTAGAAGGAGAGTCACACAGGCAGAGAGAGAGAAAGATAGCCAGACAGACAAGCCGGCAAACAGACAGACAGGCATACAGACATACATAGAGAGAAGAAATTAAGGAAAACAGACAGACTATCTATCATCCTGGCAGCCTTACTGTCTGTCTGTCTGCAAATGTGTTGCTCTCCTTGTCTGTCTGCGAGTCAATAGGTCTCTCTGTATCTGTCTGTCTCTCTCTCTCTCTCTCTATCTCTCTCTCTCTCTCTCGCTCTCTCTCTCTCTCTCTCTCTCTCTCTCTCGGTGAATCTGTATGTCTCAATCTGTATGCCTATCTGACTGTATGATTGCCTGTCTGTGTCTGCCGGTGTGTCTGCCTGCGAAGCTGTAAGTATATCTCCCTCTCTCTCTCTTTCTTCCTGTGTGTGTATGTCTGCCAGCTGGTCGGTCTGCCTGTCTGTCTGCCTGTCTTTCTGTCTATTTGTCTCTGTCTCGGCCCGTACGTCTGACTGTCTGCGAGTGAATTTGTCTGTCTTTCTGTCTATTTTTCTGCCCCTCTGTCTGTCTTTCTGTGTCTATCTGCCTGCCCGTTCACCTGTTTACCTACCTGTCTGTGTATTTTTCGCTCTAATCCTGTGTGTCTGTATGTCTGCAAGTCTGTGGATCTGCGTGTCTGTCTGCCTATCTAACTATCTGTCTGCCGGCCTGTCAGCCTTTTTGTCTGTCTGTGGGATAGATAGGCAGGAATACCTACAGCCTCGCAGACAGACACACCGGCATAGGTAGACAGGCAGTCTTACAGACAGACAGATATTCAGATCTATCGAATCGTAGAAGGAGAGTCACACAGGCAGAGAGAGAGAAAGATAGCCAGACAGACAAGCCGGCAAACAGACAGACATGCATACAGACATACATAGAGAGAAGAAATTAAGGAAAACAGACAGATAGACGGGCACAAAGAGATACAGACAGGCAGTCAATCAGGCAGATAGACCGGCAGGCAGACAGACAGATAGGTAGATAGGCAGACAGACACGTAAACCCACAGACTCGAAGCCATACAGACACCCATCAAGAGAGGGACACACACAGACAAACTGACAGACCGTCACACAGACAGAGATATTGGCAGACAGATAGGCAGACATACATACAGATAGGCATACAAATGGTCAGATTGAAAAAGACAAGGACAGACAGGCATACAGACAGATATTCAGACAGACAGGCACACAGATAGACATAGAGATAGAGAGAGAGAGAGAGACCTATAGACTCGCAGACAGATAAGAAAAACAAAATATTCGCAGACAAACAGTTAGAGAGGCTGAGAGGATGATAGGAAGACAAACAGACAGACATACAGACATAGACACAGACAGGAAGATATGTCTGCAAATCACACATAGATAGGCATACAGACAGAATGACAGACAGATAGACAGGCACACAGGTAGACATAGAGAGAGAGAGAGAGAGAGAGAGAGAGAGAAAGAGAGAGACAGAGAGAGAGAGAAAGAGATAGAGAGGGAGAGAGGGAGAGAGAGAGAGAAAGAGAGAGAGAGAGAGAGAGAGAGAGAGAGAGAGAGATAGAGAGAGGGAGAGAGTGAGAGTGAGAGATACAGACCGAGAGGCTGGCGGGATGATAGGCAGTCAAAAAGACAGAGATACAGTCATGAGTAGAAATAGGCAGACAGGAAGACAGTCTTACAGACCCGCAGACGGACGGAAAATTAGGAAAACGGGCAGAGAGAAAGAGAGACAGGCAGACAGACAAACAGGCGGGTAGACAGGCAACATACAAACAGATAGGCATACAGATAGTCAGACTGAAAAGGAGAGAGACAGACATTCAGACAGACAGATATCTGGACAGAGAAACAGGCAGAGGGGCAAACAGACAGACAGCCACACAGATATACAAACAGAAAGGCTCACAGACTGACCGGCAGACAGATAGGCAGATAGGCAGGCCGTCACACAGACCCACAGACTCGCAGACAAACAGACAGGCAGGAAGAGAGATAGAAATACATAGACAGGCAGGTAGACAGATAGAAAGGAATACCTACAGCCTCGCAGACAGGCACACCGGAAGAGACAAATAGGCTGATATACAGAGAGACAGACATGCAGACAGAGAGACACGAACACAGATAGACAGCCCGAGGGGAAGACCAATAGACTCGCAGACAGTCATACGCACAGGCACAGAGAAAGGTAGACAGACAGACAGATAGAAAAACAGGCAGACAGACACGCAGACCCACAGACTGACAGACACACAAGAAGAAAGAGAGAGATACACAGACAGACAGGCAGACAGGTAGGCGGGAACACCTACAGCCTCGCAGACAGACACACACTACCCTTACGTCTGATTGTCTGCGAGTCAATTTGTCTGCCTTTTTGTATTTTTGTCTGCCTTTCTGTCTGTCTGCCCGTCTGCCTGTTCCTCTGTCTGTATGTCTGTCTCTGCCGGTGTGTCTGTCTGCGATTCTGTAGGAATTCCAGCCTTTCTGTGTACCTGCCTGTCTGTGTATCTTTCTCTCTCTTCCTGTGTGTCTGTGTGTCTGCAAGTCTGTGGATCTGCGTGTCTGTCTGTCTGCCTGTTTTCTTATCTGTCTGTCCGTCTGCAGGTCTGTCTGCCTGTTTGTCTGCCTATCTCTCTCTGCCCATTCGTCTGACAGTCTACCTGTCTGCATGTCTCTGTGTCTGCATGACTGTATATCTGCCTGTCAGTTTCTACCGGTGTGTTTGTCTGCGAGGCTGTAGGTATTCTTGTCTATCTGTCGGCCTGACTGTGCGTGTGTGTCTCTCTCGTCCTGTGTGCCTGTATGTCTGCGTGCCTGTGGTTCAAAGTGTCTGTCTGCATATCTACCTAATGAATGTCTGTCTGAATGTCTGTCTGTATGTCTGTCTGTATGTCTGTCTGTATGTCTGCCTGTCTGTCTCTGCCAGTGTGTCTGTCTGCGAAGGCGCCTGTCTGTGTGTCTCTCTCTCACTTCCTGTGTATTTATGTCTGCGAGTCGGTCGGTCTGCCTGTCTATTTGCCTGTCTGCCTATCTCTGTGTCTGAATGTCTGTATATCTGCCTGTCTGCCTCTACCGGTGTGTCTGGCTGCGAGGCTGAAGGTATTCCTGTCTATCTGTCTGCCTGACTGTTGTGTGTCTCTCTCTCTCTCTCTTCCTGTGTGTCTGTATGTCTGCAAGTCTGTGGTTCAGCGTGTCTGTTTGCATATCTACCTATCTGTCTGTCTGTCTGCAGGTCTGGCTGCCTGTTTGTCTGTCTCTCTCTGCCTATTTCTCTCTCTCTCTCTCTCTATCTCTGTCTGAGAGGCTGTAGGTATTCCTGCCTATCTGTCCGTCTGTCTGTCTGTGCATATCTCTCTTTCTTCTCTCTCTTCCTGTGTGTCTTTATATCTTCGAGTCTGTGGGTCTGCGTGTCTGTCTTCCTGTTCTCCTATCTGTCTGTCTGTCTGCTTGTTTGCCTCTCTTTCCGCCCGTGCGTCTGACAGTCTGGAGTCATTTTGTTTGTCTTTCTGTCTATTTGTCTGCCTTTCTGTCTGTCTTTCTGTCTGCCTGTCTGTCTGTCTGCCCGTCTGCCTGTCTCTCTAGCTGCATGTCTGTCTGTCTGTATATCTGTCTGTCTGTCTCTGCCGGTGTGTCTGTCTGCGAGGCTGTAGGTATTCCTGCCTATCAGTCTATCTGCCTGTCTATGAATCTCTCTATATCTCTTCCTGTGTGTCTGTTTGTCTGCAAGTCTGTGGATCTGCGTGTCTGTCTGCCTATTTTCATACCTGTCTGCTGTTCGGTCTGCCTGTCTGTCTGCCTATTTATCTATGTCTCTGCCCGTACGTCTGACTGTCTGCGAGTCAATTTGTCTGCGTTTCTGTCTATTTGTCTGTCTTTCTGTCTGTATTTTTGTGTGCCTGTCTGTCTGTCTGTCTGTCTGCCCGTCTGCCTGTCTCTCTGTCTGCATGTCTGTCTTTCTGTATATTTGCCTGTCTGTCTTTACCGGTGTGGCAGCCTGCGAGGCTGCAGGTATTCCTGCCTATCTGTCTGCCCTACTGTCTTTGTGTCACTCTCTTCCTGTGTATCTGTAGGGTCTGCGAGTCTGTGGGTCTGCGAAACTGTTGGTCTGCGTGTCTGTCTGCATATATACCAACTTGTCTGTCTGTCTGCCTGTTTGTCTGTCACTCTCTATCTTTCTCTGTCTCTCTCTCTTTCTTTATCTGCCTCTCTCTCTCTCTCTTCCTGTGTGTCTGTATGTCTGCGAGTCTGTGGGTTTATGTATCTGTCTGCCTGTCAACCTATCTATCTGCCGGTCTGTCTGCCTGTTTGTCTGCCTGTCTGTCTGTCTCTCTCTCTCTCTGCCCGTGTGTAGGTCTGTTTTCCTAATTTTCCGTCAGTCTGCGGGTCTGTAAGGCTGTCTTCCCGTCTGTCTATTTCTACGCATGTCTGTCTCTCTGTCTGTTTCACTGCCTATCATCCTGTCAGCCTTTCTGTGTCTGTCTGCGAATATGTTGTCCTTCATACCTGTCTGCGAGTCAAAAGGTCTCCCTCTCTCTATCTATCTTACTCTCTCTCTCTCTCTCTCACACTCTCTCTCTCTCACACTCTCTCTTTCTCTGTCTCACACTCGCTCTCTCTCTCTCTCTCTCGCTCTCTCTCTCTCTCTTTCTTTCTCTCTCTCTCTCTCTCTCTCTCTCACTATGTATGTCAATCTGTCTGAATGTCTGTCTGTCTGCCTTTCTGTCTGTCTATCTGTGTGCCTGTCTGCCTGCCTGGTCGGCTGCCTGTCTCTCTGTCTGCAAGTCTGTCTATTTGTACATCAGCCGGTCTGTCTCTGCCGCTGTGTCTGTCTGCGAGGCTGAAGGTATTCCTGTATGTCTCTCTGTTTGTCTATCTGACTGACTATCATCCTGGCAGCCTTACTGTCTGTCTGTCTGCGAATGTGTTGCTCTCCTTGTCTGTCTGCGAGTCAATAGGTCTCTCTGTATCTGTCTGTCTCTCTCTCTCTCTCTCTATCTCTCTCTCTCTCGCTCTCTCTCTCTCTGTGAATCTGTATGTCTCAATCTGTATGCCTATCTGACTGTATGATTGCCTGTCTGTGTCTACCGGTGTGTCGGCCTGCGAAGCTGTAAGTATATCTCCCTCTCTCTCTCTTTCTTCCTGTGTGTGTATGTCTGCCAGCTGGTCGGTCTGACTGTCTGTCTGCCTGTCTTTCTGTCTATCTGTCTCTGTCTCGGCCCGTACGTCTGACTGTCTGCGAGTGAATTTGTCTGTCTTTCTGTCTATTTTTCTGCCCCTCTGTCTGTCTTTCTGTGTCTATCTGCCTGCCCGTTTACCTGTTTACCTACCTGTCTGTGTATTTTTCGCTCTAATCCTGTGTGTCTGTATGTCTGCAAGTCTGTGGATCTGCGTGTCTGTCTGCCTATCTAACTATCTGTCTGCCGGTCTGTCAGCCTTTTTGTCTGTCTGTGGGTCTCTCTCTCTCTCTCTCTGCCCGTCTATCTGTCTGTTTTCATATTTCTCGTCAGTCTGCGGGTCTGTAAGTCTGTCTTTAGTTCTGTCTTTTTCTGCGCATGTCTGTCTGTTTGACTGCCCATCATCCTGTCAGCCTCTCTATTTTTGTCTGCGAATATGTGGTTCTACTAATCTGTCTGCGAGTCAATAGGTCTCTCTATCTTTCTCTCTCTATCTGTTCCTGTGTGTCTGTATGTCTGTGGGTCTGTTTGTCTGTCTGCTTATCTACCTATCTGTTTGCCGGTCTGTCTGCCTATTTTTCTGCCTGTATGTCTGCCTGTCTGTCTGTCTCTCTCTCTCTCTGTCCGTCAGTCTGCGGGTCTGAAAGGCAGCCTCGCAGACAGACACACACTACCCTTACGTCTGATTGTCTGCGAGTCAATTTGTCTGCCTTTTTGTCTTTTTGTCTGCCTTTCTGTCTGTCTGCCCGTCTGCCTGTCTCTCTGTCTGTATGTCTGTCTCTGCCGGTGTGTCTGTCTGCGATTCTGTAGGAATTCCAGCCTTTCTGTGTACCTGCCTGTCTGTGTATCTTACTCTCTCTTCCTGTGTGTCTGTATGTCTGCAAGTCTGTGGATCTGCGTGTCTGTCTGTCTGCCTGTTTTCTTATCTGTCTGTCCATCTGCAGGTCTGTCTGCCTGTTTGTCTGCCTATCTCTCTCTGCCCATTCGTCTGACAGTCTGCCTGTCTGCATGTCTCTGTGTCTGCATGACTGTATATCTGCCTGTCAGTCTCTACCGGTGTGTCTGTCTGCGAGGCTGTAGGTATTCTTGTCTATCTGTCGGCCTGACTGCCCTTGTGTGTCTCTCTCGTCCTGTGTGTCTGTATGTCTGCGTGCCTGTGGTTCAAAGTGTCTGTCTGCATATCTACCTATCTGTCTGTCTGTCTGCAGGTCTAACTGCCTGTTTGTCTGTCTCTCTCTCTCCCTATCTGTCTCTCGCTATCTCTCTCTTTCTGTCTATGAGGCTGTAGGTATTCCCGCCTATATGTCTGTCTGTGCATCTCTTTCTCTCTCTCTTCCTGTGTATCTATATATCTTCGAGTCTGTGGGTCTGCGTGTCTGTCTGCCTGTATATCTCCCTTTGCGTCTCTTCCGATGTGGCAGTCTGCGAAGCTGTAGGTATTCCTGTCTATCTGTCTGCCTGACTGTCTGTGTGTGTCACTCTCTCTTTTTGAGTGTCTGTATTTCTGAGTGTCTGTGGGTCTGCGTGACTGTCTGCATATGAACCTATCTGTCTGTCTGTCTTCGTTTTTGTCTGTCTCTCTCTCTCCCTATATGTCTCTCTCTTTCTTTATATGCCTCTCTCTCTCTCTCTTCCTGTGTGTTTGTATGTCTGTGAGCCTGTGGGTCTGCGTGTCTGTCTGCCTATCTACCTATCTGTCTGCCGGTCTGTCTGCCGGTCTGTCTGCCTGATTGTCTGCCTGTCTCTCTCTCTCTCTCTGCCCGTCTGTCTGTCTCTTTTCCCAATTATCCGTTAGCGTGCGGGTCTGTAAAGCTGTCTGACCGGCTGTCTACTTCTACGCATGTCTGTGTCATTCTGTTTGAATGCCGATCGTCCTGTCAGCCTCTCTGTGTCTCTCTTGGTCTCTCTCTCTCTCACTCTCTATTTGTCTCTCTCCCTCTATCACCCTGTCTATCTCTCTCTCTCTCTCTCTCTCTCTCTCTCTCTCTCTCTCTCTCTCTCTCTCTCTCGCTCCTCTCTCTCTCTCTCTCTCTCTCTCTCTCTCTCTCTCTCTTTCTCTCCTCCTCTCTCTCTCTCTCTCTCTCTCTATTACTTTCCCTTTCTCTCTCTGTCTCTCTGTTTCTATGTCTGCCTGTCTGTCTCTGCCAGTGTGTCTGTCTGCGAAGGCGCCTGTCTGCGTGTCTCTCTCTCACTTCCTGTGTATTTATGTCTGCGAGTCGGTCGGTCTGCCTGTCTATTTGCCTGTCTGCCTATCTCTGTGTCTGAATGTCTGTATATCTGCCTGTCTGCCTCTACCGGTGTGTCTGGCTGCGAGGCTGAGGGTATTCCTGTCTATCAGTCTACCTGCCTGTCTATGTATCTCTCTCTCTTCCTGTGTGTCTGTTTGTCTGCAAGTTTGTAGATCTGCGTGTCTGTCCGCCTGTTTTCATATCTGTCTGCCGTTCGGTCTGCCTGTCTGTCTGCCCATTTATCTATGTCTCTCCCGTATGTCTGACTATCTGCGAGTCAATTTGTCTGCCTTTCTGTCTGTCTTTCTGTGTATCTGTCTGTCTGTATATCTGTCTGTCTGTCTCTGCCGGTGTGGCAGCCTACGAGGCTGCAGGATTCCTGCCTATCTGTCTGCCTGTCTTTGTGTCACTCTCTCTTCCTGTGTATCTGTAGGGTCTGCGAGTCTGTGGGTCTGCGTGTCTGTTTGCATATCTACCTATCTGTCTGTCTCTGCCGGTGTGGCAGCCTACGAGGCTGCAGGATTCCTGCCTATCTGTCTGCCTGTCTTTGTGTCACTCTCTCTTCCTGTGTATCTGTAGGGTCTGCGAGTCTGTGGGTCTGCGTGTCTGTTTGCATATCTACCTATCTGTCTGTCTGTCTGCAGGTCTGGCTGCCTGTTTGTCTGTCTCTCTCTGCCTATTTCTCTCTC